>JAUCNO010000045.1:466028-481468 GCA_032353835.1 Enteromius viviparus
ATCCATTAGGCCACGACGATATATATATATTTAAAAAAAATTAAATAAAATAACCTGATGGACGGAAATCAGTTTAGATTATATATTTATTTTTTATTGACAGATCAAATTTTTTTAAACCACATGCGTTGCTAGCTTCTCGATGGGCTGGTGGCTGAATCTTCGTAGATGCTGTGAGATGTTATGAGGTGTTTGTAAGTTCGAGTCCAACCTCGATTGTTTTTTTTTTTTTTTTTCATTAAGTAATCCTCATCATATCCAAAGGTGTTAATCCACAATCGTATATCAAGAATACATTTGTGTGCATTTATTTTGTGACTTCACGACAACAAATTTAGGGTCTCTGCAATAGCGTTAAGGGACTGATTGAAGCACACTTTTGCATAAACAATTATAAAGACAAGTCACAAGTCAGATGGGAACACTGATGCTGCGTCCGAAATCGCTTACTTCCCTACTATATAGTACGCGAAAAACAGCATGCGAGGCGAGTAGTATCTCCAAATTCATAGCATTCGAAATTCAGTAGGCGAGAAGTACCCGGATGACCTACTCCTATAGGCCGAATTCTGTAGTAAGCATACCATGGACACTTTCCTGTCCCATAAGGCTCCGGGAGAGGAGGCGTCAAATTTAAAAAATGACGGAAAGTGGAGATGCGGCTCATTTTAAATGTAAGCACCTGAGGAAGAAAAAGTTGTTTGTTGTGATTAAATTACACTTGTTTAACACACTCTAAATAAACGGATGAGTTATTCAAAAGTTCACATTTTCGCTGTTGTGACGACGCGTGACACGTGACGACATCAATATGGCGGATGTAGTACGTCCGAGTTACATTCATACTATATAGTACCTACTGTTTTAACGGTCGAGTAATACGTTCGGTTTTAAATGTAGTACTTAAGCAGTATGCGATTTCGGACGCAGCATGACTGTTGCCTTCAGCCACTGATAACGGACGGCAACAAGCACTCAGTATCTTTTTAGAAACAACACTTTCCAGCGCCTGACAAACGAGTGATCTGAAAAAGTGGTGGGGACAAAGTGGTGGGAATGTCTTATCTGTACCGCAGCAAATGACTCTTTCCAGTAACACATATTAACACCAGTTAAAAAACTGACTAAATGTAGGCTACATTTGGTGTCAATGTATGCGTTTCTAGGGGAATTTACAGTTCTGATCCAAATGGGATTTGACTGTAAAATTCTACTGTTTTTCTTTGTAAAAATACAATTTTCCCAACTCTGGAAATTATGATATGTGATATTATGATATTTTTTAAGGAAATATAAGGTTACTAATACATACCAATTGCTTTTAATTAAAAGGAAAATGGCAATAATTTTTTCAGTAACACACATAATCAGTTAACAACAGGTAAAATGTACATTTGGTGTTCACAGAAATTCACAGTTCTGATCAACCTGGGATTTGACTGTAAAATTCTGTTTTTTCTCTGTAAAAATTTTTACAGTGTAAATAGATAGATAGATAGAAATAGACAAATGATAGATAGATAGATTGATAGATATAGATTAGTTACAAATAGTCAGATGATAGATAGATAGATCTAATAGATAGATTTAATCTCAGCAGAAGAAAAAGAATAAGTTTAAGTCGGATATCTCAAGCCAACTTAACAAGAACAATTACTATTTCTTATTATTTTATGATGGATTTGATATTGTTGATAATGATAAATGACAAATATGCATAGACAGGCTCAAAAAGTGTCCTTTTTATGTTTGACTTTAAAATATTAAAAACATGCCTGTGTACAGTATGTCCTGTTGAATTGATGTCATATTGAAAGTCCTGAATTTGGCACACAACGTCATTACCTCTATAATCAAAAGTGAAAAAATTTTATCAGCAAAAAAAGAGTCATGTTATGACAACAGAACACGTCCTACTTGGGGGGGACCTTCAAGGTTAAATGGCGATCTGGAGCTCACGGTGGGTCAGAATAAGTGTGTCAGAAGCACTGATTTCACACAAAACGTATAGGCATTTAGACAAATGCATTTGCAAAATATAGGACAGTCGCAGAAGATTTTAGTTAAACATGCTGCAGTGTGCCAGTAAAGCGCCCCCATGCAGGTCTGTGTTTGTGTTGGGAAAGTGGCATGATCTTCTACCTGCACTGTTTAACCAGCCTGTGTGTTATCAGACCATCTGTCTAGTTAATGGTGCCACGTCTAACTCTGATCTCGCTTTTTTCACACTCAAAACAAACACAACATCTAAGTTGCAACCTTGAACTTCAGCTGTTTGATGTTTACGCATACACAAGTCCAATATTTTATTTGAGTGATATTGAGTGACAGATTGTTTTTTCCTATGATTTGTCTCATGTTAAAGATACACACATATATAGAGCTTTTGGATTCCACTTTATCCCGGAAACACAGCAATAAACAACAAAAAACGTTACATTATATTCAGCGAGAAAATATATCTCGGAGGAACAAAGTAGCGCCAAAAAATATACGCTCAATGGCATATTTACATCACACAGTGGGCGTGGCTAAATCTTAAAGGGGCGTGCTTCCCATTGGCGCACAGTCGAAAGTGGGCTGTCTCCAAACAACAGACAGAATGCATTTAACTTTTACGCTTGTTGTGACTTTGACTTGCACACAGTTTGTGGGTCTTAAAGTGAAAGGTGCGTCTTCTTTTTGACTTCCTGAAATGTCACCTACGTAACAAAATAACGTTTTAACAATCTAATGCTGAAGGGTTAACGACGTTTTTATTGAGCGCTGGTGCTCGCGCCTTGTATGAATGAATTGAAATAACGTTAGCCTTTCGTAAATGATGCACAAAAGGATTATTCATAACTTTATTTAAACTTTATATTTGGGCATCACAGTTATGGCTTTTCAAAGCGTCAAACTCTTTGCTCTTGAGCTGGACGGTCCGGAGGACGCGGTGTACAGCAGTGGAGAGGTGATCACTGGCGTGGTGATCCTGGAGCTCAACCGAGAAATCAAAGTCCGAGCCCTGCGAGTCTTGGGACGGGGGGTCGCTACAGCTCACTGGCTGGAGAACCGCAGCGTCGGCGTCAACACCGTCTATAACGACTACACATCCAAGACTACTTACTTCAGGAAGAGACAGCACCTTATCCGAGGTGGGTAAGCAACTCAATATATTTGAAATCTATTTTTTGTTGTATGAGTCTGTGCATCACAAAAAGAGAAGTTGTAGCTCACTGTTATGTTTAAATCATAATAAAACCCTTGAGGGCAGAATATGTCCTATGTAACTATTCAAATATGGCAAATAACTTGGATACCCCTATGTATAAATAAGTTACATTTATGAAAAGGACACTATATAGAATACATTATTATTATAAAACATTGTACAGTAATCTACATTATTTTAATGTTTCTGCAGGACAATGTGAGAGACACTTATTAAATTCAATCTGTTATTGTAAATATTATATTATTGTTATTTAATAACATTTATAGCCATAGTTTTTTATAGCATTATAATATGATATTGTGCTAATTTAGCATTATAAGATGATAGTACTTTAGTAATTAGAAAAACCTGAGTGTGTATTTGCGTTTCTAAAAATGGGGATTTAATTTATCGAAAAATAATTGTGATAAATGAAACAATTCTAATACTAATAATATAAAACACTAGCCTGGGCCCATACTTCCTGTGACGCTACATTCAAATTCGCGAACAAAGTTAGTCTGGCAAAGCTGCCGTTTTAGAGCATTTATGTTCCCAAAAAAGTGGGAACCAATGAGAAAAAAGTTTTGAGCAGTGAAGGTTATGTCCCCACTGGATACAACAAATGCCTCATTTTGGGGCGTGGCATCACATTATGGTAAGGGGCAAAACATTTACACCACATGCTTGCGGTATTCGGCCAATCATAGTGCACTGGATAGCTTGGCCAATCAGAGCACACCTCGCTTTTTGAGAATGATATGCTGCGTCCGAAATCGCATACTGCTTAAGTAGGTAGTACATTTAAAATTGAACGTACTACCCAACCGTTAAAAAGTACATTCTATATAATATGAATAGGGGTAGTATGAATGGAATTCGGGCGTACTACATCCGCCATATTGATGTTGTCACGTGTCAGGTGTCGTCACAACAGCGCATAAATTCAAACTTTCAATAAGTCATTTGTTTATTTAGATTGTGTTAAACAAGTTTAATTTAATCCCAATAAAGACATTTTTTTCCCTGAGAAACGTACACTTGAAATGAGCCATGTCACAACTTTCCGCCATTTTTCGAATATGACGCCTCCTCTCCCAGAGCCTCATAGGATAGGAAAGCGTCTATGGTATACCTACTATAGAATTCGGCTGGAAGCAGTAGTTCATCCGAGTACTTCTCGCCTACTGAATTTCGAATGCTATGAATTCGGACATACCACTCGCCTCGCATACTGTTTTTCCCATACTATATAGTAGGGAAGTAAGTGATTTCGGACGCAGCAATAAACTTTGTATGAAGTGACTGTTTCAGTAGGCGGGGCTTAGAGGAGAAGGAAAAAATGCACAATAAACCGCATAAAAACATTGCATTTCACCAAATAAACAAAATAATGTTCTTTTTAGCAACATCATATGACCCCTTTAAAAGCTGAACAATTCAGAATTTTTTTTTATTTAAAAATTTGACAAAGAAGAGGATATAGTTTACATGTAGCACATCAGTTCTGTGTTTTATATAAGACTTTCTAGCTCTGTGTCTTTCTTTGCGAGTGAGTCAAAGCATCGGTGACTATTGCAACTAGAGTTTATGTTACATTAAATACACTTCACATCCATTAAGATGAACTGAGCCTACAATAAATCATAGAAACACTGCATTTTATTGTCCGTAACAATAACGAGGACCATTTTTATGGTGATATTTATTTTCAAGGTTCTACATGTTTATAAATTATCATTCATTATAAATACATTAAAAAAAAAACGATGAAAACATAAAGTCCCGCAGGTTTGGAATAACACAAGGGAGAATAAATCACAACAAAATGGTGAACTGCTCCCTTAAGAGACTGGCTTCTTCTTCATGACCTCTGACAGCTGGTACAGGAGCGATAACCCTGAGCAAATGTGTGATCTGGTCAATCATTCATCTGTTTAGGTGAAAAACACACAAGCCCCTGCACTTCACAAGCCAACTACTTCTCACCAAGGCGATAAAAGCTCAGCTATTGTCATTAAAATCAAATAAAGGCACGTTTGGGTTGATGTTAGTAGGAACTACTGATTTACAGGTTATCATGTTGTGTTTTACTGCTGTAAAACATCATATAAAGTGATAGTTTTAGATGTTATGACCTACTAGTTGATTTTAACACCGCAGCAGTAATTGGCTGTGGATGCAGTACAATATGGTGTGCCAATACTGTTGTGTTGTTTTGAGGTGTATTTGGGGACAGTCCTCCTAAAGGATAGGGAGTTGGACTTGTAACCCAAAGGTTGGGGGTTCGAGTCGCTGGTCTGGCAGGTATTGTGGGTACTGGGAATGAATAACCAGCTCTCTCTTCACCTTTAATACCATGACTGAGCTGAGACCCTTGAGCAAGGCCCCGTTCCCCCAACTGTTCTCCGGGGACTGCAGCACTGGCTGCTCCGGGTGTGTGTTCACGGTGTGTGCGCATGGTTTTTGACTTCTCACTGCTGTGTGTGTGCACTTGGAAGGGTTAAATGCAGAGCACAAATTTCTAGTATGGGAAACCATACCTGGCCACCTGTCACGTCCTTTCCTTTTCATTTCCTATTATATAAGCTACTGTATGTCTAGTAAACTATTATCTTAGCATGCAAAGTAGCTGGTTTAAATACATCAAATGTCTCTGTCAATCTGCATACATCAGATTTTTTATATGATTTAGAATATATTTTGACACCCTGTTTAATTAATATTCAATTAACTGATATTTTTGTAATGATTAAATAATTAGTGATGTATTTAGAGTAATGAGAGAAGAATTAGTTCATAACAATAATGAAATAATCTGTCAAATTATTTGAATAAATGTTTTTCTTAAACTTTTATTGAAAGTATTTTTTTTCTTTTGACTAGGCTGTTATTTTTCCATTGCATTTTTCTTCACTGACAGTCTGTCAAGTGATCTGGGTGTTTTTTTTCTTACCCCAAGTAATCAAAGGTTATCTATCTGAATGCAAACAGAGTTTCTTCATTGATGAAGAGAAATGAGGCTGTGGATAGATGACAAGTCCGTCATCACAGCCAATGTTTTGTCAGATATCACAACTAAGAATGAAGAGCCCTTTAAGGAATGTGATTATGTCCGTTCCAACTTGAATTGGACTGACCAATGCTCGGCTATTTTAAAAAAAGTTTCAGCCAATTAAAGTCAAAACAGAGTAATGCAGTTTTGGTGCTTGTTTACATACCGCAGTGTCAGTTTAAGAAATAACATGGTCAGGCTTTCTTATCGTTATCTAAATAAACAGCTTGCGACTTGGCAGCACAGACGTGACAGTAATCACGTTGTAATTTCAGCTTTAAACCGATAGAGAGAGAGCGAAGCACACTAACGAATGCACGAGGCGCTGGACTAACTAAGAGACGCACCGCGAGAGGGCGATGCGTGAACTTTACTTCGCTGCTAACAAAGAAAAAAAGTTGTTTTGGTCATAAAAGCCTGAAAAAAGTACTTTTGCACGACCAATACTTTTGGCCGCTCGTACTCTTTCCGCAGAGACACTAAATGTTTCAGAGGCTGAAATGGCTTTAAGTGTTTGTTTGTTTGTTTGTTTGTATATTGTGCACATGAATATTAAAGTGACTGAAAGAAAGTAGCACGACTGCACAGAACGAACCCGTTTTTGTTTTGCTGAACTTCTTCACTGGGAGGTTCCTCTGCTTCGGGCATGCTCAGTCAGCTTGTTTTTGTCTAAGAACCTGTAAGCATCAATCATCCGAGCTCTCCATCCACACCCAGCTAAGATGTTTATGAGCAGGCAGCGAGTCCTGCAATAGGCCTTACATAATAAAATCAGTAAGCCCGCCCACAGGAGTTAAAGGCTGATCAGAAAGCATGCACAGCTTCAGTTTTGTTTTGAACCTGAAGGCAAAGCAGCTTCCTTGCACTTGAGTGCACGCTCTCGCTCTTTGTTTGACTTTGCACGTCTGAATTAGACAAAGTAATAGGGGCTGAAAAAAACAGAGATGATTTTCAACAAGCTGAAAAAGTTCGATATAGTGTTCGATTCTCCGGAGCTGGACTGTCCTCCGGTGTTCAGGAGCGGAGATGTTGTCTCAGGGAAGGTCGTGCTCGAGCTCTTGACGGAGACTAAAGTGGAGTCGCTGAAGTTGCATGCAGAAGGTTTCGCTAAAGTTCACTGGACCGAGTCTCGCAGCGCCGGCTCCAGCACGGCTTACACGCAGAACTACAGCGACGAAGTGGAGTACCTGAATCAGAGAGAAGTTCTGCTGCAGGCAGGTCAGTCATTCGCTGCCTCGCTAGAAGATGGCCAAACTTGTTTTCGCCTTTCAGTCGAGCTGATTCAGTAGTAGAGCCTTCTAGGAGTTCAAGCCAACATTTTTTTGTTATTCTCCCTCAAGTCATTTTAAAGCAGTTTCTCACGTGACATACTGTCAGCTCTTTTGCATAATGAAAGTGAAAATTGATTGAAGATAAGACCAAAGCATCAAGCATCTATGTTACGTGTTAATCAGTCTACAAGACTAATTGATTCAAAAGAACCGAACTGGACAATGAATGAACAGACTCATGTCTGATGATAACTCCTAATTTTGTGCTGCTTAACAAACAAATATTATTCGAGATGCTGGGGTTAAATGAGAAGCAAGTTGTGCTTTGTCTATAACAACTAACAAAACCTTAACCTGAAGGTTTTGTATTAACTAGATTATCCCTTAGTCACATCAGAAGTTGATGTTCTTGTGTTTTGTGTTATGGACTTGTGATATTACTGCACTTATCGTTGTGTGCTTATGATTTATTGCCGCAATCATGTTTCTTTACCTTTCTTTCTCTCCAGATAACGGTGAGCTGACAGTCCTATCTGCCGGGAGACACGAGTACCCTTTCAGTTTCCAGCTGCCAGAGGAGTAAGCGCCGCTTGCTTCATAAGTCATAAAAATGTTATCAGTGAGCTTTATTTGGAAAGTTTTGAAGGATATGAGTGTTAATGCAAGTGTTTTGTCTGTCAGGACTCTCGTGACATCTTTTGAAGGCAAGCACGGCAGCATTCGATACTGGGTGAAGGTTAAGCTGCATCGGCCATGGGCCACCGTCAAGAAGGTCAAGAAGGTGTTCACCGTTATCGAGCCCATTGATATTAACACACCAAGTTTACTGGTAGGAGCTCAGAACAGCCTGTCGCTTTGGTATTGTATGGCATGGTATTTTGTGCATGCTAAATCTGAGTTTTTTTTTTTTTTACTTCAGGCTCCTCAAGCTGGAACCAAAGAGAAGATGGCACGCATCTGGTACCGCAACTGTGGTCAGGTGTCTGTAACCGCAAAGATCGACCGCAAGGGATACACCCCAGGTGAAGTGATTCCAGTCTTTGCTGAATTCGAGAACTCCACGTCTCGCTCCGTGGTGCCCAAAGCTTTCATCACACAGACACAGACCTTCATCGCAAGGGGAACCATGAAACAGAAGAGGGCCGTGGTGGCCACGTTGTGCGGGGATATAGTTGGTGCGCACCGGAGAGAGACGTGGCACGGGCGGGCCATCAAAATCCCTCCCGTCGGGCCCTCCATCCTTCAGTGTCGCATCATTAAAGTGGAATACATGCTCAGGGTGAGTTTGAGAACTTGAGCTACTAAACTACTAAGCAGGGTTGCCAGGTTTTCACAACAAAACCCACCCAATTGCTAGTAAAAAACTGGCCCAAGCTTATATAGCAATTTATTGGGATCTCTTCAACCTTCAAACATGAACAAGTGTTACAGTAGTCCTAGACTTGGCAACACTGCTACCAAATCTTACTAAACATCACTTTGTATTTAGGTTTGCATTGATGTTCCTGGGACGTCCAAGCTATCCCTGGAGCTTCCTTTGGTTATGGGCACCATCCCATTGCATCCGTTTGGCAGTCGCACGTCTAGCGTAAGCAGCCAGTACAGCGTGAACTTGGAGTGGCTTCGCATGGCCATCCCCGAGCAGCCTGAGCGTACGTATCTGGTCACATTCTCTTTCACTAGACTGAAAGTGAGGTCATACCGTGAAATGTGTCGCTCACTTTGAGTCTGGTTTGTTTTTGAACCCCAGCTCCTCCAGATTACAGCTCTGTTGTGACTGATGAAGAAGCAGTCCAGAACTCCACAGTCGTCCAACCTGAGGAAGATCTCAGCGGTGTGCTGCAGCGCTCCCTCATGGCCTATGTGCAGGAGTTCAGATTACGCCCGCCTCCGGTGTACAGCGAGGTGAGCAGACAATGCTAAACTGTAGATATTTATTAGACAGCGGTTTCTCACTAGTCAAGATTTGTACCTTTTTACACGTTTATCGACCAAAAAACCAACCCTGTTTCACCCCAGAGTACAAAAAGTAAATATATATGTTATAATATGCATTTAATATGTAATAAGTGTAAAATGCAATCCCGAAATAGGCCCAATTAGATGTTTTATAAAGATCAGCTTTATATTTCCCAATTGTAAAAAATATTTTAATACCAAAATTGCAACATAGACCCGAGTTCATAGACAGGTCTTGGATAAGGTCTTAGTTCAATTAGAACATATTTATATTATTTTATAAACACGCCTTGAAAACAGTACTGCTGTACATCTACTGATAAAACAAAGGCACTGTCATGTTTTAAGATCAGTCAGTGCCAGATTCTTTCAGTTAAGACAGCTCCGATTTACATTTAGACTAGGCTTAAGCCTTTGTCTGTGAAATAGGGGATGGATTTTTAAATCGGATGAGGTACAATGGAGTTTAACTCCAAAAATATATACAATTATTTTTTTGACGAACAAGCCTTGAGCCTAGTCCCAGACTAAAAAGATGGATTTTTTCCTCATAACAGCATCTTTAGCTCATCCTGTTCATTAAGAGTTTCTTTTCCTTCTCTCTGCAAATCACTGATAAATGAAGCATGACAATAGGAAATGTTCTGATCTGTGGTTTCTTTTGTCTCTTTTCTCAGGTGGACCCAAACCCTCAGCCTATCACCATGCGTCCTCGCTGCATGACCTGTTGAACTCTCTGCCAGCTGAGCATCACCTGATGTTTGAAACAAAAGCTGAGATTTAATTCTCCTGGACGCCTCTCTGAGACTGAGATTGGCACTTGTTCCTCGTACGTGCCGTTGGCATCTGTGCAGCGGGGCCGAGAGAGGAGGAGATGTCTGGACTAGGCAAGGCAGAGCGCTTTCATCAAACAAAGAGGACATTCAGTACCGGGGCGAACAAAGGTTCTGCCCACGTTTGTGTCCCAAGGAGCGATCAGACTCTGGTCTGTGCCTAGAACGATTGTACGTAGATTCAGGGAATCTGGGGCACGATCACTAGAGAATTATGGGTGAGAAGCCATTCAGAGATGCTACCCATAGTGCCTTGTTTTGCAGTGAACGAGGGCAGAGTCTCTCATAACCAGCTGCAGTCTGCCAATTTTAGATGTTTGCAGGCGTGTGATGTCGTCCTCTCCCGAAACGGTCATCGTGTATGTCTCTTTTGGTGTTGGTGTTAGCCAAAGAGACCGGTTTGACATTCATGTGAACCGGTAATTCTATGCAAAAGGGAAAAACTAGAGCTTTAGGGGGAAATTGCAAATCCTGGAAGTAGAAAATCCTTTCCCCCTCCTCTTGGAGTGAAATTTATGTTGGTATAAGTTTCATCTGGCTCGACAGAGGTCGAGTCTGTGACCTGGAAGGTCTTAATGTTTCACAGAGTGTAAACCAAGGATAACTTTTTAAGCAAAACCGTTGTTTTTCTTCATTGTTTTTGCCTGTGACTTGAGCTAATGTGATGTAATGCATGGCTGTGACGGTTAGCCTTACTAATTGATGGGATAAAGTACAGAGCCGTGTGTACCCAAGGTGCCTTTATTTCTTTTGTTGTTTTAGATGAAACAATGAAAAACTGCAGGGATTGTCACGTTAAGCTTTCGACTCCCTGAAGTGTCCTTATGCACATTCCAAAAATACCACAGACTTGCTTCATTTCCAGATTATGAGAAAGTGTACATTTCAGGTATAACTGTAACGATTGTTTTGAATGAATGTATTTTATTGTTTTTTTGTTGAAATTTGTGACAAGCATATTTTTTGTTAATCACTTTTAAGGAAATAAAAATAAATAAATATACATTTGAATATGCTGGGTGTTATTTATTTTGTTATTATGTTAATAATGGCACTAATTATTTAGAATATTGATCATAATGTTACAGTTATGCAAATGAAAGGCTTAAGCAACTGAACCAAAGTGCCTCAAGAGTTCCTTACTCGAATACAACTGCATTTATCATAAAATCTTTGTTTTCCATCCATGAGAATGTCAAAGAGTTCAGCAAACATGTCCTGAGGGTTGTGCTTTTACTATATATAACATAAGTGGAGCCCGAGGCACCAAGTGTCCTTTTTCATCCTGTGTTGTTTTCTGAAATGCTTCCATTCTTATAAATTTCCATCAGTCCCATATGTTATTCAAACCTCATAAAATAAAAAAAACGTATGTGGAAACCGAACACATTATCTAACTTTAAAACGATTTTGTTCATTTTTGAAATAACAGGTTCTCGTCTTTAAGAAATAATGCTTCAAATGTTAATTAAATAAATAGAACAACAGTGTATGGATATATTTCATTTGCACCGTTATTTTGAAATAACATGCACATTTGCACCAGCATGATACAGGCCTGACTTAACTTGTTTAAAGTCATGTTAAAAACCTAAAAGGAATGCATTTTTTTCATGAGTACATCCCGCAGGGTTTTTTATTATTTTAGTAATGTAGACATGAAACAGGAACAAGAACTCTGCAAATGATTGCTGTTTGGTGACTGGAGTTACCGTCCTCTTGCAAGTCAAAGTCGTCGTCACAAGTTTCCCAGAACTTTGCCGTGTTTTCACATGTTTCAGATCGATGACACTGAAGGCTCTATTTTAAACTCAGATGTACTCTCATGCAGCGGCATTGCCTGAAATGATACAGACAAACAAAAGATGCACTCAGGAAAGAACAGTAATTGCTGCAGGGCAATTGTCTATAAATGGCGTTGTGGAACAACTTTTGACTGCCGTTAACACACCTTTTGGAAGACGTGAGGAGTTTTTATTATTTAAACATGGCACTATATCTTGAACATCTGATCGTGGAAACAACTTATGGTGAGTTTGTGACTCACAGTGCAATCTCTTATTTACAGCCTGCACAACAAACAGAGGCACATCACAAAGGTTCCAGTTTTCTTTTATGACAATTTAAAGACCTTTGAGCTCATGGCTAACAAAAGCTCATGAGACTGCAGATCTATTTTACAACTGAGTGTGTGTGTGTGTGTGTGTGTATGTGTGTGGTGTTTCTTCACCTGCACTGCTGATTCACCTGCTAATTTTACCTCTCTGTTTCTGTCTTCAGGAAACACTTGTAAAGTGGGACAAAGATATTTAATAAAAGAAATAGGCACGACCTGTTGTTTTTTTTTTCATAGAATTGCACACACAAAATGCTCAATGCCTCACATCTCTTGCAAAATGAAGCATTCAAAATATTACAAAAACATCATAAAAGCAAACTTTTAATTCCATCAGTCCACGTTGCCGCTGAGAGCTTTACAAAGTTGCCACCATAGCAAGAGTTAACGCTTTTAAGCGCTGGAAATGTAAAAATTAAAAACTAGAACGGTCTTACAGTAAAAAGAGATTCTGTGGTGGCTGTGCTTTAAAACGAAGCGAATAAAATCTTGGGTTTAGTGTTGAGTTCTGCTGTAAGGTTAACCCAGCCTGATTCAAATCTTTGAAAATGATTAACAGTGGAAAATGTTCATTGCAAAAGTAATCAAATGTTATAGTTGCATTACTTTACTGAAATGTGTAACCTCTGACATTTCCAAAGTAACCTTCCCAACACTGCTGATGTGTGACTGGATTAGTAATTTGATAAAAGCCATGACCAGCGACTCAGATTTGAAGTTTATAAAGCAAGTAAAGTATAGGCCAGTCTCCTGAAACAGATTCATGAAAACTGTTTATTTGGAATAAAAGTAAAAGCCAGTTTATCAACTGGTGTAACAACCTTCATTTACTTTAGGAATGGCGAGATTTCTGCCTGAAAGCTAAAATGTAAGAGAACTTGTAACTTGTATATTTGATATATTAATTATTTAAATTTTTTGAATGATCTCCTAATATGTCTATAGAGAGCAATAGAAAACATTGTAATCACTACATTATGTTGCACAAACAAGGCAGCAGTGATATTTGCGTCTATCTCTCCTTTGAGAGACTTCCTTACATGGTGACATGACGTTCAAGGCTGTGCATCTGGGTGTGAGCCCCTTGTTGACTTCACACGGACAGATCAGTTTGCTATGAAGCCTGGGGACTTCATGGAAACCAAGGAAACTTTAGCGGCAGTTCAAGAGGCTACTCTTACAACCCAGGAATCTCCCAAAATATCCTGCCATTCACGCCGATGAAAAAACAACGAATGACCTAAAATGCACTTGTTTTGGTTTGCAGTTTTATCTCATACACACTTGAAGGATCTGGGAGCATCGGAGTTGTTATTGCATTTCCAGCTGCCTGTTTGGCTTTGTTCTCATTGGAGAGCACTGAGCTTTGTCCTTTTCCCGAAAATTATGCTGAATCAAAGCATTAACTTGCTGCCAAATAGATTAAGTCAGATTTTTCCCAGTGATGTGGTACTAGGAGGTGATTAGTTGTGAGCCAAAACGTTTGCGTTATCATTATCAATGCAAATTCGCTGTTAAATACAATGTTTAATGGCCTACTTGCATGCACCGTTCTGCACATTGATTCTGGTACAAACGTGAATCACGAAAAGGGGCAAAGGTTAGGAATTTAGAAAAGTGCTGTTGACATATTCCTGCATGCACATGACATAAATGTTAAATGCGTCAAAAGCACATACATGTTACTTCCCCTCTGTCAGGCTGCGCTGCACGTGGCGATGTGTTCCGCCTCCAGTACTGGCTCGTGTCCAGGTCTCAGACAGAGCTGTGAAGCTATGGTAAATATTGTGAGGAATGTATGGAGGGGCTGAGAAGGAATGTATTTACCTTCAGCGAAAAGAACACTTATCTTTAACACATATCTTTCTCTGGTGAATTGAGGGAGCATAAACAAAATATGTGTTTGCCATTTTTGCAGTGCAATTGCACAATTGCACTACTAGAAGAACAGGATGTACTCCAAGATTGTTTCTCCCTCTCTTGTGCTCACAAAAGTCACGGTCAAACTCATACCTAACCGCGGCCCTCTAAGAAACAACCACTGTTTCCCTTCAAGAAAACATTATAGGCAGTATTCCAGCATGGTTCACATGTGGTTCAAAAGCTATTTGTTTTCCTCTGTGTAACACAAAAAGAGATATTGAGCAGAATGAGCAAGCTGCTCCTTTCCATACAATAAACGCAAGTTTAACCTCAGTTTTTAATATGTTCTTTCTTATTTGTGACCCAAAGCCAGTCTTAAAAGTCGATGTTTTCAAGTTTTTACATCATCTGTCAGCTGAATAATTAAGATTTCCATTGATGTGTGGTTTGCCAATAAATCACCCGATCAAATGAAGTTCTCAGTAATGCATATTACTAATCAAAAATTTTTATTTAGTTTTGCGTTAAAAGATGAATCGATCAGTTTGAGCCATGTATTGCTATTGCTACAAATCTGGTTTTGTGATCCAAGGTCACATGTAATGTACATTTATCTTCCCATTAAATTTCACAAAATAGTTATCACTGCTGTTTGGGAGTTTTTAATCCTGCAAATAACATCTTCCTGTCTTTTGACCAGCATAATCAATCTCTCGCTAGTTTTCAACTTGGACAAACCATGGAAATATGTAAATGAACTACTGTATAAAGTATTCCTTTAATCATCTGTCAGAGATGTTTGCACTGCCCTTTGCCTCCAGGGTGTAACTGTGACCAATTAAACTCTATAATACATATCCTTAAAGGAACACTCCACTTTTTTGGAAACAGTGGAAACATTTTCCAACATCCCTAGAGTAATACAAATGTGTTTTACCGTTTTTGAATCCATTCAGCCGATCGCCGGGTATGGTGGTCCCAAAATTAGCATAGCTTAGCATAAATCATTGAATCCGATGAGACCAGCTAGCGTTGCGCTATAAAAGGATTAAAGAGTTTCGATATTTTTTAATTTATTTAAACCTATTTAAAACTTGACTCTTCTGTAGTCGCATTGTGTACTAAGACTGGCGGAAAATGCAAAGTT
>JAUCNO010000045.1:489244-499535 GCA_032353835.1 Enteromius viviparus
TATATTACATTTCCTACAGCAAATACAACAAAACTTATTTTTAATTTCTAATATGCACTTATAAGGAGTTAATTTGACATGTTATAATTAATGCATATTGTTGTGGTGCTGCAAAAACTTAAAAAAGTAAAACTTTCTCAATTTTTTTTTAAATAGCCTATGTACATAAATGTTTTAATTTATGTAAGAGTGATGAAAGTATGTCATTAATAAATCATTTCATTTTAATTGAACCCTATACTTCTGAATGTCATTCTATATTCAATGCCTCATGTGTTGCATGCATTTGTAAATGGTTCGTGTTCTGCACTAAAAAAAGAAACTGACACACACACACACACACACACACACACACACAGTGTCGTGCACACTCAGCAAAACAGATCCGAGCGCAACTTCAGCGCGTTTGGAAACGCCGTGAAGAACGACGCACTCACCGAACGCGTCAGGAATCGTCCGGAGCAGCGGATGACGGTGCCCGGTGGAACCGAAGAGAATCCGGCGGGAGTTTGTCGCTGTTGTCGGCGAATTTGTGACCGTGTTGATCCTCTTTCTCTCGCGCTGAAGCCAGACGTCATATGATTTGCTTTGGTCACGTGGTTTCATTCATGAAGGATCTACGCAACGCCAGCGCGACTCTTAAAGCAACACGCGCACGCCGAGCGCTCAGACATGTTGCCTGCATTTTAATACAAAACACATTAAGCACACATATTACAATTTTACAAGTGCCACTAAAATGCTAGTGAAATGTACGTGAGTCTAAAGTAAAGCATGGCAGGACTGGAGCTATCAGAAACGCACTGGAGCCTGCTGTTGCTATGGTTACAAGAGCGTGCGTCTCCATCAAGAAAATTGAATTAGTGGAATTTATGATTTCAGCTTATGGATGTTTTAAAATAACAAATTATCTATACAATTTTTAAAAATACAAAAGTGTATTTATTGGGAATTTTAGATCATGCTACAAGCAAATAAATAAGTAATTAAATAATAATTAATACACTGGGCTGGTTGGCTTTTCATAACATGATGTTTCAGACTAATGTAAAGAAAACAAAAACAATACACTTTCAAGTTTTTATTGCTTTTTATCTATTTGTGTGGATTTCAATGTCAATCCAAGTCTTTGAAGAGTTTTTCCTCCACTTCAGCAGCACTCACTTACACCAAACTTTACAGTTTTATTCTTGTCTATTGGCTGAAGGATTTTACTGAGGGGTTTGTTCATATTTCATTCACAGTGATTTTTACACTTTAGTCTGAAAACCATGGTAAATATATATTCAGTTTTCTGGTTGTTTCTGATTTATGGGGTGATAAAAAGAGAAATCCAAAATCCCTTCGGTAAAAACCTTTACAATATAGAGAAGAATAAAGCTGCTGAAATAGAAAAGTGCTGCTGAAGTGCATGAGAAAACTTTTAAAGATTTAAGAAATAATCATGTATGTTGGATGTTTTCTTTGCACCAGTCTAAAACAACACTTTATGAAAGTCCAATCAGCCACCAGTGCAAAACATGTTTCCGTCTGTAGTGTCTTGCCAAAATACATGTTTAAGTGTTTTTTATTGCACTTTATCTGTAGATTTCAATATCAAACCACATATTTTAAAAGGTTTATCCTCCACTTCAGCAGCACATACACACACCAACATTTGCAGTTTTATTCCTGTCTATATTCTGAAGATTTTTACTGAGGAGTTTGTTTATATTTTATTCATACCAAACATTTTACTCCTGAAAACATGCTGAAAATGTGTTAGTTTTCTGTCTTTTGATAGTATTCACAAATTTATGGCGTGAAAACCTGACTTCTTCTAGTCTTCAAATTAATATTCCAAAAATAAATGCAAATTAGTGCATATTTCATGAGATAATGCATCATTTGCATATTTAAACAACCTTTTAGAAAACTTTTAGAAATACAAAAAAAACTTTGTATTCAATCAACTAAAGAATGTATTTATTTATTCACCTTCTGTCTAACACAGTAACATGAAACACTTCATCAGAGCATCACTACAGTGCTTAGAAATTGAAATGTGTACGTTTTATGAAGGATGGAGATCTCAGGTGAAGCTCCATCAGAAGTGCTTCAGTTGTTCACACTTGAGGAAGCTGACGAGATGATTCACTGCGGTTTAGACGAACCGTCAGAACCAGAGCCCATCTTCCTCTTTCTCTCTGCAGCCGCCAGCTGTACAGCAATGATAAAATATCTCTGTTCCAACACACTTCTCTGTTCACACTGCTTCCCAGCAGCTCTTTTCAGAGAATCTCAGTGCTGCGGAAGCCCCGGCACAAATAAAGAGCTGAAATGCATCTCCTGCACGTAAGGTGGTTTTGAGTGAACATCAAGATGGATTTGTGGTATCTAATGGACACTTCCAGACAGCGCTCAGGAAAGACGTGTTGATTCTGTGCCAGATGTCAATTAGATGAAATCAGCACTGGTATCACAATAGTTTACCCAAAATATGCTGTTTTTAAATCCCTATTTCTTCTGAGCTGCACTTTTGCGCTCGACAAAACTGATGGACTGTCAAGCTAAAAAAGGACAGATAAGCAACATAAATGAATTCATATGTGAGCCTGGAACTTCATCTGAAGAAAAGGTGAATTTCAGCTGCAGTAGTAGGATGTTTGCCTCATGTTTTTTAAACGTTACGGAAATTCAGAGAACATTCAAAAATAACATTCCTAAAATGGAATTTTTTCTTAAGGTTAAGCTTTTTAAAAAATAAATAAATAAACAAAAAACATTCAACATTTAAACATTCAAAAATACATTTTCATAACACAATAGCACAAGATTCTTGGGTTCTTTGGACTTAGCTTTATACTAAACGCTCATACGAGCTGTACTTTTCAGCACAACAAAAGCAGACGGGCTGTCAATCTCAAAATAGCCAGAATAGCACCATAAAAGTAGTTTTTATTACTCATAATTTAGTGTCAGGAACAGACCAGGATGCAAGTCATTATTCTTACTCTCAGATGAGCACTCTTAAATCTACTGAAAACTAATCTGAAGCAGTAAAAACTGTTCGTCAATGAGCAAAAGCTCTTTTGAAGAAACTTGTTTGAGCAGCTGGGGAACGGTGAAAACGGCTGATTGTGTTGGAGGAATATCATCAGAAAATGATGAACGTGTTTCCAGAGGAATAACAGGAGCGTAAGATTCGTTTGACTTATCAGCGTTTGAGAGCTATGGGCCGACCGAGGAAGGACCTCCGGAATAAAAGGAGGATTATGGAACTCTTTAGTGCCTCCTCAACTTCCAATCAGACACAAATAAACAGCAGCCGTCAGAAACACAAACACAAGAGCAGCGCTGGAACTAATCCTGCTGTCCGTGCCAGAGGACGTGAAGACATCGTCCTGAACACACGCGGAGGAACAGAAAGCGACTCAGACTCTGAAATGTTGTGAAAATGAAAATTGCCGGTGTTGTAATTGAAGGAAGTTTCAGGAATCCACTCTGGTCAGACTCAGACACTTCAACTTTAATAGACTTCTGACATGATGACAAGGAAATAAAGAGGAAGGATGTTTTTCATAAAGAGCGGGAGGCTTTCATGAGGAAGTCAACTTGAAGATATCTTCTCATCTTTCTAAATGTTGATGCTTTCGTATGGATTTGTGTCATCTGTTCATGGCTGCAATACAGAATAAAACCATCAGGATCACAAGCAGAAGGTCATTCAACCTGCCTTCACAAACACTATCATCTTGGCTAAACCCACCTACGTCCTGGTTCTCTCAAAGTTCTGTTAACAAATGTTCTGAAAAACTGTAGCACGTCTTTCATACAATATCCCCCCTCCCAATTCAAATGTTTTAATTGGATGTTTGTCTAAGGTTAGATGTTATCACTTGTTTTAGAACACTGAGAACATTCAATGGGTCATTTGTGTTTGCATGCAATGACACAACTATGATACAGATCATACAAATTTGACATTTGTCGTTCAGCAGTTTGTGTCTCACCTGAATGACCTTTGATCCGCAGGTCAGAGCGGCTTCAGAAGTGACCCTGGCGCTTCTAAAAGCGGTGTGTGTCTTCAGAGTGACACACACTCATCTCCATGCCAGCTGAGCAGAGAAACATCTACACAATGCAGCTCTAGAAATAGCCTGAGCCTCCAGCGTTCCTCACATCAGCCCGACTGACTCCAGGACTCACAACATTCACACAACTACAGCTGTATGCAAAGAAACACTCTGCTCCCCATGAGTTCAATACGTTTGAGTAACTCTCTATTAATGTGATTCCTCCGCACATTTTTAGCAAGAAGCACTTGCGTACGAAACATGCTAAAAAACACTTGCCTTTCCTGGACTCACCACTGATATTAAACTGCTGTGCATGGTTGTCAAGAGCGTTACTAGGATGTTTCAAGTTGTTTCCAGGGCATAGCTAGGACCTTGTGAGTTGTTGTCAGGATGTTGCTAGGTTGCTTCAAGTTGTCGCCAGGGCATTGCTAGGGATTTTCGAGTTGTTGCCAGGGCATTGCTAAGGTGTTTTGAGCTGTTGCCAGGGCGTTGATGGGGAATTTTTGAGTTGTTGTCAGGATGTTGCTAGGTTGTTGCCAGGGCATTGCTAGGGATTTTTGAGTTGTTGCCAGGGCTTTGCTAGGATGTTTCTAGTTGTTGCCAGGGCGTTGCTAGGGTGTTTTAAGTTGTTGTTAGGTCATCGCTAGGGAGCAGTGGTTCCCAACCAGTTCCTGGAGGCCCCCCCAACACTGCACATGTTGCATCTCTCCTTTATCTGACCACCGATTTCAGCTCTTGGGGCCTCTACCAAAGAGCCGAGCAGCTGAATCAGGTGTGCTTGATTAAGGAGACATGGAAAACATGCTGTTTTGTAGGGCCTCCAAGAACGTGTGTTTGTGTTGGTACCAGGATGTTGCCGTGTTGAATTGTTGCCAGTGCATTGCTAAGGGGTTGCTATGCTGTTGCAAAGTCTCTGTTTTCAGCATTTCTAAGGAATTCCTTCTCCTGTTTTATGGGTCAGCAGGGGAACATGGTGCATCTGATCAAGTGCTATGTTTCGGTATAGAACTATCAGAACTAGTACTAGTGATTTTCTACACTCCCTAAAAACTGAACTGTTCTATGAATGAAATGCTCTCGCAATCACAAGGAGAAAGAGTTTACTGTAAAGCACAAGGAAGAAGCGACTACTGAGAACACTTGTGCAATGCTGGTGGTTTCAGCGCTCATCACTTGAAGCACAGCTAGCCGCCGAGTGTTTGTGCTCCTGTATAGTTGAGTAATGGCTTTCAGAGAAAACCTTCAGTTAATTTGCTTAAAGAAACATTAATTATTCATAGTTCTCTCCCTCTTTAATTACATGTCTGGAACAAACACAACAATGTTCTCGCTCATCAGGAACACCGTTCATCAATGAAGCCGATGGAAATAAAACCACAAGCATAGGCAAAAACACAGCTTTTTTTTACATTAAAGCATCGTTTATGCCGTTTTCATATTTCTACAATAGAAATACACTGAACAGACAAACAGAAAGAAGCTTCACGCCTGATAATCGGCTTACAAAACTTTGGCTGTTTGACATTCATTATTTTCTCTAGAATTTTAAAAAGAACAAAACAAATATATAAGAGTGTCTAGGTCTGCAGTACATCCTGATAGAATGTTTCAGAAAGTACTGAACATGTACCGTATTCAAATGAAATCAAAAGAATTAATCTGAAGAGCAAACAAAAAATAGGTGATCACTTCCTGTAACAGCTCAGAGAAGTTGTGATATCCTGTTAAATCAACAAAAACCAAGTAATCAGGAAATTAATACGCAAAACAGTTTCATCCTGGAACACAAGGACATAAAAACCTGTCTAGAAGGGGGCTGCTTTGAGTTGGCTGCAAGGAGCTGCTGAAGGGTGTTATGGGGTTTTGAGCTGTTGCCAGGGGGTTGCTAGAGGGTGTGGTCAGTTGTTGCCAAGGGGGTTGCTAAAGGCTTGTTAGGGGTTTGGGGTGTTGCTACAGAGTTTACAGGGCATTGCTAGGGTGTTTTCAGTTGTTGTCAGGGTGCTGATATAGGGGTTTTGATTTGTTTACAGGGTACTACTATAGGGTGTGGTGAGTTGCTATAGGGTTTTTGAGTTGTTGTCAGGGTGTGGCCAGTTGTTGCCAGGGCATTGTTATAGGGTGTGGTGAGTTGTTGCCAGGGTGTTGCTACTGTATAGGGCTGTGGTGAGTTGTTGCCAGGGTATTGCTGTAGGGTGTGATCAGTTGTTGCAAGAGCATTGCTGTAGGGTGTGGTGAGTTGTTGCCAGGGCGTTGCTATAGGGCTATGGTGAGTTGTTGCCAGGGCGTGGCTATAGGGCTGTGGTGAGTAGTTGCCAGGGCATTGCTATAAGGTGTGATCAGTTGTTGCCAGGGCATTGCTGTAGGGTGTGGTGAGTTGTTGGAAACCGTTTCCATTATTCTCTTGAATTGTCATGGACTTCATGAGGTGCAAATAATAACATTAATAACACTCTTTATAACTTTCAGAGTTTAATACTGTACCACTGTAACAGGAGGCGCTCTGTTAGCACAAGCACAGACCCATAATGCCTTTCGATGAATGTGCGTGTGTGTGTATGGACGGACAGCAGTTCTTGTATGGTCCTGTGTGTGTGTTCACTTCTTGATGCTGCTCTTGTTGTTGAACAGGTTGACTCTACTCTTGGTGGCGACTGACGTAGACGAGACACCCGGCTGCTGCAGCACTTTATCCAGCGTCGTCTTCTTGATGGCGGCGGGTGAGATCTGCTCTTGATCGGCCAGAAACTGCAGCTCTCTGAGGAGGAACACCGGAGGAGTGAGCGACTAACATCAGAGGAGGAAGGGACTGCCTTACTTAGCACTTAAAGGTGCATATCATTAAATTAAGAGACATATTACTACTCTAAAGTGTTCCCTTTGCATGTCATTTTAAATGGTTTATCTGACCATAGTTTTTAAATCAAAGGAATTCACCAAAACCTACCAAAATAAACATTATAAGATGAGAGAAATTTGTTACTATAGCACAGAAGAATATACTTCTCAAATATTATTATTATTACAAATTTGTCATGTTTTTATTTTAACAGTAAACATCTGTGGTGCAGCACTTCAAAATAAAAGAAACTGTTGAAATTATTTGATTACATGTTAAAAGATTAAATTTGATTTACTGACATTTTAATGCATATATATTAATAAGAATTTAAATGGAATTTCTGAGAAAAACAAAACACTCCATAGTGCACTATTATTGTAAAACAAAAATCATAATCAGTAATAAAACTGGTGAAGTTTTATCAAATTCAATATATTTGACATGCCTTTTGATTTTCAAAATTGAATTAAACTATTTAAATGGAATCCAGAAAGTAATAAAATGGATAAACTGAATTTTTGAAATAAAACTGATTTCATGGGGCTCTAAAATTTGATAAAAGGTTGTTAAACTCTATATATTTTATATTTTCAATGCATTCAAAATGCCTTTTTGAGCAACTAAAACTGATTAAAAACCATTAAAACTGAACGAAGAAACAATTTTGACAAAAATAAAATGGATTTTATAAGGCTCTAGAAATTTAATTGTTGCTAAAATTAGACTTTTTTTTTAAACTGTGAAAGTTTCATCATTTTAATTCATCAGACATGCTTCTGATTACTAATAAAATGGTTAAGCAATTTAATCCAGAACAATGAAAAATCAAAGTGGGGGGGTGCTGTACAGGTAAATTATTTGCAATTGTGTTCTGACAGTAAACAGCGTGACAGTAATCGAGTGCTTATTTCCCTGTTTGGCACGCTTGTGTTAATCAGCCAATCCAAGCGATCCCAGCAGCATCGGCTGATGAAGCGCTCTCCTACCCCTCACAGAAGACAGAGGCCTGTACTGAGCGGCTGTGCTCACCTGGTCCGGATGCAGGAGGCCTCCACGGCGTTAATGAGCAGACTCCGGAAGCCTCCGCTCTCCAGAAAGTGCAGGGCGTGGATGGTAGCGCCCCCTGGTGAGCAGACGTTATCCTTCAGCTGGCCTGGGTGCTGCTCCGAGTCCAGCAGCATCTTAGCTGCTCCCTAAGACAGAAGACAGACATGTTTGTTACCTTTTTTAAATTAAAAGAGGACTCAAGACTCTTAATCTGTGATGTACTGTCTCTGATACTGTCACACTGCTGTCTGAGGAAGACACACTAATCAGAATAGAATAATAACAACAGTGATAACCATATACTGGAAAATAACAGCACTGGAAAATAAATAAATATTTCACAGGGATATTTTTCATGAAGAGGGAAATTACAGTGCTTCTTTCCTGATTTCTACAATAGGAGAGATATTTTGAGTTTGGACTGCGTTTAAACCGCTAATAATTCATGCTGCGCTTTAAGCTTTTATTTTGAAGGAGTCTCCAGCTTCAGTGAAAACAAAAACACGTCTCGCTACAAATCTAGAGAAACGCTGTAATCATGACAATAAAGCAGAACTCTTGATTGATTGATTGATGACGGAGAGAAACAGCGAATCACGTTCTGATCGTCTTTGAAACAGACTTGATGAAGAGATCCCTTTGAGTCTGTTTCACAGAGACTGAGCCAAAACATAACGACACAAACACCTTTTATGTTAGATTAAGTTTAAATATATTTGAAAAACTACACTTTTTCCCCAGAAGATCTTCTGTTTGATATCATCACATGACCATAATAATATCCAGACAGTGTTATCTTAATACTGATAATATTGTTGTTGTATCTCAGTGATAAATGAACGTGTGTGTGTGTGTGTTTGAGGGGATGTACCAGTAAAGCCTGAGCTCCCAGTCTGACCGCCAGTCGCCGTGGCAACCCCATCTTCACCCCGCCGTCAGCGAGA
This sequence comes from Enteromius viviparus, assembly GCA_032353835.1. Classification (NCBI taxonomy): domain Eukaryota; kingdom Metazoa; phylum Chordata; class Actinopteri; order Cypriniformes; family Cyprinidae; genus Enteromius; species Enteromius viviparus. The sequence continues at coordinate 498,133 of JAUCNO010000045.1, forward strand.
GCATCCAGAGCCGTGAACGCCTGATAAACACAGTTACACAGCTGTTTAATATCCACTTACACAATGAAAGTGTGTCTCTTTATTGTAATGTAAAGCAGCTGTGTTCTGTGTGAATCTGTGTTAAAGTGTGTTTCTGTGATGTTCAGCATCATTCCTTCCGTCTTCAGAGTCACATGATCTTCAGAAATCATCATAATATACTGATTCACTGCTCAACACACACTTCTGTTATTATCAGAGCTGAACACAGCCGTGCTGCTCAATATTTTTGGTGATACACTAATGTTCGAAGGTTTGGAGTCAGGTTTTAATACTTTGTCTGATCAAGGATGGATTAAACTGATCAACTGACAGTAAAGACATTTATAATGTTACAAAAGATTTCTATTTCAAATAAATGATTTGTATAAATAAAATGCATCACAGTTACCACAACACTGATAATAATCATGTGACTCTGAAGACTGGAGGAATGATGCTGAACATCACAGAAACACACTTGAACACAGATTCACTCAGAATATAAACCATCTGTTTTCTAATATTTTTAATATATTTCTGATCAACTGAACACAGCCAAGTGTTGTCTCACGTAAGCAGGTCCGCTGCCGCTGAGGCCCGTCACGGCGTCAATCAGGTCCTCCTCGACCTCGGTGCAGAAGCCCACGCTGGCCATCAGCTGCTCCAGGAGCTTCCCGTCCTCCAGGTCTGCGTGAGTCCCTGTGGCGTACACCGTCGCTCCCTCTCGCACCACCACCGGAGTGTTCGTCATACACCGCATCACTTTAGGAGCGGAGCGGTGCTGGAGCAGCTTCTGCTCACACACACACACACATAAATACAGAGAGAGAGAGAGACACTAGTGTGATTATTCATCAACAATTATTCTTTTTATTATTTTTTTTAAACAACAAAAAAGTACTATGATTAAGACAAATGAATAAAACTCACTGGAGCTTTAAATAAAAATAAATAAAACCCAATTCAAAAAATTAACCAAAACTATAATAGCCTCTCAAAGATCTTAAAAAACAAACAAACAAACAAATAAATAAATAAAACACTGTAAGAGAAATGCTGCCTTCACAACTAGCTGAAAGTTAATAACCTCACCAATTGTTTTAATCATAAAAAAGAGATTGAAAAAGATAAATACATAAAAAAGGTTAGAAAGGAAAAATAAAAGTTTAACTTAAAATTTGAAATTAAAGTAAACTAAAATTAAAGGGAAAACATGACATACAAAAGCTAATATATATATACACTCAACAAAAATATAAACGCAACACCTTTGATTCTGCTCCGATTTTTCATGAGATGGACTTAAAGATCTGAAATTCATTCCAGATACACAATATTACCATTTCTCTCAAACATTGTTCACAAATCAGTCTAAATGTGTG
>JAUCNO010000045.1:499635-515464 GCA_032353835.1 Enteromius viviparus
CACACACACCTGCACCTCATCACCACACACACTTACTGACCACACACACACCTGCACCTCATCACCACACACACATACTGACCACACACACCTGCACCTCATCACCACACACACATACTGACCACACACACACACACACACACCTGCACCTCATCACCATACACACTTACTGACTGCACACACACCTGCACCTCATCACCACACACACTTACTGACTGCACACACACCTGCACCTCATCACCACACACACATACTGACCACACACACGCACACACACCTGCACCTCATCACCACACCCACATACTGACCACACACACACACGCACACACACCTGCACCTCATCACCATACACACATACTGACCACACACACACCTGCACCTCATTACCACACCCACATACTGACCACACACACACACACACCTGCACCTCATCACCACACACACATACTGACCACACACACACACACCTGCACCTCATCACCACACACACTTACTGACCGCACACACACCTGCACCTCATCACCACACCCACATACTGACCACACACACACACACACACACACACGCACACACACCTGCACCTTATCACCATACACACATACTGACCACACACACACCTGCACCTCATCACCATACACACAAATTGACCACACACACACACACACACACACCTGCACCTCATCACCACACACACACACGCATACTGACCACAGACACACACACACACACATAAAAGCCAGTCTCAAACTTACGCCAAAGTCTTGATTTGCCCTGGCGTTCATGCCCGTGTTTGTTTTTCCTGTTTTCTCCTTTGGATTTTGATAGTTTGCTGCCTGCCCTGAAACCTGCCTGTGTACCTCGACCTCGATTCTGCCTTGTCTCTATTGCTCTGTTTGCTGGTGCTTGACGCTGCCTGTAGACCCTGAATAAAGTAACTGCATTTGGATACACACGCCGTAGTCATTAAGATTCACATTCATGCATTTGGCAGATGCTTTTATCCAAAGCGACTTCCATCGCATTAAATGTATTAAATTGATCAGTTCATGCATATCCTGGGAACTGAACCCATGACCTTAACCAGTGCAAAGATCTACTGTTTGAGCTGAAGGAATGCAACAAATGCGAATAAGAGCTTCTGCCAAAACATGTAACATCAGACACTGGTGTTGTGCTGGGTTTGTGCTCTCTTTCACCTGCAGTACACGAGCCCCGGGGAAATGACCAGCGTCTGAACAAACAAACAGTTCCGTCCTTATCCGTCCAGACCATCAGCAAAGGAAATAAAACTTCAAGCTCTCTCGTAACGGCCCTTTGAACGGCGTGTTTGTCTGACCTCTCTGAGCCGGGGCCAAACGGAAGTCATTTAGAGAAATCACTGCTCCAGTGTGTTTTTCCAGTCCATTTAAAAACTTCTGAATTTGTTTTGCGTTATTTGACGAGGAAAACGCCTGCAGAGCACAAACACACACGCATACGCACATTAGATCAATCCTATTTCATATCTCTCCCAGGAACTGTGTATATCAATGTAATATTCGATTTATTTTTACATACACGTTTCTTCAGATTGAGAAACACTGGGACTCTCTTAATGGAGTTTAATCTTTAAAAAATGTGTGTGTGTGTGTGTGTGTGTATACTGCAAATGTGTAAATATTGTATATACATTTTAAATACAAGTATGTGTACATAAAGTCCATAAAACATTCCAAAATACAGTAGTAAATAAAAAAATCATCTATTAAATATGAGCCAGTGTTATTTAAGTATCACTGAGATATGATTATAGTTTTTGATCATTTTTAAATCAGATTTTATTTTTATAATGAATGAATTTTGAATTTAAATGTTAAAGTTTTAGTAATTTTGTTTACTATTTTTAGTATTTTTAAATAAGTCTTTATAGTTTTTTGAATAGTCTATATAGTCATTTTAATAAACAAACCTTTAACATGAGACATGATGGATATAATTTCTAATATATTAATTTTAATTTGTTAATTAATTTTTAATCATTTTTCATAGTGAAAAGCATTTTTAAATGAAAAGCTGACTAGCTGAAATATATTTGTATAAATTAGAATAAATATTCTAAATATAAATATATGTACACTGTACACACTGTATAATATATATATACACTATATGAAAAGATAGCCGTTTTATTTCACTAATTAGACTAGAATTCTTTCAAGAAATAAAGTATTATTTATTTGTATTATTTATTTTTATTTTTAATTTATTTAGCAAAAGATATTTAAGTTCTTTAGATTAAACGAAACATAAAGGAGAAATGTCAGGGATAGACTTGCTGAAACTAAATAAGTATTTATATATATCTATATATATGATGGTTGGTTCTTCATATGTCAGTATTCACACGAAACACACTGGAGATCAAAGGGACACACATGTCACCAGACCACGCCTCCCTCTGACCAGCCCTCTCTGCTGATTGGCAGTCCAGGCAGGGCCACATGCCCCTCTGCCAGCTGATTGGCTGAGAGCGCTGCAATAAAAAACCCAAATAATGAGCCCACTACGGACACAGACACTTGAGTGCAGGAGGACAGACTGTTCTCTTCAGGATGAGAGGGTCCAGACAGTTCTCATGAGCCTCTGTGGATTTACAGAAGCATGGAGATGATCCGAGTTCTGCTGGTTCTGCTGGTCCTGGGGTCAGTCGAGGGCAGGAGGGTTCGGGGTCAGCGCACTCAGACGCCCGAGAGCTTTCCTCTAGACTTCACAGCTGTGGAGGGAAACATGGAAAGCTTCATGACTCAGGTGAAGAACTTGGCTCAGTCCCTGTATCCCTGCTCCACTCAGAAACTGGACCAGGAGATGAAGCTTCAGTTCCTGAGGAACTCATCAGTCACCTGTAACGACGGGTCACCTGCCGGGTCAGTGAGGCTTTCAGTACGCTTCTGCTTCTGTGTGCTGTACATCTGCTGTGGAAGCTTGATTCATTATCCATCACTGCCAAAAATATCAGTAAAGCTACTTATAAAAATATGTTCTAAGAACATTTAGCAAACATTTAGAAAAATGTTATATATATGTAAAAGTCTTCTAAGATTCAAAATATCAAGTTATTAATTAACATCAAGGAAACAGTCTGTTTTTTTAATTTTGCGAACGTTATGAGAACGTTTCTCCCAAATGTTCTCTCAACGTTCAAAACATCAAGTTCTTAAAAACGTATTTTTTAATGACAATAACATCAACAGAACGTTACATTCAAGTCTATGAACATTACGAGAACGTTACTTCTGAAACGTTCAAAAAACATTTCCCTTGGTTATGGGAACATTGAGGGAACATTACAGAAACATCACAGTGGAGGCTCTCTGAATGTTCTGAATCAAGCAGAATCATCAAAAACATTAAATGAATGTTCAGCTATAACCTGTTACACATAATGTCAAAGATTTTGAGAACTATTCTATTAACGTTACTGGAGGAACATTTGCTGGTAGCTTTGAGAGAACACTGAACAATCTGTTCGCTAGAAATATAAATAAAATAATATGTTGCAAACATTATGGAAACATTATGAATGTTGTCGTTGTGAACGCTCACTGAATGATTTAACGTCAGATGACTGTTCCATGAATGATGGATAAATGGTGTTAAATATTATTAAAAAGCAGATAACTTTGAACAAATGTTCTATTATTAATATTAATGATAACTTTGAAAGAACCTCACCAGAAGTTCAGTCAGCTGAAGCTCTATCTTGGTAACCAGATGTTTGTTGTCACAGGTGTTTCTGCAGTGTTCTGTGTGAATGGCATCCTTATTTCACTTCATCACGTTTTTAAGTCTGTTATTTGGAGTTTAATAGCATGAATCAGATAATTACTGACACCGCCGTAATTAAAGTCAAACTGACAGACACGCGGAGGATCAGAGATATTAATTCCTCACATTCCCAGACAGCAGAATGATTTCTGGAGAATCTCGGTTTGTCTCGGCATCTTCTGGGACACTTGTGGTTTGGAGTGAAAGTACGCGAATGAACTGGGGTTTTGCCAGATCAAATATTCCCAGCCCAAAACATCCACCCAAAAACAATGAAAACAAATAATCCACCTGACAGCTGCTTTCTCCATAAACGCACTTTAAAATCAACATTTCATTTTTATTTATTTAATGTTTTTCACTCTAGCAATATCTAGTAGCCTTTGAACATTTCTGAATTCGTATTTTATTTATTTATTTTATTTTTTTAATTTTCAGTACTTTTCATGATAAGTTTTCAAATTCGGACTGGGAGATATGGCCAGAAATATTAGGACAGCATATTTTTCCATTATGATTGTCTAAAGTTTAAAGAAATCTGCAATGCTGATATAATCTGTGACATCATGTGTCCTGTGATGTGATACAGAAACAAACTGAACAGATAACACCAGAAAAGTGGATCTTCAAACAGCATGAACAAAAACTTTCATAATTTTCAAACAGAATGTTTTTATGGTGTAAGTTAGCTGTTTGGTTGATTGCAGATTGATTGAGATTAATAGGAATGCACAATGAAAAACATGATATATAAATATATACACACACACACACACATACAAAAAATGGTGAAGCAGGTTTGAAAAGCTCCAGTTCAAACACATCAAAGGGATTCCAGCAAACCAGAGACTGATCTTTATATGAGCCACGTCTGACACACACACACACACACACACACACACACTCAACCGCACAAAAACAAACATGGGAGAACCACTTTTACCCTCATATAGACTTCTGCCCACATCTGAGCCCTCAAACACACACACACACACACACACACACACTTGTGTCTTGAGGTTTGTCTGAACGGTGACCCATAATCAACATCTACAACTGCTGACACTTCTCTCTCTGTCTCTCTCTCTGTCTCTCTCTCTGGTCTCTGTATCTGATGTCTTTATTCTGATCTCTTCACGCTCAGCTCGGTGTCTGTAAGCAGAGAGATTCAGCTGTTCAGTGATCTTCAGAAGGATAGAATCTGAGATTAATTGTTTTCTATTAAGCTGATACATTAAATATATAAACTAAAGGCAAAGTGCAGAATTTCAATCATTTCAAAGAGAAAATCTTTTGTTTGTCTTTATTTATTTGTATTACTGTTGCATTGTTTATTATATAGTTTATTAACAGGCTAATTTGCATATCTGGTCCCGACAGGCTCTTCAGCGTAACGGTGTTCAGCTCTAAAAATAATCAGAAGTGTTTCTCGAGCAGTCAGTCAGTATATGATGATGATTTCTGAAGATCATGTGACACTGAAGACTGGAGGAATGATGCTGAACATCACAGAAACACACTTTCACACAGATCCACACAAACACAGATGATTTACATTACAATAATATTTCACACTTTTATAGCATTTTTAATCAAATAACTGCAGTTTCTATGAACAGAAACATCTTAATTTTAGGTTTTGATAATTAAAAAGAAATATTTAAAATGAATGTATTAGAGCAACGTGTATTGTTTTCAAGGAGTTGAACCCATGACTCTGGTGTTGCGAGCACCATGATCTACTGTTGTAGAAGACTGCATCCGAAATCAAAAGAATAAACATCTAATGAATCATATTTACATGTTTTCTGATTCAGCTACTACATAAAGGAGTCGCGAGGCAGCCGGCGATGGCTGATGTTCCTGGAGGGTGAGTGAATCCGTGAATCAGTGAATTGTGAATCAGTGAATCGTGAATCAGTGAATCAGTGAATCAGTTAATCGTGAATCAGTGAATTGTGACGGTGTGTGTGTGTGTGTGTGTGTTGTTCAGGTGGCTGGTACTGCTTCAGTAAACACACCTGTGACAGCAGATACGAGACCATGAGGAGACTCATGAGCTCCAACAAATGGCCTCCGACCAGGACAGGTCAGTCACGACCTCTGACCTTTTAACCTAGCACATGAACTTTCTCCAGAGAGCCACTTGATGAATATTTCAGAAATTCGGAAAAAATAAAACATTGCATTTGACTCTATCATAAAAATGTTCAGAAATTCTACAACTTTTTGTAAAAAGATATAGGGGCAGTTTCCCGAACAGGGTTTAAGACTAGTCTTAGATTAATATAAATGTTTAGAGCTGTCTAAACTGGAAAAACTGACATGTTTCTAAAAATCCTTAAATGTCCTAAATGAGCAAAGATCTAGCCCTGGCCTAATCTAATCCCTATAAACCGGCCCTTAAAGTTCACTCTCTTTAACTTACATTTTATTAAACTTTAACTTTGTTCAGCTGCTCTTTTTACTTTGACTATTACTCTATATAGACTAATACAGTCACATACAACAATCATTTCTCTGATATTTATTACAATATACACTGAACCTGGACTTTTATTCTATGAGAGAATGGCTGTTTACTGATTTCTATTGAACTGCAGCTCAAACTATTTCAAATATAGTGAATTAAATATATTTGAATCAAATAAAGCATAACGTTCCCATCTCACATGACAGAAACAAAACAAACCAAATCCATAGAGTGAGTCATTTACACTGATTCAGACTCGTGACTCAGTTCAAATGATTCACTCGAATAAAACATGAAGTGCATTGATCCTCCGATCTCAACATCACTTGTAATGATTTTAAAGAACACGTATAGTGATGGGTAAAGCTGAACTCTGAACCAGTTAAACCATTGCACCACAGAATGATTCACTGTTTCATCATAAATCATTTCATAATCAGATCTGAACATTTCTATTTTTGTTATTAAACAATACACAACCTCCAACTACTATAGAGGCAGTACAGTTATACAAACAAAAGAAAAAATACACAAATGCAAATCCTTTAGGAAATAACCATGATTGTATTAAAGTAAAAGTGTAGCAAAAGTACAAAGGAACTTGGCAAAGACTGTTTTAGATTAGCACCAAGCAACACTTGCAACATTTTGCCAACTGCATAGCAACACCCTAGCAACGCTCAGAGCCTCCTATCTGTGTGTGTGTGTGTTTCAGGAACAGGGATCCTGTCGTCTCAGCCCGAGGAGAATCCTCACTGGTGGAACGCAAACACAGTGTATGATTATGACTTCTGTACACAGATAATAATATTCATAACCTTCACAGAAAATGACCTGCATCTTTACTGCATCTGTGTTTAATGCTTTAATAATGCAGAAAAGTCTGATCGAGCTACAAAAGTCTTTCTATTTCAGCATTTCACAGTGAATTCAGGCTTATATTCTGTTTCTCTGTGTGCAGGTTTGTGCCGTACTGCTCCAGTGATGTTTGGAGCGGCTCCACAGCGAAGACAGACCTGAGTAATACACACACACACACACACACACACACATGTTGGGTTTACATGTTTTATGGGGACATTTCATAGGCATAATGGTGTTTCTACTGTACAGACTGTATGTGATATTGTCCTACACTGACCCTACACCTAAACCTACCCCTTACAGGAAACACATCACACTTTTAGATTCTCAAAACACTTGATTCTGTGTAATTTATAAGCTTGTTTCCTCATGGAGACCTAAAAATGTCCCACAAGATCAACATTTACTGCTATTCCTATCTTTGTGGAGACAATTGGTCCATATAACGTGATAAATACCAGATGCACACACACACACACACTCACCCCGGTGGTGGAGTTGAGCTCTGCCAGGATGAAGAACATATACTCCTGACCCGGTTCTAGTGCGCGGTTCTCGAAGCCTCCGCAGTCCAGCTGGTCTCCGAGGATGAAGAATGCGGGCAGCGTGACGGGCGTGAAGCGGGCGGTGATGTACGCTCTCCTCAGGTCCACTTGACGCTGTCTGGGATCCCGCTGTTTCTGACTGATGTCCTTCAGCAGCTGAAACACAAGAGCTCCTCAGAACCACTGGAATGAAGAGAGCCCTTCAGAATCCTTCCACAACTAGTCACCAAAACAACTGGAGTAAAAGTCTCTGATTCAACAGCACTTTAGTATTTTACTTACACACACTTAGACACAACTTTAGAGAACCTTCTTTATATACAGTATATTTATGTATCTCATGACATTAATTTGAGACTGTTCTGACTCATAAGTGTTTTCAGAAAGAACAGATGGTTTTTGACCGGAGAAACTGAGAGATTCTGATGGACACGTTCACATAAGGCCATTGGAGAGGTCAAGGGTCACACTCAGACTGCATTCATATCACACACACTTATTTAATGACTGTACAATAAGCGCTTAAATGTTATCCTGGAGCACAGCTGTATTTGTAGAAATAGACAATACATTTTATGGAATTACAGAATTATACATTCTTCTTTTATGACATAATCATTAGGATATTAAGTTAAGATCATGTTGAAGATCAGGTACATTTCCTATCGTAAATACTGTATATTAAAACTTAATTTCTGATTAGTAATATTCATTACTAAGAACTTCATTTGAATAACTTTTAAGACAATTTTCTCAATATTTAGATGTTTCTGCTCCCTCAGATTCCAGATCTTCTAATAGTTGTATCTCATACAGACATTGTCCTCAACTAACACACCAGACATCAGTGGAGAGATGACTATTCTGCTTCAGATGATGCATACATCTTAATTTCAAGAAATTTACCCTAATTAATGGTTTTGTGCTACAGCACCTGGTCAGATCTTCTGCTCTCTAGAAGTGTCTCAAGTTACCGTTTTCACTTGTTTCATCATGCTGTCATGTGTTTGTGTGTGTGTGTGTGTTCTGCTACAGTTGTGAGGACCAAATGTCTCCACAAGGATTATAAAAGCTGACATTTTATTGAGATCATCTGGTCAGTCCTCACAAGGGAAATAAATGATTAAAATGCTCAGCGAAGTTTAATAACTGTGAAACTGCAGGAAGGTGTGATGTAGGGTTAGGGGTGTAGGGCCATAAAAAATATTGTTATGTCAGTATAAGAACTATAGTCTATCAGAGACCTCACAATACAGCAAAACAAACGTGTGTGTGTGCTCACACCCTTGCGGTTCACCGATCTGACAGTCTGTGGAGACTCTCTCACGCTCGCATTCACCTGCATGACCTCGACAGGAGCAAGTCAAAGCTCAGGATTTTGATACAATACTCCAGATCCAGCAGAAAGAGCAGAAACGCTGCTGAGATTGTGTTTCATTAACAGAGTCTCTGAGCCCTCCCGGCCCACAAAACCACACGGCAACTATCTTTCACTTAATATAGAAAACAAGACATAACATCATAAGCTATTTTACTTGTCAAGTTAATGATTCAAGAATGTTTAGATGTTTGTACTAGAAACTCCTTTACTGCAGTGTATCTGCATCAGATTTCACACATAATAATATTAATAATAATCAGAGAGAGGTTCTACCTCCTCAAGGTCCATCTCATCTGGGCTCTTCGGTTGTCGAATTACTCCTCGGGCTCTCTTGAGAGGAACCACCACCACATAGATGTTCCTGCAGAAACAGTGCTCCGGAGTAAAGCCTCTGACAGACGCATACATCTGAACATATACCACATAAATAAATACCATTCATCACCTGCTACACAAGACAAAAATAGTGAGAATCCTTTTTTTCAGGGTATTATCTGATTCTTCAGATAAGGTAAAATCTTTACCTGATTCAGTGAGTGAACTGAGATACTGTGTGTTTGCAGTATCTCAGCACTTCTTTAGCAGCAGACACAAACATACATCCACTGTGCCTCTGAATTATTGACGGCAGCATGATTCCTGTACGTATGTGTGCTCATGTCATGCATGATTCATGGGTCCTCAGGTGTGTGCTTGAGCTACTGTAAATGTGTGTGTGTGTGTGTGTGTGTGTGTAAATGCAGAGTTCCAGTCATCAGATCACCATTGTTCTCATGTAGTATTTCCATCTTGTTTTCTAGTACAAATATCTAAACATTCTTCAGATGTATTTACTTGACAGCTAAAATGACTAAAGATTTGAGGTTTTGTTTTTTACGACAGAAAAAAAAGGATCAAAATGTTGGTAGTTTTTGCTGCAAAATATATCTGCCAGTGAGGTAATGAAAAATATTTTTTAGTGTTTAGCTTTGAATTAAGATGACTTTTGTTTCCCTATTGGCAGGAGAAACATTTTGATTTTAAAGACTTAAAAGTAGTGTTGTCATAAAATTAATCACATCCAAAATAAAGCTATTTGTTTTCTCTATATATGCGTGTTCACTGTGTATATGCATAGACACACTCATTTTGAAATATTTACTTGTATTTGCAAATTTTTTTTATTCCTATAACATTTACATCTAATTTAGATTATATATAAATATATTTAATATTTAAACATAACTTATTTATTCTAACCACAGATGCCACAATTCTGTAATCATTCAGTGTAAATTGTGATAATCGTAATTAATAGTCGCCACTACAGTTTTAAGGGAATATTTCACAATTATGATGTTTGTCATCATCATACAGCTCCGCACACACACGTGTGAACAAAAGCTTTCATTTTGAATGTGATTACATGTCGAGTAAATGCTTTTTGATTTAAGAGTGTTAAGTTATTTATACTAGAAAACAAGACACAAATACTAGGTAAGAAGATCATTGTTTGCGATGTGAGAATAAGCGGAGCTTGCACCTGACGTTGCTCATGGTGTCCAGCGAGGGCAGGATGATGGTAACCGTGGATTCGGTCTCTCGAGTATGGTCCACCTCGGGCCGGCGAATGAGGATGGGAGGAGATGTCTTGGCGTGGATGCGGTGTCTGAGTCCGCCCATGTTCCCTTCGGGGCTGGTGATCTTGAAGTCGTAGCTGGTGTCCGGCTGCAGGTTTGGGATAACAGCCTTCCTCAGACGTGCGTCCACCTCCATCTTCTGCCGGTTGTACTCCACCTAAAAATTACAGCAAAACTCAAAGGCCTGGTTTACTAACCCAAAAACAGATTCGCTGCGGTCAGGTTTAGTCGATCTAGAACCATCACACAGGGTCTGGGCTGTTTGCACAGAAACTAAGCTCTGAACAAAACCACACTGAATTGAAAATTCACCACTGGACCTTCTTTCTCCAATCATTTAGCTCACCTAAACTCCACCCCTTTTTTACAACCTTCAGATCTGGCTCTGTTTTAAATGCCACGCCCACATCTCAACATCCATTTAACTAAAAACATTTAGAACGTTGTCAATAATCTATAATAAAAAGAACACGTCACAATATGTTTTTTTTTTAGGCTCCAGAAGTTTTTAAACAAGAAGCAATATTAAAGACTAAGGGAAAGTTTTACTAAACAGGAGAGTGCAATTCCAAAACCAGCATAGAACGCTAATTAAACAACACAGACTCAATCGACCAACAAGATACACTCAGCACAGCACAAATTGCCATTGTCACAAATAAGGAACGGCATTTTATTACATGTTATTTTATGGATGTCTTTCCACAAATAAAATACTGACTGAGATGTTCATTCATGTTTTTTTCACGTGAAAACTAGTATTACAGAGGAAGGGACAATCGCGCTGCCATTTGAACTCAGTCATTATTACAAAGATTTTTTAAAACAATCATCATTTAAAAGAAGAGACTTTGTTTCTTATTCTTATTTCTTAAAGTAACAATATATAACACCTAAACTTTCCAATGAAGTTCCAGTTGTGCGGTGGTTAAAACAATGCGGTGCGTATTAAACCGAAAGACCCGTACTGAAAAGGTACAAATACGTGTTATTTTTCTGTTCCATTACTGATTCAGAATGCATCACAATAAACTTGAAATAAATATACTAATTTATGCTGATAATTAAAGCACACTCATTGAGCTGCTGCTATCTTATTTCTGATCGATACTGAGATATATGAACCAAAAAACAGCTCCAGTGAGATCAATGTTTGTTTGATTACAATCATAACCAATTGCAATATAATTGAAATGATTTGACGAGTGCCGTTTTCTCTCCTGTGTTGATGAGTTTCCTACAGTTGAAGGATTTGCTAGTCAGAGGCAATGTAAGAGGTTTACTGGAATGCAACACATGAAGAAAAGCCACAGTTGAGACTCACAGTAAAGCGATAGGGGGCGCTGCTCTCCGGAAACTCCCACGTCAGCAACACGCTTGTCTTCGTCGCCAGATTCACTGAGAAATTCCTCGGCACGTCTGTCCAAAACACACACGAGACACGCATGAGACTCATGTGATACAGGAACTCGAACACACACACAGGGCTGTGAGGAGGTAGACGTCCGCCGAGGCCTGTGCAGGGAATTGTGGGGGATGTAGAAGGTGAGCGTATGGCGGATACGCAGGGCCACATATGCAGCAGATCCAGTGAGAGCTGGCCCAGATTCATGAGCTGCTAATGAAGGTTATTTTGAAGGAAGTCAGGGTGAGACACAAACTCAATCACACGCAAACAAACAAACACTCTCTTCATTTGTGCCACACCACAAACTGGACTGGGAAGTGTTAGGAAATGTAGTTGTGAAGGACAGTGAAGGAACTTAAAAGGACCAGGGAAAGACAAACGTCTCCAGTCTTACCGTGAACCTGAACACTCCCAGACGGACTGTGACTGACACCTGAGCACTTACCTGCAAGACCCGCCTCTCATCGTTACCTGTGGCCCCGCCCACATTCACACCTCCACTGTGACAGGTGGGGTGGGGTAGTGTCGTGGGATCTCGGGGTTTAGTTCTGTGTAGCTCACCCAGGCGAGCAGTGTTGGGGAAAAGTGTTTCTTTAAATAGTAATGCATTACAGTAGTGCACGACTCCTGATTAGGTTACTTTGTAACTTTTTATGGAAATTAATGCGTTACGTTACTTTTGAGATACGTTTTGAATCTGGACAGGGCTTGGTTGTTAGTTTTTAATATAAAAAAGTCCTTCTTTGACTTTTACAAAAGCCCTTTCACAGCAAAAGTGAGATGAACAGCCTCAGGCTGAAGGAAATGTAAATTAGAGTAGAGGACAGGTCAAACTAATCATATAAAGTATATGATGTCAAAAAATAACTACATTTATACACAATAACCAATAACTAAAATGTGTCCTTTATGCTTAGTAGTCAGAAAAGTGATCTGATTAGTTTAACTTGCATTACTTGTAATGCATTACCCCCAGCACTGCAGGCGAGAGCACCTGTACCTGTGTCAAAGGCCGTGGTTCGGTACAGCACCTGTGGGCTATAAGGGCCCGACCCGGCGCCGTTGTGAGCCGATATCCTCACAGCGTACGCCCGGTCAGGATTCAGCCCATGAATGGTGTAGCTGGACATGTCTGCCGGCACCATCAGTGTCCGTGGCTCAACGCCACCCGCTTCCTCATATGCCAGCATGTATCCAGTAAAAACAGCGCTCCGTTCCGAGCCATTCGGAGGAAGCCAGGTGAACTGCAGAGAGCAGCAGGTGGCGTTGACGTGCTCCGATAACTGCGGAAAACCTTTCGGAAGAAACTCAGGTACAAAGAGCTCCTCCTGAGCCTCTTCGCTGTAACCGGAGCGCCCTCTAGCGGCCAGGAGGAATGAGTAAACACCTCCAGGACGCAGTCCGGTCACGTTGTGTTGACGCTCCTCTGGTCTGAAATCCAGAGAGACAGACTGAGAGTCATTTATAAGGCCATAGGTCAGACGAAAACCCAAAATCTCCAGCAGAGGGTTGGAGGATTGTTGAGAAGTCCAGATCAGCGCAGCGGACGTCTCATTAAACAGCTCCAGGGACAGAACGGGACGAGCAGGTACTAGAGGACACAAACACACACACTCAGTGACGGTGAACATAAAACACATCCATCACACTGACCAGATCCAGTGCCATCCTTCTGACTGGACAATGCAGTGGTGATTGTTTATATGGTGTTGCAAAAATTTAACTATATTTTTGGACACCTCTCTCTCTCTCAAAGCAATCTCAACTACTTAATTGTTTGTATCATCACAAACTGTGACTGGATTATCACACAGCTCTAATCATACAAGCGTGACTATTAGGCATTAAGATATTAAAATGGCACTATTATGGACTTTTAAAAATGTAACAGCTCTAAGGAAATGAATTTTAAATCCTAAAGTGCACCATGTAAAAAGTTATAGAAAAACAGTCGACTCTGGATCACTGAATTGAGTCAATTTAAAAACGAATCCCAAGCCAGTTAATGTTTGTCAATATTAGCATATTGCCTGCCATTTGTTGATCTTTGTTAGTTTGAATGAAAATGTAAATTCATTCTTCACCACTAGATGTCTCTTTAGAAGAAGTAATATAACTTAGCAGCTCTGCTTCACAAACACTGATTTATCAGACAATGCAGACATGATGAGACCAACCCACCAATCAAAAGTGTTTTTGGACCTTGCATACATCTCATGATGTTGTTGGGGACTCCCAAAACCAAAAGTATCAACCTTTCATAACCTATAATAGGGGCACTTTAACATATAATAAACTAGTCACTAAATCACATTCAGCATCATTTGTGTCATTCATTTTTTAAATCAAAGCAATTAAGACACATGAGATGAGGTTAATATATAGAATAATGCCCCGCCCCTAAAGATAGGTCAGCCAGTCCAATGTCAGGAATGCGCACAATGACTAAACTGTGTTTCTGATTGGCTAAAGAACTGTTTTTTGTTCTGTTGAGTCTCGTGACAAAAGGCTGGTCACACAAACACTGACAAGTGAAATGTCCCTGATTGTGTCTGTCCCTGATTGTTTCTACATTTGACTCACATGCGACGGGTGTCTGTACCAGGAGAGCGACACTTTGAGCTCCGTCACCTTTAATGGTGTAGGCCGCCACACTGATGGAGTACAGTGTCTCAGGCTGCAGATCCTCAAGAATCAGCTCCTACACACACACACACGTTATTCAGTGCCAGAAACTTCAATGTATATTTAAGCACTGCTCTCTGACCAGTAATCTTTGACCTGACACTTGATCTGATTATATGTTACTGCTGCATTCTTTTGATCATTCTCTCCAGCAATCTCATTCTGTGATCTGTGTTCGAGTGGCTCTATGAAAGTGTTCTCCAGTGTGAGAGGTTCACACACACACACACACACACACTCATGCAGTGAAGCGGTTCAGATCCAGGGGCTCTGATGGGCTTTGAAATCTTTCTGTCTCAGCTGTGCTTTCATAAGCTGCTCTGAACATAAAGCTGAAGTCCATACTCACATATTGCGCCGTCTCATCCGCGTCCCTCTAAAGGCACGGCAGCAAAACGACACGCACAGAGATGTGAGAGAATTAGTGATGACCAGGCGGCACGTAGGAGGAGGAGAGGATGGTGAGATTCATTTAGTGAAAGAACAGAATGGACAAGCAGCGAGCAAGAGAAGAGATAAATAAGATTCATTCATTGTCTGTTCATTCAGATCAGACTGATTCTGCACAGGCAGTATAAAAAATATTAAGCATCTATCGTTACTTTGAATGCCAGTTTTGTTTAAAAAAATTCTAAACTTAAAACTTTTTTGAAACAGCATCCATGACCCGCTTCACTTCTGTCATGTGATGCATTTCTGAGCGAAACGGGATTGAATGAGACATAAATATAGGTCAGGCCGTGATTTTCTCCTGCTGGATTGATGTGAAAGTGTGTGTTTCATATCAGAATACGAGTGTGGATCTGTTTTAGAATAACGGCCGCTGATGAGACGATCACAGGAGGATGAGGAACACGTATTGAGAAAGGAAATAAGATCAATTTTAATTTCATGCGGACTGAAGACATGAATGCATAAAGACCCCAAAACAACAAAACCTCACCATACATCATCTCTGACGAGGTCATTTGTAACTAGGGATGCACCGATCCAACTTTTTCAGTCCCGATACCGATACCGATCCCTGGGCTTTGTATATCTGCCGATACC
>JAUCNO010000045.1:524337-535547 GCA_032353835.1 Enteromius viviparus
TGTTCCCAGTGGAAAACCCCCCAAAAGTGAGCTGTACTGAACCGTACCGTACTATGCAGTGGAAAAGCGCCATTAGTTAGAACTCGACATCGCCCAACCCTACTTGAGACAGATATTTTGAGTTTGGACTGCATTTAAACCACTAATAATTCAGGCTGCGCTTTAAGCTTTTATTTTGAAGGAGACTTCAGCTTCAGTGAAAACAAAAACACTTAATATTAGAATAACACTAATTGTGTCAATATGACAGTCCTCAACTGGAAACATTCATATCCGTGTGTGTGTGTGTGTGTGTGTGAGGGGTAAAAGTTAATTTAAGTTAAAGCCTTGTTTTGAATTAGTTTTAGATAAAACCAATAAAAGTCTACGGTGTGCCTTTGACAGATATATGAGTGTGTGTGTGTGTCAGTGACAGTAAAGCTGGATGAATGCGGGATTGTTTGTCTCGTTTGAGCTTCCTGTGTCTGGAGAGAGGCTGGTACAGCGAGAGACGCCACACTCTCGCTCTTTCTCTCTTGTTTTCTTCTTAAACTGCTGCTAAAGATTTAGTCGAACGCTCTCCCTCCAGACATCAGACCTCAGGAGTGTGTGTGTGTGTGTCGGGATAACTGAAGGTACGTGAACCAGGTACTCTGACTGAACTGATAGACGCTTGTCTCTCATCTCTGGGGTTTAACTTTAACTGCATGTCGAACGCCCCGGAGAGCGATAAAGCTGAAGAAACAGCGTCTGAGACGCTCAGAAATTACTTGTTATTTTTGAAGCTGTGTTTGCTTAAACTGTCATGTTTTTGTTTCGAGGTTATGTTTAACTAAAAAGATATTATATTTTCAAGATATTATTTTAAGTGACATAAACTAGTCCTGGGCAATAATTAATCGCATCCAAAATAATTGTTTTTTTTCTATATAATATATGTGTGTGTATTTTGTATATTTATTATGTATATAAATACACACACATACAGTATATGTTTTGAAAAATATGTTTATGTAAATATTTATTTTCATATAATTTATATTAGAAATACATATATTGAATATATAAAAGTAATGTTTTTCTTAAATATATACTGTATGTGTATTTATATATACATAATACACACTGAGTGATAGATTTTTAGTTTAAATGGGATTTAATTGTTTACTGAAATTATTTATATATACAGTATATAACTGTATTTGATGTACTAAATTTAAAATGATCAGTAAAATTCATATTAAAGCCCTAAAACACAACAAAACGACTAAAACAAACAAAATGGCACAACACAATTTTTTTTCATGCTTCTGTTATTGCAAGGATTTCAGGATACTTACTGTATTCTGTGTTTATCTCTTTTTCATTGAAGTGTTACGGTTGCTATTATTTGGTTCTAAGTCTTACCTGGGTGTATGAACATGAGCTGTAAGTTAGTGGAGCATGATGTTTTCTGGTTTTCTCAGGTACCTGCAGGAGGTGGGCTACACCGACACGATCCTGGATGTGAAGTCTCAGCGGGTCAAAGCGCTGCTCGGACTGGCTGGAGACAGCGGAGAGAGACCTGGAGACAAGAGGACCGAGCCCATGGTGAACGGGACCGAGCCGTCCTCGCTGAAGGACAGCACCACCACCATGATCGGGTCAGACAGAACACATTAACTTATTCATTTACCGGCTCATATTTATTTAACTCACTGTAGGCAGATATTTTTATTTTATTGTATTATTATATTTATTTTATTGGCTAAACATATATCAGCCTTTGTTATTTATAAATACATTCAGGTTTTTTTCAACATTTTACTTCCATGTAGTGCTGCACGATTAATCATATCGCTATCGTGATGTCAGTCTGTGCGATTACATTACAGCAAATGTTGTGATTATATTAAATAAACAAATGCATTTGTGGACGTAACAATTCTTGCGTTCACACCAGACGTGAATAAAACATTAAGCGCGAGTCATTTACATGTTACGTCAATGCAAAGATGCAAACTCGACGTGTTCAAGTGTCCAACTACACACGAATAGCGAGATATATTCACCCAAGTCCCCTCAGGTGTCAACGCACTTTTAGCAAAGAGGGGTTTGAGAAAATGATTGGCACACTGGACAAGAGACACCAAAAGAAATACACTAAGTATTTGTTACATCCTGCTAAAATGTTTTGAGACATGTACAAATATAAAAATGGGTATTTGTTTTATTTATCTGTACTTTTTAATTTTATTTTAATGTTAATTTAATGAAATGTATTTCAGTAATGTAAAGATGTTACTGTTATTTAATTTTGTATAATTTAGTTGTAATGTGTTGTTGTTAGATTTCAGCATTATTAGTAATCTGTGTGCATTTTCCTTCATAACAAGCAAGTTAAGTCCAACTTTATATATCGTATCGCAATCGCAATTTTGATCTTAATAATCGCAGTGTGACATTTTTCCCAAATCATGCAGCCCTACTTCCATGTTATTATATTTTTTTAATTTTACTTCCTGAAGATATTAGCTTTATTATTTATTTAACTAAACCAATATATATGTTTTTACTCACTGAAAATATAACCTTTAGAATGATAAGTATTATAATAAACCCTATTTACGTTTTTTTTTTATTTACTGAAGATTTTTATTTTTTGTATTGAACTCCTTGAAGCCTGTATTAATTTAAGTCACTGACAGCCAATATTATATTTTATTTATTTTTTTATTTACCCTCCAGAAGACATATCTGCCTGTGTTTGTTTATTTGCTTAGTTAGTATACTAGCCCTTATTATCTTTATTTATTTAAGTCCATGTTGTCTGTGATGTCTCTCTGCAGTAAAGCGGAGATGTCGGACTCGGCCACGGTGCTGGAAGCCTTCAAGTTCATAGAGAAAGCGGCCGCTGAGTTCAGCGATGAAGACGATGACGAGGACAGCGAGGGACAGAACAAGACCATCATGGACCTCAGCACCGTGAGTTCGTTAACGCTAACGCTAACGCTCGCCCCGAGACCCAGAACATGTCACTTACACCAGCTGCCTTCGCTCACACTTCCTCTTCCTGCTGTAGATGGTGAGGAGGAAGGTGTCTCCATCTCCCTCCTCTTCCTCAGCTGACATGAGCGACGACTTGGACACGGAGGAGGTTCTGAAGGGCTTCGACTTTCTGGCTAACAACGAGGACATGGAGGGCCCGTCTGAAGCACTGTCCTCCGGAGAGAGAGCCGACTGGGGTGAGAGTCAGGAACGAAACACACCAAAACAGACGCTTTATAGCACAGATGATAGCAACAAACAGTTTGTGATCATCACAAGTCTGCTCAGCGAGGATGTGTTTATTACAAAGATACAGTATAAAAACGGGAAATATGTTTTTTTTTGTGAATATCATTATATTCTATTTTTTTAAGGGACAATGCACATTAATTAACCTCTGTGCCCGATATATATATATATAATTTTTATTATTTTTTTTTTTAACTATTACTTTTTATTATTATTTTACTATATATTCAAGTAGCAACATTTTTATGGTAATATCCTTACAGTTACACATTTATTTTCCTTGCTGTACTGCATTGCATTAGTAGTTATTAATCTCTAGTTTATTTAGCATACAGAGATTGTTTAGGCTGCTATTCTCTGTGAGCATCAACACTGTCGAGCAGCTCTTCAGTCTCTTTGTGAAGTGTTTTGCTGCTCACCGTTACCCAGAGATGCTTTAGAGAGAGTTATTATCATGTGTTAAGATTGTTTTGTGCTGTTTCTACAGCGTCACGCAGGAACGATCTTTCACTGCAGTCGATGACAGTGTTTCAGTATTTCAGAGCGCGATCAAATGCACTGGATGTGTTCCTGTCTCCTCGTGTGTTCCTCACACACACACAAACATCTCACACACACTCCCTACCCCTCAACCCATCTCTGTCGAGTCTCTGAAGAGAATTGGACTGGTTTTTCTCGTTCATACACCGTCGATCAGCTCTGAAAGGGTTTAACTGCGGCTGCCGGAGCTCTCTGTGTGTAGTATTTCATGACTTCAGCACAATTCAGACAGGCGTCCGTCAGTCACGTGACCATAATGCGGACGTGATGTTCAGGAATCAACAACTCACACTTTACCCATCTCCGACATGATAATTACTCAGTTTAACTCCATTTATTGATAGTTTTTAGCAAGAGAGATTAAAAAAGGTGGAAAAACAAACCAATATTTGTTTTGATCACCATACATATATATAGTTCAAACATATATATGAAGAGTTAATTTGCATTCATTATGAATTCCAGACTGCAGCTGGGTTATTTTATTTATGTTAAATAATAATTACAAAATACAGCTAACACACACAATAAAAAAATGATATAATAATAAAAAACACTGTTTTTGAAAATATACAAAAAAAAGTCTGGTTCTTGCAAATAAACTCTTCACGAATATACAACAATTACACATTTCTAATATTTATAAAAACATTGACAGTAAACTTGTAAAAAATCTTTAAAAAGGTTCAGCACCTTTATATACACACAAATGTGGAAAAAATATATATATAGATATATATATAAACATAAATGGTAAGATAAACAGAAAAAATATATAAACAAAATTAGTTATAAGATAGATAATGTATATATAAACAAAAATAGTGAGATTAATTAGGGAGAAAAAATACTTAAAAACAAAAATAGCAGTAAGATAAATGAAAATAAATTGTTTATAAATTGTTTGTATTTGTATATATATATATATATATTTATATATAACAAATGGTAAGATAAAGGGAGAAAAACATAAATTAGTAATAAGATAAAAACAAATATATATGTGTGTGTGTGTGTGTGTGTGTGTGTATAAACAAAAATAGTAAGATAAATTAAGGAGAAAAAAATATAGAAAAACTAAAATAGTAATAAGATAATATAAATATATATATATATATATTTACAAACACACACATGTACATACATATTTTTGTACAAGTTATCATTTTGACTGTTAATGCAATATTTAAGATATACTTTTTTGTCTTGTGTTTCTGTGGACAGTTATGTTTATTGTCACGAAGTGTAGAACTATAATAAAAATTAAATGAATATATTTCTATTACTATCATGGCCCTTCTTAATTAGACTTTGGATGTGTTTTCCTATAAGCTCACAGTCATTTTTTAACTCGTATATGATGTATTCCCGAATATTTTGTACAGAAGCACTCATTATCTGATCTCAAGCCTGATCAAGGTAGAAAACTGATGAGAGACTGCATCAGACAGCAACACAATCAGCAGCTAGCAGCTATAAATACTGAGCTCCTCTGAGGCTGTTAGCTCTGTGAGATCTGAAGAGCGTGTCATGATGTATATGTGACGCTCTGATCGTATCGTGAGATCCGGCGTCAGGCGTGTAACGTGTCTTCCTCCCTCCTCCGTGTAGAGAAGGAAGAGCAGAGCCCCTCGTCTGAGTCCTGGGACGTGGATGAGGGCTTGATCTCTAAACTCAAGGAACAGTACAAGAAGGAGCGCAAGGGCAAGAAAGGGGTGAAGAGTAAGTGGGACAGGAACCTCTCGCTCGCCGACTCCTCTTTCTTTCTTTACTCTTTTATTTCTTCTAGTGCTCAGCCGATATCTGCATTAAACGACCCGTGTGAATCTCACACTAACACGGCCAGCTCAGCTTTCTAACATGTACAGACAAAACAACATTTATTCAGCATGTCTCACATTATTTGCTATAGTTCAACTGTGTTTGAATAAATTCATCTCAATAGTGTCAGATAAAGAAAGGGATGTAACAAAAGTCCACTTTTTGAAGAATTTTGCTTTATTTTGCTATCCTCACTTGCATAAATTAACTATTGTAAAAATATTAATAATTAAATCTGGTGTCTGAATAATTTTTGCTTTGACTGTACTATGTTATTTATTTATGTCATATATATATATATATATATATTTTATGACTATTAAGGGTTTTGTTTTTTCATTATTTGCACCCCAGATTTTACTGGTATTTGTGCAAAGTTTGAAGTTTTAGTACTAGAAAAAACAGGGTTAAATATACTTAATATCAGAAATCATAATTCCATTAAATAATTGGTGTAGAGTTTAGGTTTTTGTAGATTTTTGCTTCAGAAGTTGCTGGTAAATTAAAATTTAAAAAAAATAATTTTGAAGAAGAAATCAGATATTATTTTTTTAATTTAAATTAGTTAATATTTTAAAAAATATATATTTTTATTAAAAATCTTGTCTGTCTTTTAAATGTATTTTTGTTTTATTTACTTATTTTTCTTTTATAATATTAAAACATTATTTTTTTATTTTTTTTATCCGAACTGAACACGTCTTGTTTTTGTGTGATTCACACATTTCTATATTCAACATCTTTAAAACTGTCTGATATTTTGGTCTGAAGGCCTTTTCTGGCAGAGATGCTGATTATGTCAGCATCATCGTTCATCTGGGCCTGATATATCGGTTTATCGCTAGTTTCTTTTATTCTGTCTGTATAACTTTTTCAAAAATCATTGGACTAGTTTGACAAAAATCCAGCCGCTCTCTTCAGTCCTCCCCGTCGCTCATCGCTCCTGTGTTCTTCTCTTCCTCCCATCGCCTTTTCTTTTAGGATCCAGCTGCATCTCTGTTCTCCTCCATTTTGTTCTTCAGTTCATTTCTGTTGCTCTCTTTGCATTTAAGCTGGTGCTCTGAGAGGGGTGTGGCTTATTTGCTCCACCCCTCTGTGAAGGGGGTGTGTGTAAATCAGGCCCCACCCCTTCCTTGCTTCCACTGTAAGAAAGCTCAGGCGGGTCTTCAGCAATCGCTGCTCACTTTATCAGTTATCACTCTAATTCTTCCTTTCTTGATTTTTATTCTAGTGCTTCATTTCTTTGCCATTTCATTCTGACTGAATTATTAGCGTGTCAAATTAGTCCACCTTTGATTTTCTCCTGAATGAATGTAGAAATTTGCTGAAATTCTTAGCATTAGGACATCTTCAATTCTAATAAATTTTTTTGTTTGTTTTATTTTTGTAAATTTGCTTGGAAAATTTAAATTCTAAAAACTGGTTTAAATATTAAAAAATATATGTAATGTAAAATAGCTGAATATATGCAACATTTCCTTTTTTTCTCTACTCCCTTAATAAAGTTACTTAAATGTGGGCATCTAGATGAAGCACAGAAGGAGAAACGCTTCTCTTTTCAGTTTTTTATTAATGTGTTGGTGAAGGTGGGCTGTGTTTTTGCTGGGAGTGTGAGATGAAGTGTGGTGGTTGTGGTGTGTTTCAGGGCCGAACCGTTGTAAGCTGCAGGACATGTTGGCTAATCTGCGTGACGCAGAGGATCTGTCGTCCATCCAGCCTCTGGTGGCTCCTCCTGTCCGTCCCAGCCTGCCCCGCCTCAGTGAGAATCCTCTGGGACGCACCGACGAGGGTAAACACATACTTCTGCATCAATGCTATTAAAGCTCAGGAACAGACAGAACAATGAAGTTCAAACAATGTGTGTGTGTGTCTGCAGTCGAAGCCCTGACGTTCCCTCCGTCCTCTGGGAAGTCCTTTATCATGGGGACAGACGAGGCGCTGGAGAGCGAGCTGGGCCTCGGAGAACTGGCCGGACTCACCGTGGCCAACGAGGCCGAGATTCTGTCTTACGACGTTAGTCCAGACACCACAAACACATCCAGCACTGACCACTGGAGCTGACGCACATTAAAACACTGCCTTGAACCAGAACAATATGTGGCTAGTAGTACTCAAAACAACTCAAATATAAAAAAAATAATAATTTAAAAAAAAAAATTTTTAAATGAATACCAAAACAATACTAACATTTTTACTGACATTAAAATGAAAAGCAGAATATACAAATAAAGTCTCTTTTAAATTATAAGACAAAGTGTTATTTTTGTATCGTGACACTATTAGTTATTATCAATAATGTAATATTATATTTGTATTTTTTATATTTTATATATAATGTATTTAAAACTATGTAGACATAACAATAAAAATAAATAAAGAATCTAAAAATAACATCTGTTAGTAATAAAGTAATAATAACTAAGGAAATAATAAAAAGTGTTATTTTAGTATCTTTGAGATATTATAGTTATTAATATTATAATATATTGTTTTGTTTTTTTATAATTTCCACATTCATTTGAGTTTTAAAGTTTAAATTAAATAGCTGAATTTAGTTGGTTTAGATAAAAAGCTCACTTGTTTCATTTTTATTATATAATACTTTAAAATATATTAAATGAGATAGAATTATATTTAGCTATTTTGTTTGTATTATAATGAAATATTTATTATAATGAGTTCATGCAATTGATTGGGATGATTTTTACTTTTTTAGAAATTTTAAAAATTTTATTAGATCGATGGTGTTTATAATTAAAATGAAAGTGTTAGACAATATTATTTTAGTTCATATTTAGTTTATTTTCAAGTGAGTTTTGTGCTCATATATATAAATGCCATTTTTTTAAGTTAATAAACTTTGAATAATGAATAATGACAAAATAAATAGATATTAAAATGGAAATGAATGATTTAATCCTGCTTTCCTCAGATCACTAATAATAAAGATGCCCTGCGGAAGACATGGAACCCCAAGTTCACGCTCAGAAACCACTTCGATTCGATCCGAGGTCTTGCGTTTCACCCCATCGAGCCGGTTCTGATCACGGCGTCTGAAGATCACACGCTGAAGATGTGGAACCTGCAGAAAACAGCCCCCACCAAAAAGTGAGAGACCTGTTAATTACACCGTATCAGTGTTTCTGTTTTACTTCTTATTCCAGTTCAATGATTTCTCATTTGATGTGCTGTTGTCATTTTATTAGTTTTTAATTATTAACATTAAAAGGATGGTTCACCTCATTAACTGAAATTAAAATTGAGATTTCTACTGTCATAAAAACCTCAAGGTTAGATCTTCTGTGTTTTCTCATCCACAGCAAGCATTTGGATAGGAAAGGATAACTAATATATTATATTTTTAATTGATTTTTTTTAATACATACATACATATACATCTATATTAGATTTAATATTATTATTTAATTTTTTATTATTTTTTTTACTAATAAAAATTTAGTAACATTTTTACAATACTGTTTGTTTAATTAGTTTTTATTTCAGTGGCAGCGTCAGGTTAGTAATGTTGGTGCCTCAACAAAATAGAAACCTTGCGTCTGTATTTCAGAGCTGTTGTAATAGCACTCGCTGTAGCTCAGGATGATAACCCTGTGCTTGTTTCAGGTGCGCTGCTCTGGATGTGGAGCCCATCTACACCTTCAGGGCTCACAGGTACGTGTGAATCACAGTCAGATCTCATGACCAGTTCCATCTTAGAAGGTTCAGGGCATTCGATAAGATGCTTGTGTCTGGTCTCAGGGGTCCGGTTCTGTGTGTGGTGATGAGCTCTAGCGGTGATCAGTGTTTCAGCGGCGGTTTGGACGGGACCATTCAGTGCTGGAACACACCGAACCCCAACATCGACCCGTACGACTCATACGGTATGAGTCTGTATGATCTATACATCATCTGAAGCCTAATCTCTCCTCTGATGTCTGAGGACAATATCTGTCTGAGATACAACTATTAGAATATTGAGAAAATCATCTTTATTATTAAGTTCTTAGTAATGAATATTAATAATTTTATCAAAAATTTGGTTTTCATATATTAACAGTAGGAAATTTACTAAATTCCTTCATGGAACATGATTTTTACTTAATATCCTAATGATTTTTGTCATAAAAAAATAATAATAATAATTTTGACTAATAATTGTTGTCTATTTCTGCAAATATACCTGTGTTCTTATGACTGCTTCAGTGCTCCAAGCTCATAAATAACTGATGGTTAATTTAAAAACATTCATTTTATGTTTGCTAATAATATAACTTTGTATATAATTGCAAAACATTTTTGTATTAAAAGTCTTTTTTTTTAATTTTACATTTAAATATTTGCATATATTTCTAGAACAATAATCTAAACACTGGATGAAGCCAGTTTCAAAATTCTTATTTAATATTTTTGGACATATTAGAGTCAAATGTTTTTACAGAGGGAGTTGTGGGTATCTCATTTCGTCGCTCCAGACAGAAAGCAATACATTTTGACAGTTTTTGAGGGGAATAAAACATTATTATGTATATTATCAAGCAAATTATATATGAAATCCTTCTGTAGAAACCTTCAGGATATAGAGAGGAATAAAACAACGCTGGTGTGTGAGTATACTGTAGTGGAGAGATATGGCTCAGTGTAGGAGAAAAAACTCATGTAGAGAAAACGGCTTTTAGAAATATGTATTGTAGTTGAAATCTATTGATATGAATCAAGGTGATATGATAAAACCAGTGCAGTGTCTCCCCTTAAAAAATAAATATAAAAGTAACGCATTACTTTCCATAAAAATTAGTTACTTTTTTACGGAGTAACTTTCCAGCACTGCCCGTGAAGTTATGATAGCTTTCTGTACCTCTCTCGTCATGCAAAATGACTTCCCAATGGGGGTGTGTTTTAGAGCCGTCAGTGCTGCGGGGGGCTCTGTCTGGACACTCGGATGCGGTCTGGGGTTTGGTGTACAGCTCGGCTCATCACAGACTGCTGTCCTGCTCCGCCGATGGGACGGTGAGACTCTGGAGCGCAGCAGACACCTCGCCCTCCATCGCTGTCTTCAACGAGGACAGAGGTACTGAACACACCCCAAAACACATCACGGTTTGCAAGGAATGAGTTCTGTTTTATTTAGTACTGTCAATCAGTTAAGAAAAGGTTTGATTGGCTGAGCTGCGTTCAAAGCTGTTGTAAATTACAAAGTAACATGCACCTTTGTTTACATCTGTGTGTTGCTCGGCAACCACTTTGTTCCAACCACAGCTGTTTCTGCTGAACTACATTGTTTGGAGGAAGAATCATGTTTTTATTAATGTCATTACATTTTATTTGCATTGTTTTATTTTGGGAAACCTTGCTACAGATGTGGTTTTATAAAAGTAATAATAGCAGTGTTTAGGCAGTCCACATCGAGTCTAACAATGCCCCTGAGCATGGCTTCTTGGGGGCTTCAGTAACTGTAATTAGTTTTAAGCTCATCATGAGTCATTTTGGAGTTGGTGAAGTAGGGCTGCTCGATTATGAAAAAAATCATAATCACGATTATTTTGGTCATGATTGAAATCACGATTATTTTACACGATTACTCATTGACTTTGGAA
>JAUCNO010000045.1:542319-553330 GCA_032353835.1 Enteromius viviparus
CTATCTTTGTGGGGACAATTGGTCCCCACGAGGATATAAAAACCTGTACACACACACACACACACACACACACACACACACACACACACACACACACTCACACACACTATAACACACAAACACTGAACACACACTAATACCCCATACACACACACACACACATACACTTGCATGTTTAATCTATATACTATATTTATACTATAATGATATAAGTAATATACTATAATAAGTTTTATTACACAATGATTTTTATATATTTTTTGCAAATTCATGTTACTGAATTATTGTAATAGTACAGAAATATAATTTAAATGACATTTGTTAACATGTTGTTAAGCTTAAAAACGGTTGTAGTTTAAGTTATTGGCTGGTCATTGTGTCCTGTCTGTATGATAAACACACACACACACACACACACACATGCGCGCGCGGGACTCCACCCATCAGTCCTCATGTGTTTCCCACTGACCCTCACACAGAGGTGGAGGTCTGTTGCGTCAGGTCTGGGCGTCCGGGGCTGGTATTGTTCTCAGAGAGAGAGAGGAAAGCAGCTCTCGGTCACTCTGATCCCTCTCTGAAGGGAATGATGAGGATCTGACCTGGTTTCTGCTGGTTTTGAGCCGTGGCTGTATTTCTGTGCTTTTATGCGTTCGTGTATGTGGAAAGGATGGCTGATCTTACGGTATGTGTGTGTTTCTCATCACTTTCACTGTTCCTGTACTAACGAATGTGACTACACCAGAACAAAGAACCCGTCTGAGAGTGGCGACGATCGTGAGCGCGTGAGCACTTGATTTAATTTAACTGGATCATTCTTCTTGATTTGTTTTCACTCTCGAGTTTAGTTTAGTGTCGAGTTATTTCAGTGTAAACCAGCTCTTAGGTTAGAATTTGTTGATCAGACGCTGTTGATCAGAAAAGATTACAGTTGTGTTTGAATCTGAATAGTTTGATCAAAAATAAACGTTAGCTGTGATCACTCTCAGGTCATCTGAGATCAAGAGTTTGTTTCTTCATCAGATCTGGAGAAATGTGTCTCTGCATTAGTGTCTCGGCAATGAATGGAAATGGGTGCCGTCAGAATGAAAACATGTCTTCTCCAGATGTTAATGGATGGACTGGAGGGCTGTAGATTATTGTGATGTTTTTATCAGATTCTTATTCTGACGGCACCCATTCACATCCATTACTGAGACACTAATGCAGAGACAAAAACTGTGTGTTTGTGATGAGGGTAATAACACTAGTGTAACAGTGCGATGTGGCTCTGCTCCAGCGTGTGGCGCTCTTCAGCGAGACGCTATCATGAGGAGGGACAGTCTGCGCTCTCAGGGTGTCCACAAACACGCTCAGAAGTAAGACGTCTTCAAGCAGTTCCTCCTTCACTCTCGTCCTGTGATTAACACTAGAGAAAATCATACTCCTGCTCCTACTAAGAACATCTTAGAGCCGATCTGATGGTGTAGACGTGTGTCTCCTTCAGGTCCTGGAGGGCTGTTGATCTTAAAGCTGATTGGACACTGTACTCTAGTTATTTAAAGGTTGGTAATGGTTGGGGAACCTCCAGGACTTGGTTTAGTCTTCAGTAAGAGCAGATTCATGTTCTGTTCCTTCCTCATCCTCTCCAGTGATCGTACTGTTTACTTCAGCTTTACTCTCATTTATTAATATTATCCTTTAGTATTGTTTTATGACTGGGTTGATGGAACAGGTTGATTCTGATTCTCAAACTCTTGATTGGATTTGATACAATTTAATAATGATTAATTTGGATATATATGCAACTTTAAGTCAACTTGTTTCTGCTCCAATTTGTTTTTATGATATAAACATTTAAACAATGCGTGTAATAAAAACTACTAAAACAGATTTATTCAAACATGCAGTTAAACCTGATTAACAGGTTGAGTAAACATTTACTCAAGGTCTATATTTATTTGGACACTGGCACAATTTCAATCACTTTTATTTCTATAGCGCTTTTAACAATACAGTTTGTAACAAAGCACTGAACATTATCAAATAGAAAAATAGAGTGAAGGTAATGTATAATGACCAGATTAAACTACTTATTTATCAAATGCAGAGACGGTAGTTAGGGTTAGGTCTGTAGTCAAGAGGATGATAATCACTAGAAATCAGGTGTCCCCAACTAAGCAAGCGGGAAGGAACTAATTTTCATAAATTTGGCTTCTGTCTCACCATAACTACACACTGTCTTCTGTCTCATCAACACTAAACACTGCTGTGTCATCATCACTAAACACCTCTGTCTTCTGTCTCATCATCATTACACACTTCTGTCTTACCATAACTACACACTTCTGTCTTCTGTCTCATCAACACTAAACACTTACGTCTTCTGTATCATCATCACTTAGCACTTACATCTTCTGTCTCATCATCACTAAACACTTTCTTTCTTCTGTATTATCACCACTACACAGTGCTGTCTCATCATCACTAAACACCTGTCTTCTGTCTCATCATCACTAAACACTGCTGTCTCATCATCACCAAAAACCTCAGTCTTCTGTCTCATCATCAGTAAACACCTCTGTTTTCACTAAACACCTGTCTTCTGTCTCATCACTAAACACTTCCGTCTTCTGTCTCATCATCACTAAACACCTCTGTCTTCTGTCTCATCATCACTAAACACCTCCGTCTGCTGTCTCATCATCACTAAACACCTCCGTCTGCTGTCTCATCATCACTAAACACCTCTGTCTTCTGTCTCATCATCACTAAACACTTCTGTCTCATCATCACTAAACACCTATGTCTTCTGTCTCATCACTAAACACCTCTGTCTTCTGTCTCATCATCACTAAACACCTCCGTCTGCTGTCTCACCATCACTAAACACCTCTGACTTCTGTCTTATCATCACTAAACACTTTTGTCTCCTCATCACTAAACACCTCTGTCTTCTGTCTCATCATCAGTAAACACCTCTGTCTTCTGTCTCATCATCACTAAACACCTCTGACTTCTGTCTTATCATCACTAAACACTTCTGTCTCATCATTACTTAACACTTCTGTCTCATCATCACTAACCAACTCCGCCTTCTGTCTCATCTTTACTAAACACCTCTGTCTTCTGTCTCATCAAGGCTAAACACCTGTCTTCTGTCTCATCACTAAACACTTCTGTCTCATCATCACTAAACACCTCTCTCTTCTGTCTCATCATCACTAAACACCTCCGTCTTCTGTCTCATCATTACTAAACACCTCTGTTTTCTGTCTCGTCACTAAACACTTCCGTCTCATCATCACTAAACACCTCTGTCTTCTGTCTCATCATCACTGAACACTTGTCTTCTGTCTCATCAAGGCTAAACACCTCTGTCTTCTGTCTCATCACTTAACACTTCTGTCTCATCATCACTAAACACTGCTGTCTCATCATCACTAAACACCTCTGTCTTCTGTCTCATCACTAAACACTTCTGTCCTCTGTCTCATCATCACTAAAAACCTCTGTCTTCTGTCTCATCATCACTACACACTTCCGTCTCATCATCACTAAACACCTCAGTCTTCTGTCTCATCACTAAACACTTCCATCTCATCATCACTAAACACTTGTCTTCTGTCTCATCAAGGCTAAACACCAGTAACCAGAGACATAACGACATGCTCCTCATCATACTGCTCCATGTTGTTCAGATGGTGTTGCGTTCTTTGATCTTGAGTTGTTCCAAACTTTCTCCATACTGTTTTTCTCCCATCTTTCTGGTCCAGGTTGATCTTAATTCCAGCCAGTCAAAGAATCATTTTTAGAAGTGCTCTGGCTTTTTTTTTTTAGATGTTTTTGCAGCTTGTGGTGAATCCTCTAACTTTGCTCTGGTGAAGTCTTCTCTTGATTGTAGACACATCACTTTTCAGACGTGTCTGCTTTTTTTTGTTGATGTTGTTGTTTTTTTCTCAAAAAGTACAAAACTGTGCCCGATTTGCCCGCTCCTATTGTTCCTGTGATCTCTGATAGATCTGTTTTGATTTTGAAGCCTAACAATGGTCTGTTTCTCTTGTATGGAGAGATCCTTTGACTGCATGTAGTTTACCGCAAAAACTTCTAAATTACATGCTTAGATTCAACTCCAGACCTTTTACCTGCTTACTTGATCTACAAATAATGAAAGAATAGCCCACCACTGTCCATGAAATGGCAATTGTCCAATTACCTATGATCCCTTGGGAGCCATAAATAATACTAAAGGGAGGAGCTAGATATAAACCTTTCCTCTAATTGTGATGAAAACACCCTCAAAATACAGCTCTGTGTGCACTTTAAACCCATAGTCTTTATAGAACTTAAACTTGAATTTGTTTTGGTCAGCAACTAAAATAATAAAAACTGTGCCTTTGTTCAAATTTATATTAACCTGTGTAATGAATATACAAAATAGTCCATATATTTATGAAAATGATGCTCTGTGGAGTTTTCATTTAGCTGATTGAGTTTATGGTTTTGTAAATGAAAAGCTGTCCTATAGATGTTCTGCAAGCTGTTTTATTGGTGTCTTTCTGTGGTTGGATCGCTGACTGATTTATTTAGATATTCATGATTGGTTTTATTAAGTTGTCCTGATTTAAATGTTCATGTTTATTTGCTGCTGTAACTAGTAGCAAAGAGGAAGAGATTATCAGTGACAAACTACATTAAAGAGCCACAAAAACGAGTGAATTTGTAATCTGAGGGTTAGAAAAAATAACTTATTTTGATGATTACAGGCTCTACAAATAAAGAAACACCAATCTTAGGATTTCAGAATCCGCATTAGCTCATCAAAATGATTGAATTGTGAATGTTTAGTCAGTTCAGCCCTGTGTTTCTGGCGTTGTCTCTTGATGGTTGTCTGTGTCGTGTCTCTCAGCGAGTCGGCGTGCCGCTTCTACAGTCAGCAGATGAAGGGCAAACATCTGGCCATCAAGAAGATGAATGAGATCCAGAGGAACATTGACGGCTGGGAGGGCAGAGACATCGGCCAGTGCTGTAATGAGTTCATCATGGAGGGGACACTCACGCGGGTCGGGGCCAAACACGAGCGCCACATCTTCCTGTTCGACGGCCTCATGATCTGCTGCAAGTCCAACCACGGCCAGCCACGTCTGCCCGGAGCCAGCGCTGCCGAGTACCGGCTCAAGGAGAAGTTCTTCATGAGGAAGGTGGGCTGGAAAGAATATTATCAGAATTTTTCATCTAAACTGTGATTCCTCAAGTGGAATTAATAAAGCTGTAGGTGACGCTCGTGTGTTCTTCAACAGGTCCAGATCAATGACAAGGACGATAAGGAGGGCGAGTATCGGCACGCCTTCGAGATCATCCTGAAGGACGGGAACAGTGTGGTGTTCGCCGCTAAGTCTGCGGAGGAGAAGAACGGCTGGATGGCGGCGCTGATCTCGCTGCAGTACCGCTCTACTCTGGAGCGTATGCTGGACACGGCCATGCTGCAGGAGGAGAAGGAGGAGCAGATGAGGCTCCCAGGGGCCGAGGTGTACCGCTTCGCCGAGCCCGACTCCGAGGAGAACGTTGTGTTCGAGGAGAACGTCCAGTCCAAGTCTGGCATTCCCATCATCAAAGCTGGAACGGTGCTGA
This sequence comes from Enteromius viviparus, assembly GCA_032353835.1. Taxonomy (NCBI): domain Eukaryota; kingdom Metazoa; phylum Chordata; class Actinopteri; order Cypriniformes; family Cyprinidae; genus Enteromius; species Enteromius viviparus. The sequence continues at coordinate 547,927 of JAUCNO010000045.1, forward strand.
AGCTCATCGAGCGGCTGACCTTCCACATGTACGCTGGTGAGTGAAGAAGGCTTTCTGAAGGGTCATGTGACTCTGGAGTAATGATGCTGGAAATACAGCTGCGCTTCACAGAAATAAATCACACTTTAACACAGATTCACACAGAAAACTGCTGCTTTGAGCTATATTAATATTAATGTTACTTAGTACACTTAATCAAACATTTACACAAAGTCAAATTTGTATCTTTTAGTGTTATTTTTATTGAATAAGTTATTATTTTTAGAATTTGTTTTTTATATATATATATACACGTATAGTATGTAGTAGTGTGTGTTATTTTTATTTGTAATTATTTTAGTACATCATTTTAGACTAAATTGAGAAGTGTTGCCTTGGAAATATTATTTCAGCCTAGCTGATTTTTATTTTATTTAGAGATTTATTTAATTTTTGAACATTTTATTTAGATTTTATTTAAGGTTTATTTTACTTGAATGGCATTTTTATGGTTTAAGTTGACTGTAATAACCCTGATCTGATATCAGTATTTAATGTAGTGTGAGCTGCAGTAATATATTGCTCAGTTAGTTCACTAATGCATTAACTAATCTTAAAAATGTAAGTATTACTGCCAAAACATCATTCTAATTTTAGTTCTCCTCTTTAACAGTAGTTTAAGTTTGAAAAGTCGTTAAATGAACGAGTTTTCTTGATGAATGATCATTCACTGGTAATATCTGGTTCTGAAATGTTTTGTCAGGCAGAAACTGAGTGGAATATATTTAGCAGTCCTATTGTGTAAACCTGATCCAGTAGATCTCCAGCAGCTGGTCTAGCCCTGTGGTTCTGAATATATGGAGTCCAGGCCCAAACAGTCGCACTGGTTTTGAGTGGTTCTGCTGGATGTTTCTCGGCGGTACAGGCTGTTTACCAGAGCTAATGCGCATTACTGATGTATTTCACAACAACAGCAGCTCAGAAGATCTGTTCTGCTCGGCCCTCAGCGTCACAGATCACAGCGCGCTGACCTGCTTTGTTTTAACACAACTACAGCTGATAAGAGAGAAAAACAAGCGCTGCTCTAGAACAAGTTCAGCTGTGTTATCTGACAAGTGTCCTTCCTGTGTGTGTGTGTGTGTGAGCGTAAGTGCTTATGTTTATGTATGTGCTGGTGTGTGTGTGTGTGTGTGTGTGTGTGTGTGGTTAGGGCTAAACTATTTAAACAGCTGAACAACTCGACCCAAATCACTTTAGCTTATAAAGGCAGAACTAATCATCTCAGAACAGTAATGAATGTTACTAAATCTATTAATAGACCACTGTGTGTGTGTGTGTGTGTGTGTGTGTGCGCGCTCATAAATTTACACACCCCTCGCAGAATGTCCAAAACATCAATAATTAAAACAAAATAGGAGAATTCATACAAATGTATATGCTGCTTTTATTTTTAATCTTATTAAAGTTGCACTAATAATTTTAAACAAACAAGAAGAAATATAAATAACTATATTTCAATAACAATAATAACTCTGTTCTTATAGCACTATATGGTAATGAGGTAAATGTTTTAATTGGCATGAAAACGTCCCAGTGTTAAATGTTTACTGCTCCACACATCAGCTGGAGTGTGTGTGTGTGTGTGTGTGTGTGTGTGTGATGTCTGGTGTCTCTTTGCGTTCCTCTGATGGGCGTTATCTCGCTCCGCTCACTTCCTCTCGCAGAGGGTCGGGTAAATATAGAGCGCTTTCCACGGGACGCTCCATCAGCCGCAGTTTCTAATAAGGTACAGGAAACAGACGCTCGGAGGAAAACTCTGTGTGTGTGTGTGTGAAGGGAAAAAGGTGTGTCCTGTGTCACACACAGCGTTGCGGATCGTTTAGGGTGTGGATGAGAGTTAATGACCGTTAGTGAGTGACCCTCATGTTAATGAGTGTGTGTGTGTGAGAGTGTTCTCTCTGTCCCAGACTCTAGAATCAGAATCTAGCAGTCCTGGGTCTATTTTAAGTGTGTGTGTGTGTGTGTGTGTGTCTTGTGCGTCAGAGCCGAGTGTCTGTTTCCTGGCTAGAATAATTCCAGGCCGATTGTTTGGAGTTCAGCTTCTATTGTTTTCGTCGGTCAGAACAGAACAGATCCATCATGCTCTGCTCCGTACGGACACACACACACACACACACACACACACACACACACACACACACACACACACAGGCCTGAGAACACTCGCTGTATGAAACGCTAAATAACGAGTTGGTTCTGTGTTTGAACTCCACGAGAGGCGTCTGAAAACAGCTGAGTGTGTGTGAATGTCATTAAACACAGCACCAGAGCTCCCTATTACCTCATTACCACCATAACACACTTCTGATCCATTAATATCACTCAAATACTGTTATTTCTGTTTTGTTTTATTCATTTTTGTTGTTTTAAACCCATATGTGTAGCTTTTATTCGTTCTATTTCAGTCCATAACTCTTAGAAACTAGCTGTATTTTATTTGTTGTTATTTTCATTTTAAAGTCTATTTATTGGTTTTGCTTCACTATAATAACCCTGCTCTCTGGACTTGTTTGTGTTAATATATCAACTGGCTTAAATCTGATTTTATTAGCAATTTTTCAGCTTCTGCAGGGCTATGCTTCATTTCCCCTGAGGTTTAATAATTTGTTTTTTCTTTTCTTCAGATCCTAATTTCGTCAGGACGTTTCTGACCACGTACCGGTCGTTCTGTAAACCTCAGGAGCTGCTGGATCTGCTCATGGAGAGGTCAGGCTCATGAGAACAGCTAGCCTCTTCAGTGCACTATTATTATTATTTGCTTTTTCAGTCAAGGTTTAATTAATCCTAATGGTGCAGAAATAGCTTTCTTCTCACTGTTATCATAGCTCTATATTATATTCTAATGGTTGTGATGATGTGAAGTTATTGTGGTCTCCATGGAAACATGTCTCCATACAGTCTGTGTTTGTGTTCTAGGTTTGAGATTCCTGAACCCAAACCCACGGAAGCGGATCAGATGGCCCTGGAGAACGGAGACCAGCCGCTGAGCGCTGAACTCAAACGCTTCCGCAAAGAGTTCGTTCAGCCGGTACAGCTCAGGTACACACACACACGGTCACTGACACACACTCACACACTCAGCAGTACTGGACCTCATGCGTCTGTGTGTGTGTGTGTGTAGGGTGTTGAATGTGTGCAGGCACTGGGTCGAGCATCATTTCTATGACTTTGAGAGAGACAATCAGTTGCTGCGGCGGCTGGAGGAGTTCATCGGCATGGTCAGAGGTACGGACATCAAACACCATAACAACAGAAATACACCAAAATATGTGTAAAAGATAAAAATGTCATTAGTATGGAGAACAATTTAGGTGAATAAATCAAAAGTAGAGCTACATACAGAATAAAATCAGGATCTGAGGAGAAAAATATTGATTATGCAGTAGAATATACTTTAAAAACTAATAATAATAACAGTTTATTAAAACATTGTTTTTATTAAAGATCACACAGTATCACTATTTTTTTATGTAAAATTATTGCAATATAAAAAAACTGTAATGTTAGGTGTGATTCATCAGTGTTTTAGCACTAATTAACATCACTAATTATTTTTAAGATTTTTAAGTTCTGTGTCCCAATATAATTATCACAATTTAGCAAAAATATTACATTGGAAAAGTTAAAGTGATTATTAAAATTCTGTTGAACCGTAAAAATGAAATTTAAAAAATTAAAAAAAGAAAGAATTAAATGAAACCATGACATTTGTGAGAAAATGTTGACGTGATGTAACTGTATTCGATGCAATGATGCGCTGGGTTTAAAGCCAGTGAGATTTCAGTGTTGCTGGAGCTCTGCATAAATCTGATCTGAGCTCTGTTCTGTCTCTAACGTCTGTCCGGTCACCTGAGCGCAGGTAAGGCCATGAGGAAGTGGGTGGAGTCTATCACTAAGATCATCCAGAGGAAGAAACAGGCTCAAGCCAACGGCCCCAGTCACAACATCACCTTCGAGAGCTCGCCGCCGCCCATCGAGTGGCACCTGTGTAAAACAGGACAGATAGAGCAGTTTGACCTTATGACCCTTCACCCCATCGAGATCGCCCGACAGCTCACACTGCTGGAGTCCGACTTCTACAGGTGTGACCTTTCACCATTTACTCACCCTGGTCTCAATCTTTATTGTATATATTTATCTAAATGTTCACATTTACCAGGTTAATTGTTTTCCCAATCAACAGAATTTAAATAAATGCATTTAAAAAATATTTTAATCATTTAATTTAAAAAATTTAATCAAATAGATGCAATTAGTAACTAATAGGTCGAAACCTTTTTTTCACAGAGAGATGCATGCATCACATTAGGTGTATTAGTTTGCTTGTGTTAACGCTGTGTAATTCTGCATAAGAAGCGTATATAGTGTTCAGATACATAAATCTTATATTTAGAATAAATTGATACTTTTATTTATCAATCATGCATTAAACTGATCGAGCAACTGTAAATACATTTATGTTACAGAACTGCTGATGTACTCATGATTCAAATTAAGAAATGCACAGGCCTAAACGTTCATTTCTACTTGCACTGTGTTTGTTTAGTATTTCATTGTTGTTATTTTTTTTCTTTACAAGGGAAAAGGCTGGATTTCCTGTTTGTATTTTTATTTTCTGTTCTGTTGGCAACTGTCTGCTCAGAAAATGGGGCAGTTTAACACAATAGAGAGTCCAGCTGTGACACGCTCACACACACACTTCCCTTCACCTCTGTGGGAACAGGCAGTGAGCGTCGTACCCAAGGTCACCACCTCAGCTCCGTTTCCCATGAGGCTATTCTGTGCCCTCGTCTCCCAAAACACTGAACCAGACCTCATAATAAAAACACCTGGGCCATGAGTAAAGGATCGTTCAGAGTGATTTTCACTTCTTTTGGTGCACTGCTGTCAGTTTCCACAGACGACCTTGTCTCAATATTTCTGAACGAACAGGAAACATGTTACAGTACAATTACAGTAGACGTCTACCATCATTAGTGAAGGTTGTATTTGTGCATGAATTAAGGCAAAAACCATAGTTTTTTGATGCACTGCTAATTTTTAGATTTATGTTGAAATCTTCCATCTACACTAGTCAACAGTGGATCAAAACCTTTAATCAGAGTGGTCCTAAAACCTAAATTTGTTCATGTGTGATGAACTTTGATGAATATTTTTGATCCACTTCAAATGTTGACTTCTATATTTGTGAAGCATATACATACATACACTCAACTTAGCAGCTTTTTCCTATCTGTATTATAAACATTTTTACTTAAGGGTTTGTGAATATATATATATATATATACACAGTGGGTATGGAAAGTATTCAGACCCCCTTAAATTTTTCACTCTTTGTTATATTGCAGCCATTTGCTAAAATCAT
>JAUCNO010000045.1:553430-564318 GCA_032353835.1 Enteromius viviparus
TCTTCAGAGTCACATGATCTTCAGAAATCATCATCATATACTGATTCACTGCTCAACACACACTTCTGTTATTATCAGAGCTGAACACAGTTTTTACTGTATTTTTGATCAAATAAATGCAGCCTTGGTTAGCAGAAAAATCTTGTTTAAACAAAAATATTTAAAAATCTTAATTAACCCTGGAGAACAAAGCCAGTCAATTTCTTGAAACTGAGATTTATACATCATATAAAAGCTGAATAAATGCACTTTCCATTGATGTCTGGTTTGTTATAATAGGACAATATTTGAAAATCTGGATGTCCAAATGAAGTTCTTAGCAATGAATATTACTCATCAGAAATGAAGTTTTGATATATTTAAGGTAGAATAGTTACGAAATATCTTCATGGAACATGATCTTTACTTAATATCCTAATGATTTTTGGCAAGAGCGTGTGATTACAGTGTATTGCTGGCTACTTCTGACTGGTTTTGTGCTCCAGGTCACATGTAAGGTAATATTACCTTTAGACACGCTCCCGTCTCCGTCGGGCAGGATGACCCAGGGCACAGCTCTGTTGGCCTCTATCCGGTAAACCACACCCGTCCGGTCGTCCACACTGTACAGATGCCCGTTAAACGCCACCAGCTCGGACAGCTCCATGCCACGGCCCTTCTCCGACAGATGACTCTTCAGAACCACCGGCTCCGGGTCCCACTCCACAGAAACACTGTCCCCGCTGTCAGACACCAGCAGGTGGCCTCGCTTCAGGAAGCTGAACCACGTGTTGTCCTTCTGGCTCCGTGAGTTCGTGTCTAGGTCTGCTATGACTCCGATCCGGTAACGGATCCCGCTGGCTGTGTGTTCCGGTGGACTGAGTGGGTACGTGTCGTTATAACGCGAGTCCAGCGATTCAGCCGCGGCCATCACACCTGACTAGAGGTGGACAAAACACACAGCTACTGAGTGAAACTACAGATACTGCTGCTCAAGTATTACAAGTGAAAGTTGGTTTTTACTTAAAGGGACAGTTCACTCTAAAACAGGGGTGTACCTCAGTGTCTGGAGGGCCGCAGCCCTGCCGAGTTTAGCATTACAAACCAGTGAGACCTTTTTATTATCTTTGTTTACTACTTAAAGTAGTAGTTCCTTTAGGTTTAGTACTTAAGTGAATTTACCTCTGCACCCGACACGTCTCGGCTGGATCGCCACGAGCGCTGACCGCTCGCTTTGCTGTCGGAGGAGCTTGATGAGGTTTGGTGCATGTAGACGAGGACGGCAAGGGCCAGGAGGGTGGTCACCATGATGGCTCGCCATCGGAAGCGGAAACGTGGATCGGAGATGGAGCTGGTGATGGAGGAGAACATAGAGCCACCATGAACGGAAACCCGCATGGAGTGCATCAGGGGACGGCTCGCTGTTGACATGGAAATGAGACAAATCGAGAGTGAATCGAGGTTTTCTGAAATGCTATGTTTTACTTTACACACATTCCTGGAAACGAAATCTGAACACTGGATGAAGCCAGGTTCAACATTTTTGTTTGACTTTTGTTGACGCTACCTTGAACCAGAGAAACAGTCATAAGGGTGAATAAATGAGTTGCAAGTTAAATAAATAATCTTTAATCTATTAGAAAATATTAGAAATATTGAGAAAATCGCCTTAAAAGTTGTTCAAAGCAATCCATATTACTAATCAGAAATTATCATACATTTGCGGTAGGAAATACGTTCATGGAACATGATCTTTACTTAATATTTTAATGATTTTTGGATTAAAAATGCAGTGTATTGTTGTCTATTTCTCCAGATATACCTGTGCTGCTGATGACTGCTTCTGCTCCAGGTTCAGATATTAGAGTCAAAAATCATCAAATATTGTCAGCAGACAGAAAACAAATACATCATTGCCATGTTTTTAGGAATAAAATGTTGTGTAAATCAGTGTGAATGATATATAAATAAAACCCACAGTAAAAACCTTCAGAATATAGAGAGGAATAAAACTGTAAGGTTTGGTGTATGTGAGCGCTGCTGAAGTGGAGGAAAAACTCAAAGATATGGATTTTAACTGAAATCTGCAGACATAAACTGAAAAAGTGCAATCAATAAACACTTAAATGTGTATTTAGATGTTTTCTTTCCACTCGTCTGAAAGTAGACATGCTATTGAAGCAAAGTAGACCAAAATCTTAAGACTGTCCGCAGCAAAATCAATAAATCAATAAAATGTTTTGCTAAATTATAGCACATTTCCTTAGTCATTTTCTAATCTATTTTTCTGTCTGTATTTTCTAAATTAATTAAGGGATATTTTGCTTTCACATATTAATGTAAATAATACATCCAACATACAATTTTTAGTGTTCTTTCACTACACATTATCTATTAACATATGTACATTTCCATTAAAATTAATTCCTTTAAAGCTGCTTAAACTTGTTTTATTAAAATTAGTTTTTTCTTCACTTCAGCAGCGCTCACATACACCAGACTTAACAGTTTTATTCCTCTCTATATTCTGAAGGTTTTTACCCTGGGGTTTGTTCATATATCATTCACACCGATTTACACAACATTTTATTCCTAAAAACATGGCAAAACTTTTTTCTGTTTACAGTGATATTAATTGAAATGAGTGCATATTTAAATATTATTTTCAAAAATGTAATGTGCCTTAATGTACTCTAATTAATAAACAGTTTACATTGTACTGGTAACACCCTACAATGATTAATCATGCACTGCTCATCATTAGCTCATATTAAAGTATGTTATTGTAGAGTGTTACTTTATTGTGATTAATTAACCAGGGAAGGATGGTAATATTGATTAATTAACAGCTTTACCTTACTAACAGTATCTTGCCTTAAACACACATAACGATCGTCTACTATAAAACACATTCACATGCTAGGTTTACATCTCAAATTTCCTGAAGCAGGATTCTCACACCAGAATCTTAAGGAACGGCAATGCTGATCATACCAAAGCCAACACGCCTGACTGCCTCAAAGCACCAAACAAACTGACTAAAGGCTTTTCAAATAAACGCACAAACAATGCATGCAAATCCATCAAATAATGAAAATCAGGTGCACAACCAAACCTTTTTGCGTTTTCCCCACGCAGCAGAACGTACAGCATCTCCCAGACGTGCACAAAACCAGACCGAGCAAACACCCCGTCCCGAGAGAGTTCAGCTGTTTATCAACCTGCCTGAGTCATTACTACAAGCTTCATTCAGAAACTACACACCCTGAGCTCCTAATCACACAAACCCTCCAAAACCACACAGCTGACCTTTAACATTCACTTTTACCCAAAACAACAAACAACTTTGATTAGTAGAGTTACTAAATTACTCCGTATTCATTCAATTAAATTAAATTTCATTAAATAATTGAGTGTCCTAAAAAGTTTGGGTCATTCTTAACCCTTTAGTAACACATATACTTTCTACATTATATACCAGATCAGATACTCATACTGTAGTATATTTATTTGATTGAATTAGTAATTTATTACACATTTGTTATATATTTATTACTATCTTACTATTATGCATAGCCTATACAATTAAATAAAAATGAAATACGTATATAAAAATGTTCTTTTTTTAATTTAATCAAATTAGAATTATTTTTAATCCAACCGGACAACATTTGAAGGTCATTAGGCACACGTGAAGATTCAACCAATCACAGCACACGTGTAATCATTGACACAGCAAACGGGACTTTACCTGTGAAAGGTGAGAGATTACCTGTGAACTAACCAGTCCAGCAAAATAAGCAATTAAACAAGAATTATTCATCAAGTTCAGCCCAGCACACAAATAAAGTCACAAAATAATTCATAAAATAACCATTTCAATTAGTAGAAGGCAAAACTGATACAATTCATACTCCGTTCTTAGCTAAATGTCTCTCTCTCACACATATGCCAGTTGTAAAATAAACAATAAGAACAAGTACTAGTACAGTCAAACCTCTGGACCACATTAAATCAAATGAGATTACTTATTTCACTACGTAATTTATCTTAAGAATGAATTCATTAGAAGCGTGGATCAGTTAAACCCGTCCTACTGTATTCCAGGAATAAGACGAACCTCTCTTTCTGGTCCTCATGTGTGGTGTGTGTCTCACTCATTCAGTGTGAGTGTCCGTCTCTCTGCGGTGTGTTTTTGTCAGTTCCTCACAGCACTCATCTGTCATCATCTTCTGAGATCAGAGAGCCACGCCACAATGACGAGGCAAAGCCTGAACCCTGACATACTACACACTCACTAACCTTCAGACTCGAACCGGCTGAGCTTCTGGGTCAGAGGTGCCACAAACCACAATAAACACACCGCACTTCCCCTCTAGAGCCGTAATACCCTCGCATATGTGAAACCAGTCATTAATGTTTTATTTGTTCTCAGACCGAGCCGTAGATTAAAGATTACTGATGATTATTACCGTGTGTGAATGTACGGTCAGGTTTCCCTCCAAGAAAAGCTGATTTGTTTGGTAAATGATTTCATGCTGATCTCTTTCTGTCGGATCCATTCAGATGAGAGCAGTGCACAGACTGGGACAGAGTTCAGAACACTCATGTTCTACTAATACTTTCTATACTCTACTATACTCAGAATCAGACAGCTGTTAATATTACTGATGAGTAAATAAATGTGCTACATTAGTTTATTTAATACAGTATATTTAGAATGTTATATGATTAATTCATTATATTTATGATATATTGATATATTATTAATTATAATTGTTATTACACATAATTAATATATTAATAAAAATATATGTAAATTAGCAAAATATTATATTATTTGTATCTATTATAATTATACTATTATGTATTGTTTTGCAGAAAATGTAATGTGTAACATTTTATAAGTCATTTTATACACACATATATATAATTATTATAATATGTGTGCGTGTGTGTATATATATATATATTTGTTTTTTTTTAGTGCTGTCAAATGATTAATCACATCCTAAATGTGATTGGTTGTTTACGTTAAATATGTGTGTGTACTGTGTATACTTATGTATAAACACACACACAGAATATATTTTTAAAAGATTTACACGTTTATACATTTAGAAATTCATATTCCTATATTTTTTATATTGTATATAGATATATTTACCCTATTATTTTATTATATTATTCTTAAATATATACTTGAATGTGTATTTATATATACTTATATAATATACACATATTATGTAAACATACATATATATATACATATATATATATATATATATTATAACTTTTATTAAACGTTTGACAGCACTAATATATATCAATTGTTATTAATATTCTATATATAATATATAGTTGTATAATTAGCCTATAATAGTTAACAATAATATTCAGAATTTATATATTTATCTATGTATATTTATAAAACGTTATATTTTTTAAATCTAAAATTTACATACATATATACACACACACATAAATTAAAATTTAGATGGAATCTATTACAACTTAATATATAATACATAGTTAATATCTACATTTTTATTTTAAATATTTTAATGTTTTTCATTATTTAACAATTTATTTGAATAAGAAAACTTTTTACACTTTCAAATCGATAATTATTTCATATTGTACCAATGTTAAGTAATCTTAACTTTGGATTTATTATAAAATAATTAGTTATTATAAAGCGTTGCTAACAAAATCTTGATGCATTTGTTCATCATCATTAATAATAAGGTAATAAGAATTTACATTAACTGCAAGCTGGCGTGAACATGTAGACTACTACTGCTTGTCTCATCATCATCATCATCATCATCACTACTTCAACTTTAACAGCCGGAAGTGCCCCAGTCTGCGCATGCGTGGAAACTCACGAAGACACGCGCAGCTTTATTTACACTCACTCACAAACATGATCCCATCACAAATAATCATTCTGGAGGATATTAGCCTTCTTAAAGTTTTTCTCTTCTTAATGGGTTATTATTAATGTATTAATGCAAAGGGTTTTTCCCCCAATTTAAACCTCCCTTCAAAAGGACTTTTACGCTATTATAAACGAAACTTTTAAAAGCAGCGTTTAAACGTTCGTTTTTTCTATTAGTGAGTTAGCCTACGATATCCTGAGTTTTCTCAGAAATGTTCATTTTAATAATAAAAACATCAGACTGAAGTAAGTTAACGTTGACTCTCGGTAGTTTAGTTTTTGCTGAATAACCGGGTTTAACCCTTTACGCGGCTGAAGACAAAACGCTCAGAATGTTCTTTAAATCGCATTATACACTTACTGTATTCCTCAGTCATACGAAGATTGGTGTCGTTTGTTGAGGCGGTGTTTCATCCCCGCTCCATCCCGGTTCTGGCCGTTTCCTCAGCTGTTCAGAACGAACCGCCGGTTGCCAACGCTTCGGTAGACGAAGCCCCGCCCATGAAACGCGACGCCTCTTGAATATTAATTACGCAACGCTACGTACGCTTCCCTGATTGGTTGAAAGCACACTTCCTCAATGTTAGCCGGCCAATCAAACAATCATAATTAGTTTTCGCTTTTAAATATTAATTAGATTACGCAACTGGAAAGATGGCCAAGCAGGAACGGTGACGTAGCCTCATTAATATTCACGAGTTATACAAGTAATTTTGGATGCAGTGTATTTACAGTTTATCTTAAAACGGTCCCAAAATGTTTCTAAGAATATTATAAGTGTACACGGAGTACAAAAGTGAGCATATCTTGAATAATGTTGGTTCTCCAATACAGAGACTGCATTGTTTTTATAAACAATATCTCCATTATTTGCCGGACCGGCCTGTGACACGAACAAGGAACATTAATCCCAACAAATGTGTTCATATCAGCATTTTATTGAACTGAAAATGCTTCAAAACACAACATAACACAAACAAAATATTCACATACAAGTTTCTTTGCTAAAATATGCAAATTGGTGGCTTTTGGTTTGAATGGCTTACAAAAAACCAAACATGTCTGACCAGAACAAGACATTTAAACTGGTTTGTCCAGCAGAGCAATCTGTGCAATACAATACAAATACTTCTGTGCAACTTCAGTGTTATCAAGCAGTACCACATGTTAAATATGCCATATTACATGTGATTTTATATGATCCACAACTGATTCACTGCACATTCTTCATGTAAAATACATTTAAATAACCATATAAAGACATTTACAGTCGTTTTCTCCCAGCAAGTGCTGACATACAGTGTTGATTGGTTTCAGTGTATATTTGCTAGCTCTTTTCTAGCTCTTTTATATACTTTTTATTTATTGTGTATATAATCTTTCTAGAACAGGGACTGCACTTAATTTCGTTGTACTGGTTGCAATGACAATAAAGATATTCTGGTTCTGCTGTCTTAATAATAATGTAAAACATTTAATATCAGTGTCTGATTGGACAAAGAGTGAGGTCTCATTGAGCTCAACTCACAGGTCTGTTCCAGCGCAGTGTATTCTGGGTAATCTGTCAATCATCAACTTTTCCCCATCATCTTTAGTAGAAGCTTTAGAAGATAAGAAATACTGATGAGTAACACATATTGGGCTGCACGATTCATCAAAATAAACCTGAAATCACGACACGGCTCAGTGCAAACCGCAAATCACAAAGACTAAGATTTAATTAATAAATATAAGCGCTGCATTCTGTTTATTTACACGCCAGTGGTCATTATTATCTAATTTCTCAAACTTTCCATTAAAAATTATTTATGGTTATAAACAAATGAAATCGTGAAATAAAGACCGATTCTGGAGAAAGAAAAAAAAATGTATATATATATATATTCTTTAAAACAACATTGAGGCTTAAGGTTAAAATTAAAGTTTGAAAACTAAGAAATTAAGGTAACTATAAATACTAGTAATAGTATATAGTTAGTAGCTTATTTAACTAGTTGTAATTATTGTTACAGCTGTACTGTAAATATTATTAATATTTTTCTTATATAGCCTAGATAGATTTTACAGTCAAATATTACAATAATAATAATAAAAGTATCACTAATCAGAAGATTAGTGACATTTTACAATAGTAATATTTTATTACTAAAAATATAATTTATTTCTGATTGTTTATTTATTTAATAATAATAATAATAATAATATATTGTTGCATATTTAAATATAAAATGCATTTTTATAAATGCATAATTAAATAATTTTCTTATTAAAAGTAATGATCATATACTGTTTTTGTAATTTGTAATAATAATAATAATAATAATAATAATGTATGTATTTTTTCACTTGTTTACTTATTTATTTAGCCTAATTGTGCAGCCCTATAAACAAGCACAGCAAATACGCAAAAAAAATGCATTTTGAACCACAATTGTGATTTATTATTAAATAAATAAAAAAATATAAGTGAAATGTGTTATTTTCTGTAAATCATGCAGGCCTAGCATGAGCAGCTAACCTTTGTAAGATGGTAATTTTCATCGATGAGTTGCTCTATAATGTTGAAGTGATCGGTGTCGGGAACGTCTTCAAAAGACACTTTAAGACCGGCAGACTCCAAAGCCTAGAACGACAAAAACAACATCAGCTTCTTCAGAATATCATCTACAGTGATTTCTGTGAAGCTCTTCATGCTCACTCTGAAATATTCCTCCGACTGCTTGCGAAACTCGGGCGAGTCGTTCTGTGCAACAGCGATGATGATGTCACAGGAAGCGGATGAGAGCTTGAGCTGCGACAGGAAGTGACTGGGGCTGTTCCTCAATGCCACTTCCCTGAAACACGAGCCAGAACAACATGTTTAATGCACAGACTGTGTGGACCAATGAGATTCCGCTGTAGGCGGAGCTTCACAGCATGATGTGTCACACACACACAACAGCAGCATCTTCTCAAAGACTTTAAGACTCTCACTCGGTCATCTTCAGCGGCTCGTTGACGTAGGTGGACAGAATGGGCTGCAGGTCATAAATGCCGCTGACGAGAAACGCACCTGAGAGAGAAACATCCAGAAAAATATTCAATAGATTTATTCCTAATATAGTGATGTGTGTGAGTCACAGAATGAGCGTTTCAGATTTACCTTTGATTTGTGGAGATATGTCGTACTGTGTCCAGTCGGTGGACAGAACCATAGCGGCCAGGTGTGCTCCTGCCGAGTGACCGCACAGGTAAAGACCGCTACAGAAGGACAGAGAGAGGTCATGAAGGACAGGTCTGACGCGAGACGGAGCTGGTGTCATATCACACACCTGATGTGAGAGTACTGCTGGACCACAGACACCACGCTCCTGCGCACCTCAGACACCATCACATCCATCGAGCCTGAGTGAACAACACCAACATTACTCCCATCATCCTCTCTGATCAACCCTCACACACTGGCCGCACCTTTAGGAGCGATGCTGTAGTCCACGGCGACCACGACCACGCCCCTCTGGACCAATGGCACGGCCAGAAACCCCGACTCATCCTTACTGTAACCACAGAGCTCAGCATTTATTCATATTATCAATTACATTTTCTGTTCTCACTTTAGATTTAGTTTTTGCTATTGTTTTGGCATTATTTATTTAATTACTTAAAAAATAAAAATAACTGTCTATATCTTTATATTTCAGTGTGTAATGTGTAATATAATATAAAATGATTTGTAATATATTTAATGCTTTGGTTTTACCTTTAGTTAGTCTAGTACTTTAAAATAAATCAAGCAAAACGAGAAAAGTAATTACAAAGTATTTTTTGTATATTTTTATATAGATTTTTAACAAGCTTTTTGTAGTTTTAGTTATTTTAGTACTTGTTGAAATGTTGCCTTGGTAACTAGATGAAATACAAATAGGTTCCAGTTTTTCTTCAAGGGTCATGAAACCTCTCTCTGAAACACTTGTGTCTGAAAAGGGGCGTGGTCCTCTGGGGTAAGGGGAGGGGTAGAGGGTGGAGAAAAGGCGGAGATTGCAAAAAATGCAGTGAATAAATACTGCTACACAGCAAACATAAACACGAGCCATGACTCATAAACAACACCGAGGGGGACACGAGGGCTGTACTTCAGTGTGTGAACTGGGGTGGCGTCTTCTTTTATTAATTTTACATTTATATTAGCTGAAGAAAAAATAAGTTTAGGTTTTCAAATATTTAAATGTTATTAATTGTTTGTTTTAATTTTTTCCTTTTCATTTTATGTTTATTAATTAAAAATATATTAAACTTTTTATTATTTTACCATTTTAGTTTTTTCCATATTCATTAGTCCAAATATTATTATTTTGTCTATTCATTATTCTATGACTTTTTCATTTTTACACCTAAATATTTCACAGAGTTTAATATTTTTATTTAATAAGCCCATCACACATCAACTGTGAGTCTCAGCTTGAAAAGTGAAGCTCTGCTGATATTTGATTTGGAAATCACATGAAAATAAAGGAGGAGGAGACCAGACCTGAGGAACTGCCAGTATCCTCCGTGAAAGTAAATGACCAGCGGCACGTCTGAAACACATCACAGACACACAGACAGAGAGAAACCACACCAAGAGCTTTACATTCAGCAGACACAACCTTACCAGCTTTAACAGGCAGAACATAAATGATTTACAATGAGCCAGCCTTACTAAATAAATAAATAACTTTTCACCCTTAAACAAAAAGAAAATATTTTATACTAATATTTTTTAGATTTTATTTAATATGAAAAATTAAAAGTTCACAGCTCTTGACTGTTTTCAGTACTAAATAGAAAAATATGCAAAGAATTGCTGATCGATTGCATTTTATTACATATTTATAATTATACACAATAAATGCACTTATTATTTAACACTGCAAATCTTAAAGTTTAAAACAGCTGTCACTGTTTTATTTATTTTTATTATTTCATTATTTTGATTCTTTACATTTTTAT
>JAUCNO010000045.1:572157-583786 GCA_032353835.1 Enteromius viviparus
ATATATATATAAAGGGAATTTCATTTTTTTTTTTTTTTAAAGTACATGTCTAAGCAAAAATGTTCTCTATTTTTCTTTCAGTTTTCTGAAAAGGTGCAGAGAATTCCTGATTTATCTATCTATCTATCTGGTTGTATAATAGCAGTAGGGTAGCAGTATATATTTGTATTTAATGCCATGTCAGCATCTTCTTCTGTTTTCATTGCAAAAACAATTCAATACATATTTTCAATAATTCCCAATAAATGGCACGGTCACTGCCAATGCTGCAAATGTTAATGGTCTACAAAGAAAAATGTATTTAATTTCTGAAATTTAATTTGTTCTGAGGTTTGTTAGACCTGGACTGGAGCTGCTAGGAAGATAAACGTCCAGCTTCTCTTCGTCTCCATCACCGTACGGGACGTCCAGCAAAGTCTGAGTGACCGACCGAGCTTTCTCTGTGCCTGCACACACACACACACACACACACACCTCTGAATCTAGTGTCACTGCATGTGCTCATGTAAACACGACGAGCATCAACACCACCCCAGAGAGCCGCTCACAGATGTAGGTCACCAGCTCAGAGCTCATTTATACTCCTGTATCTGGATGAACAGGGGCTCTGTCACTGTGTTTCACACACACACACAAACACACACACTCACCTGCTCTGAGAGCGGCCACATGGGCTCTGATCACGTCATCGGCGGACATCCTGTGTGACCAGCAGCTGGGAGAGAACTGACGCTCCAGCTCCTGTCAAAAACAACACAGACCGACACACATTTACCCAGAAGCCCTCAGTGCACAGATAAACACACCCACAGCGGCATCTGCTGGAGAGACACTGTCACTGCAGCACACACACACACACATTTCCGGTGTGACCACAAGAGAAAAGTTTAGGCTACCTTTAATTTTCAATGTCTCTTTCTTGCCTTTTTTATTGGAGTAGCTATAGTTAGAGCTTTTTATAGAATGCAAAAAAAAAATCACATTTATACTTACATTTCAAAATAAATATTAATGATTAAATAAAAACATAAAATATTTTATATTAGTATATAAAATATGTTAATAAAAATAGTTAACATAAAATGAATATACACAATGTTATTAATTAAAATGCAATTTTAACATTAAACATGCATAGCAGTGAGAACATATTCAGGGTTAACTATAATAAACAAAATATTATTATTATTATTATTTCTAGCTAGTTGCCAAAGCAGTATTTCTCTTCTTACATGTTGAAGTAATACATTTACTAAAACTGAATAAAATAAAATATAATAAAAACATCAGGAATTAAACTAATTAAAAGGGCAAAAATATGCCACAGAATGACTAAACCTTTTTTTTTTTTACATTTTAAAATTGTAAAAATTTTAATTTTAAAATTTACCTAAAACTGAAATAAAGATAAAAAATTGTCATATAAACATATAAAAGTCTTTTCCTTCCTCTGCTCGTCATAAATGCTTTTTAATTATTAATAATTTATACAGTATAATTACATTAAGTATAATTTTTCATATTTCAATTATATGAATGTTTAGCATCTTATGAACACATTTCATAATCACATTTCACTTCTTTAAACTCTAGTGTTGTGTATTTGATAAATAATCATTATTTTAACACTCACGTCTTTGCTCATTTTCCTCCAGTCGCTCATGATCATATTTTCTGCTGGACTACAGACCTTTGACTGCTCGAGCGAGTGAAGCTCAAGTGATGTTGACACTCAGTCAATAATTAAGACAAACCCAAAGCGTGAGTTCAGTTCCCCTGTGTCCCCTCACAGCGCACGGGTTGCCAAGTTTAAGGAAAAATGAGCGCACAATTGCTACTTAAACATACCGCGGGAAAAACCGCGGACTTGGCAACGCTGTGAAGTTGCGCTATGAGGGGGAAGCAGGAGAACTGAATTAGCCGGAACAGAGGAAACAGCGTGACGCTTCCGCTTAGATATAGTTAACAGTTTATTTGACAAATTTCTTACAGATTTGCGCTTGATCGGTGCATATGAAATGCCGCAAAAAATAATATCAAAATTAATAATAAAATCTTTATTAATTGTATCTTTTATATATTAAAGAGGCCAAACAGTTTCCTTAAAAAGCAAAGACAATCCCTGGAGCATATTGTCACCTTTTAATATAATTTTAATATTGTATGCTTTTATCTTTGGTATCCATGCATTAAACCAGAAAAAAAACTGAGGCCGATCAGAACGAGTTCTTTTATAGATCTGTGCGCACACGTGCCTGCGCGCAGCCTCGATTCTGATTGGTCCAAAGGAATGTGACGACACAGCTGTTATAAAACCACACACTGGCGGTGGCGCGATGTTCAAATCTTACTGTAAGCGCGACTGTATGTGATATAGTCCTAAATATTATAAACAATAGACATGGATTGCTTGAATGTAGCAAGGATTTTACCTAATTCTCCACGGAAGACACGAGGACAGATCCAGGTAACTGTAATATCGATTTAATATCAGTTAATTTAGTCCGAGATGAAGATTTATATTTATTTATAATATCTCTGTGTTGATGTGCGGATAATATTTAGATTTATAAAACGCGAGTGTGGTGTTTGTATGGTTTGTTGTGGATATGCTGTTGTAAATCTAAATCTCAGTAATAACATCTAACGTTATATCTCTCGTCATCTTCTCAGGTTATTTTCGGGCCGATGTTTTCAGGAAAAAGGTAAGAATGAAGAAAATAACCAGTACGCCCATGCCATGCCATGCTATGCTGTGTTATCTTATGAAATATGAAGATTTAAAACAGCGAATTGCGCCAAATACAGTTGTTTGGCGCGAGAACGGTTACGTTGTTCACAAAGACAATGCGAATTTAGCGCGAAGAAATCTGTTTATGGATCCTAACGTTCCCAGAAACCACTAGAAGTGATTACTAAAATATTATAAACGCTTTCTTAAGTTAATAGTTAATTGGAAAATCGACTGACAACATTATGAACAAACATTGCGCTAACGTTAAAAGAACGTTCGTTCAAGGTTTACTTGCTGTTTAAAGTGTTAGCTTTATTAGTTAATGGAACGTTTTACTGAAATATACTTACTAGACGTTCACCTAACCTTTTATAAACATTAATGGCTGGGTTTGACTGACAGGATTAAACCAGGGTTAGTTAAATCGGACTAATTTTCATAAGCATACTTTGCTTAAAAACATTACTGGTGTGCATCTTGAGACAAAACGAAGACACCGACATATTTTGAGATCAAAACACAAGTCAGTGCAAGATTATTGAAACAGCCCAGATTTGCATTTTAGTCGAAGATCTTGTGTTTTGTCTGTGGGGTGTAAAATACATGGTATGTACATGTTTCATAACCAAGATAAGGTACACTTTACCATAACCATAGTTTACATGAACTAAGAAAGAAATATACTTGCATAATTTACTAATATTGGTTGATGTTAGTTTCAGCAGTAAGTTATTAATGTGTTACTTAATTCACAAGCTGTGTTTTTAACATGAATGCACTGTGAGCTAACAATGTGTGTGTTCAGCACTGAACTGATGCGGCGCGTTCGGAGGTTCCAGGTGGCTCAGTATTCCTGTCTGCTCATCAAATACGCCAAAGACACACGCTACTCTCAGACGGGGATGGCCACGCATGACATGTAAGAGAGACTGTGTGTGTGTCAGTGGAAACACAGATTTATATGTTCTGGTATGACTTCCACAAAGGTTTAATAGACCGTTTCTAGAATTGCTGTCATTTAGAAATAAGATCACATGCTAGGGATGAGTGATACGAGATTAAAAATATATCATGATAGTATCTTTCTTTTTTACTTAAAATAGTCTGATGTTAGCATTACAGAATACACGTGTAAGGGAATGGGTTAAATTCATCCGGGAAGCCGGAGGGCGCTCTTGCTCAGAAACTCCACACATGCATCACAGAAGTAATAGAACGGAAGGAGTGCTTCCTATACAGCCCTCACCAAACCGGTTCTAGACTGTAGAGAGAGAGAGATCAGTTCCTTTAATTTGACCTCGGCACAGAAGTGTCAATAACTAAACCTTACCACTGTATGTGTGTGTTGAGTGTGTTCTGTATTCGCCGCAGGAGCACGATGGAGGCCGTTCCCGCCAGCTCTCTCAGAGACATCCGGGCTCTGGCTCTTCAGGCCTGCGTCATCGGCATCGACGAGGGACAGTTCGTACGTCTGCCTTCCACTCTTATCCAGCTCACGTCATGTGTTGTAATGCTCTGAGTATTAACTGAGATGTTCTGCTCTTGTAGTTTCCAGACACGGTAGAGTTCTGTGAGGAAATGGCCAACCTGGGAAAAACCATCATAGTGGCAGCACTCGATGGAACCTTCCAGAGAAAGGTGCAGTCATGAGAGATCTCGCCTGGATTGTTATTTACACCGCCATTCTACAGAACTGACCCCATGTCTGAGTTTAAAACAACTTAAAAAATGCAAATTAATATAAACGTATATTTACACACATACACAGTTATGTACTACAAAATTCTGTTACATCTATATAACATCTATACAAATCAATGATGTGTTTGTGCAACAAATCTACACCATGATATTTATACATAGAAAAAAAATGCTATATATATTTCTGTTGATATAAACGTTGAGCAGTGTTGGTGACCTTTAACCCTGTGTTTCTGCAGCCCTTTGGTAATATCCTGAATCTGGTGCCTCTAGCGGAGAGCGTGGTCAAACTGAACGCCGTCTGCATGCAGTGCTACAAAGAAGCTGCTTACACCAAGAGACTCGGAGCCGAACAAGAGGTGAGGACAGGAATGAGAATTCTCCGTGTCACTTCCTCCTCCTGTGAGCAGAAGTGAAACCTGACGGTGTGTGTTGTGTGGTTTGCTCAGGTGGAGGTGATCGGCGGCGCTGATAAATATCACGCTGTGTGTCGAGGGTGTTACGGAGGTCTGAGCAAAGAGAACTGTGACCCGCAGAGAGAAGAAACACCACCCCATGTGATGTCCGGAAAACTGGCCAATCCCAGTGCTCCCAGAAAACTCTTCGCTTCCCTTCATTTATGACGATAACTCCTCAGCCGAATCACTGCAGGGAAGGGTTTCTTCCTTAGTATTTTAGTTTTCTAGTACAAATATTAGTGCTGTAAACACATTAATCGCATCCAAAATACGTTTGTTTACATAAAGTGTATGTATTGTGTGTATATATAGCTAATAAATACACATACAGTAAATGTTTTGAAAATATTTACATATATATATTTTAATATAATTTTTCTTCGCTATATACATGCATGTGTGCATATTTTTAAACATGTAGACAAAAATGCTTATTTTGGATGTGATCAATCGTTTGACCGCTCTAAAAAACATTGAAGAGTTCCTGAATCAGTACGCACTTATTTTACATATTTACATATTTTGTAATTTTCTTCTGAAAATATTACACTTAAAACGAGCACAATTTCTGCCAGTGGGGTAAAAAACGGAATTATACCTTAAATCATTTTAATCACACTTAAGATATGTCATTTTCTGAAAATAATTTTTATTTTTTAAGTAAATGCATCTTAATTCCAGAAGTTTTGGACATTTCTACTAGAAAACAAGACAGATACTCATTTGTGCCGTGTGTTACAGTAGCACTGTTACTAAACTGATTTAACAGAGTAAGAATTTAGCACCTGATTTGTTTGTTTACTTGTATTTTTATGTTGTTGTTTTTTTTTAAATTGTTTTTGTGTATATTACCTTTGATATTTTAGTTTGAAGCAGGTCCAACAAAATATGTTGTTTGTATTTTCAGCTTAACAATGAATCAATCCTTTGTAGATGCTTTAATTTAAATGATTTTAAACTAATTTATAATTGTGTAAGAGAACGACCAGCTGACACCATGAAACACTGCCAACCAGTGATGTATGATTACAATCAGAGTAAATAAAGTGATTGAAACTATATGGGTTTTCAGTGTTTCTTTTCATGTGCACATTAAAACATATTACATTCATGCATTTAGCAGAATATAGGATAAAAAATTCATTAAAGAGATGTTTGGTTTATAGGATGAAGAGATGTAAAATACAGAAGTGGTGTTTTCTGTGAAATTGATCAATAATCAACTTAATTAAATCACTGATTTTGTACATCAGAATTCCCGTCCTTTCTTCTGGGGAAAAAAAGTCATATTTTTAAGTAAAGTACAAAAAAACTATTAAAAGGAAGTTTTATTAGACACTAATGCCATTCGTTCTCATTTTGAGCAAAAACTTGTTTTATGCATTTCAAGTAAATGTATGTGGTTTATTTGTATTGGAAAACAAATCTGCTGAAGAAGCCATTTATTTTGTAATACATGCAACCTTTAACGTCATGACTTAAAAACTTTCTGCTTTGATTTAAAAGCTTTTTAAGGAAAACATTTCAAATGACTTTGAGAACAACAAAAATCCTGTTCACAGATGTGTAAAAATTGCATTTCTCTTCCAAGGGGCTAATTTTTATTATATAATACAAACCATTGCTTTTGTATTTAGCTGCACTTAAAAATTAATCCGGCTATTTAGAGTTCAAAGACAACAAAAAATGATTTTAATCTGTAATCTAAAGATGCAAAAGACAGTAAATACTAAACCCATTAAGCAAACTGCAAATCAAACAAACATCGGAATTAAATCAATTAATTTCTGAAATGATTTTTTTATGGATAAATTTCATCAAATCAATGTTTTAAGGCAAGTAAAACGTATCAAACAGCACCAGAGATCAGCATCACAGTGTGTTTATGTAGATCAGTGAACGTTTTCACATCCAAAAAAATCTTGCTTTTCACATTAAACCAGATGTTTTCAGATTTGGAAGCCAATAAAAGCACCATTGCAGCTCGACTGGATGTAATCTGGTAACTGCCGCATTTCTAAAGCGAATGGCAGCAGTGAACATAATTAGTAAACGAGGTCAATGGGCTCTTTTTGTTTCCGCCACATTCCTACTCATTCAGCTGGGAAACGTTAACAAAACACACAAACGCTGCCGTGATTCCAGTGTGAGCGACAGACCTGCTCCACAATAACTTATCGCTTTATTCCAGCTCATCAGTGCAAATCTGAAATCATCTGCAACAGCCACGTAAGAAAACTAAATATTTACACATTTAAGGCCACACGTGAAACGCCAGACAGTCTCCTATTGGCTGCCTGCAGCATCACGTGACCTGGTGTTGTATTTCTGTGGAGGTCAGGGGTCAGTAGATGGGCGGCTTGTAGCTGCTCTGGCCGGACGGGTCAGGGTCCGGTGTGATGGGCGGCTGCTGGAAGATGTCCTGACCGGTGTTCTGGAAGGACGGGTATGTGGGCGGCGTGTAGGTGGTGGGATACGGAGAGGTGGGGTCAGCTGGGGGGTCGGCGTAGTTCTGGGTCACGTCTGAAACGCCCTGACGAAACCGTACCAGGGCGAAGTACGTTAACGCTCCCTGAGAAGACCAGAGAGTCATCTGTCAATCAAGGACTTGAAATGGGATTTAAAGGGCTAGATCACTCAAAAATGAAAATTAGCCTGTGGTTTACTCACCCTCGCGGCACCCTTTTATATAAATCCAATTAGAGTTATAATAAAAATAGTCCTAGTGTTTCTGTTTAACTGCGCAAAACACATCAAATAAAGCACGTACATCCATAATTAAACACACCTCACTCAGCGGAACGGCTTCTGCTTATGACAGATGAAATGAGAAGTGTTTTTTTACTTTTGAATTATGGATACCAAAATACATGGATTCGCTACAGGAGGCCTGTATTAGGGATATTTTATTATAGATGCATGACGTCGTTTACACTGTTCAAGAGAAATGATAACGCTCAGAATACCAGAACAATTTTTAATATAATAACTGTGATCAGATTCATCTGAAAGAAGAAAGTCAGATACACCTGGGATGCCTCGAGGGTATAATAGTCAAGGTTTTTTTATACATGTCGTTTTTTGTAAGACACGACAGGTGAACTAATCAATTTAATTATACACTAAAGGCAAAAAATATTCACACACCTGAAATATTTGTTTAATAGTTGGTGCAAGACACTATAGTTCACTTATGTAAGTGAGGATAGCAAAATAAAGTAAACTAAAAATGTATCAAGACGTATGATTTGAACAAACCATGTTTTATTACATACCTTTCTATTAAATTATTATTAGGATGAATTTGTTCTGACATAGTTTACCTTGGTCTTATTTTAATACTGTTTTCTAAACTATAGCAAATAAAATGTGATAATGTGAGAAATTTTAAGGTGTCTTTGGTCTGACTACTAACCTAAAGTTAATTAATCACAGTACATTAAGACATTTAGTATTGTATTACAAGTTTTCTGAGATGTTATATTACATATGCACCTAATTTGTATAAACTTTCAGGAAATAAATATGAATATTAAAAAAGCCAGACTGAAAATTCTGCTTTGATTTTGTTGACCGGCTACAATTAAAGGTTTTCACTGACGGGTTTTTTTTATTTTCTTTTTATCACTCCATAAATCAGTCACCAAACAAAAATCAAACACATTTCCACCATGTTTTAGGAGTAAAAAATATGATATAATTCAGTGTAAATGATATATGAACAAAGCCCACAGTAAAAATCTGAGAGGAACAAAACTGACAAGTTTGCTGCTGAAGTGTAGAAAAAAACTCATGAGAAACGACTTTGTATTGTAATTGATATTTACAGATGCAAATGGATAAAGTGTTATAAAATAAACATTTCAATATTTTATAACTTGTATGACAAGTTGCGAATGCAAAATATCACTCAATAATTTAGAAAATACTGTCAACCGCCAGAAAAAAAAAGAAAAACATTTTTGGAAATAAATTCAGGTGAATTATATATAAACTAACCCCTCAGTAAAATTCTTAAGAATATAAACAACAATAAAACTGTAAAGTTAGGTGTATGTACACCCTGCTGAAGTGGAGAAACAAACTCATGTAGAGAGAATGACTTTAGGCAGGTTGAATTAGTTTTATTGCAGTAACTATCCATCAGTTCATCAGATCACACACACTCACCCACGATCCAATGGAGAAGAAAGAGAAGGCAATGATGGCGTGGACGGCATCTTTAGGGATCCCGCTGGTATCTTGGGTCTTTGACCACTGATCCGCCAGGAGACAGAAACACACAAACCACAGGAACGTCCAGGCAGCTGATCAACACATGACAACAAATCAGCCATGAAAGAATCAGTTTACACACAGAAAACGTCATTCGAGTATGGAAAAAGGGTTGTGGAAATCAGTGTGAATGATATTTGAACAAACCCCACAGTAAAAACCTTCAGAATATAGAGAGGAATAAAACTGTAAGATTTGGTGTATGTGAGCGCTGCTGAAGTGGAGGAAAAACTCTTAAAAGAAATGGATCACAATTGAAATCTACAGACGAAAATAGATAAAATGTCACACAATAAACCCTTAAAATCATATTTTGGATGTTTTCTTCCCATTTATATAAAAGAAGACATTACAGAAGCAAATATCACCAAATAAATAAAAAAAATACTGTCCACAGCCAGAAAAAATAAACACATTTTCACTCTAATTTTCACTCTAATTGATATATAAACAAATCCCTCAGTAAAAACCTTCAGAATATAGAGAGGAATACAACTGTAAAGTTTGGTGTATGTGAGCGCTGCTGAAGTGAAGAAAAAACTTATTTTGAAAGTACGCTTTTTTCCCCACTAGTACACTGCTATCATTATTGGGTGAACTATTACTTTATTTATATTAAAATATATTATTATTATTAACACAAAGATTTGACAAAACAGGTCAGTGATTAAATGAAGCTAACCCAGCTTCCTGAAGCTACAGACGATACAGGACTTTGGTTTCAAACCCTGCAATAATGGCTTTAGAATAAGACAAACTGTTTTATTTTAATTCTATTTAAATCTTTGAAGAAGCAGGATTATTACAGTCTTGGAAAACCTTGATCTGAACAAGCCTTGTTTTAAAAGTGTAATTTGAAATTAATTGAATTAAAAAAAAACTGCATTTTTATAATTCATTTACATTTAAGCCATGTTCAATAATTCATGAACAACTGGGAAAGTCATCTATATTAATTGTTTATAAATTGAATTATTTGACTTGACTTTAAATTATTTTGGTTTATTTGAATCTACACAGACCCCTGGTTTATATATGAATGTGAATGTGGATAATGGCTTTTGACCCAAAATAAAATGCAAACAAACTTCACAGTCCTCCATATCTGGGTATTATATACAGCTTTTTGCTATGAATTTATATTTATAATTAGATTTTAGTTTTAGATTTAGTTTTCTCTTTAATTTTTGTTAATATGTATGTTTTTAATGTCTGTGTAACATTTATATTTTTTCATTTTTTAGTTTTAGTTTATTTATTATTATGCTTTTCTTAAATGAAAATGAGAAATGTTGCCATGGCAACTAGTTGAAATCAAATATGTTTTTATATTTTCAGTTAATGTTTGTTTTATTATAAGTAACAAACATTTTCTTCTTATGGATTGCTTTACCCTGTTAAACATCAAAACAGATGCCATTTAAATGTGTATATTTTGAAATAAGGATTGAAGCGTTTGGTGTCTTACACAGGAAGAGGCCATCTGAGCGACATGTGCATGTGTTAACAGTGAACAACCACAAGATGTTTCATTTTTAGAAAATGATACCACAATAACAGTTCAAGTGGGAAACAAAAAACCTTTACATAATGGCACCAGAGTTACCCCAAATGGAAAAGACAGCTCTGAGGAAACTAAAACCTTGTTCATCAATGCAAAAATGACTTGAACGTCTCACCTGAGAAGCCGAGATCAGCCATCACCACATACTTCCTCTCCTGAGCATTGCTCATGGAAGGCAGGAACGCATCAGCCAATAAGAAGCCGAAGCAGGCCATGAAGGCAATGACGCCGACGCCAGCGCCGTAATGACAAGCCCCATCATTCCTGTTGAAGGCGCACTTCACCTGGAATTCAACGCTGCTGTTTATGTAGCCTTCAGCAGTTATGGTGGCAAACACCACAATGGCAAACACCTGAACATGAAGGGAAGTGAAAGCTCCATCAAACCAGAAAAGCAGAAATAAAACCAGATCTGCACATTTTCAGAAGCAACATTCTCCCTTCCACTAATAAACTCCCCCACTGGGGAATTCTGCTCTAAAGCTCAAACTCCAGCCCAGAATTCCCCAGCACACATGATTTATTACATATCTTTAGGCAGAAGTTTACAGAACTTTCCACCAAAATAAACCCTTGAATGATTGAAAGTGGAAAATTTAAAGGGTTTGTATGATGTTGCTAAAAATAACATTATTTTGTGTATTTGGTGTAATGCAATGTGTTTATGTTGTTTAAGGTTAAAAAACACATTATTTTCCACATACTGTACATTATTGTTTCTCCTTTACGCCCCGCCTCCTGAAACGGCTCGATTTGGAAACAAAACTTAACACTGATTTCTAGTTGTGTCCTCTTTTGGAAGCACAAACAAAAGTATTTTCGTCTCCAGAACATGGCGCCCGCAGCAACACTACAGACAGAATAATAGCTCCGCCTTCTTTCTTTGTGGAAACATTT
>JAUCNO010000046.1:0-11577 GCA_032353835.1 Enteromius viviparus
GTGGAATACGGTTTTATCCTGTAGCATTTATACGGTATTTTACTGTTAAATTTACGGACATTTTTTACAGTGCAGGCTCGCATTCGGACTTGAGTCTGGTCTCGAGTCCAGTTTTTAAAAGACTCAGACTTGTCACAGACTCAGATGCATTTTTACTTGGACTTGACTCAGACTGAAACCTTTTGCACAAAAAAATCAGAGTCCAACCAAGTCCAGCAAGTGTTTAAGGAAATGTTACTGACTCGATTAATTATTACGATATTCGGTATTTGCTTATGTTTTAAGTCTTGTCCAGTATTTGAAATCAGTGGGTTTATGTACGCACTCACTGAACGTGTTCACTTAAAGCGAAAGCACCGTAAACCTGCTGCTGTCGACTACATTATACAAGTGAATCAAACCTCAAAAGAAAAAGAGAAAGTCACTCTTGACTAAATCACTTTAGTAACTTTACTGACTAATGCGATTTATATTTAATGCAAACAGTAAATATCATGCAGTAGTTTACTGTTACATTCATTAAATAAATGCAGGGATTAAATTGGGCTTGCTCAACCATTCATCAGTGGACTTTCCTCTTAAACGCGTGCGTGCAGCATTCAGTATTAATGCAGTCAAAGTTATTGCAAATAAATATTCATTTGTGCATTATTTACTATTTAACTTTTCAGACTAAACTTGCTTGATCTTGCTTACATGTCTTACACTACACTTAAATCATATTTTTATCATTGCCGAAAAATATTTGTTTTTAGGCCACCGGACATTAAGAAAAAGACAATTTTGTCTTTGCAGTCAAAATCAACCCCACCTTTGCTTTAAAATGCATCACAAGATCTCTTAAATGAAGATCACATGATCACAAGAGGAAATCACTCCGTGAAGTAACCATCACATGTCTGATATATGATCGTGTTTATAAGTGCAGCGCTGCTGCGTGTAGGTTGCAGATGTAAAAAGCAGATGTAGCTTTGTACACTGCCAGCATATAGAAATATTCTGCAGAGGACTCTCTCAACTTATGTTTTATATTTATCGAAGGTTATATTTTACAGTTTTAAAATTAATGCAAGATTTTGTGGGCTTTGCATACATGTGCACCATTCGAAAGCCTGAAACCTTGAGAACATTTTACTTACATTAAGTAATTAAATTACTTTTAGAAAAAGAATGTTTAAAACATATAAAACAGTAACTGATTATTTTTTGTCAAAAACATGTCCAAACAGTGGAAAAAAATATTTCTTATTTTATTTACTTATTATTATTACAGCTTTATACCATGATAAATATGTAAATATAATTAAATGCAGGTGTGGCTTATCTATAGGCAGGCACCCAAAAGCCTTAAAATCAAAAATCAAAATGGCAATAGAGGTTTGCTTTTGTTACATTTAAATTGAAAGCCTTTTGTAGTTGTAAAGATTAAAACAAGGTAAAGATACTGACAAATGGTAGTGTTTTGCTGGACTTGCTGAACCTGGATTGTCTCGGACTGGACTGGTCAAAGACTTGGACTCGATTCAGACTCAAATTAGGTGGACTCTAACCCAACACTAGTTAATAGCTCCTTAGCACATCTCCTTAGTTAATATACATTTAAATACCTGCATATACGTGCTTCTAAATGTGTACTAAGGAAGGGATTGCATATTATATAATGATGAACAAACAATTAGTTAATGTAAATGAAAATGCTCACAAATATTTTATGCATTTAATTCATGCATATTATAAAAATATGCTATGATATGATTATCCAGATGTTACACTAGTTAAAGCTATTATCTACTGCAGCGGTGTTCAAATATTCTTCCCAGCCAAGCCCCTTTGGCCTAAAACTATTTTCTTGTAGTCCCTAAGATCTTAGTTTAAGCAAATATTTCAATAATTTAATAACAAATGTTTACTTCAAGAAATGTTTTCAATGTTTTAAAGATTTTTATGAGAACTATTTTACATGGATATATTTTATTTATTTATTTTTTACCTTGTAATTAGGATAAAACTTATGTCACTTAAGTCACTTCACTTCACTTCTAGTGTGTAGCATCTTATTAACTCTCTGTCATGCATTTTGTGCATCACATTTCTTCATGTTTCGTTCATTTTCTCCATTGCTAAAGAAACTGCTAAAAATTTAAAAAAAGGTTAAGATGCTTTCTGAATGGCTTTTTTCTTTATTGGGATCTTTTCTTTAATTCTAAGAAACACCCACATTTCTAAGAATTTTGTAACCAGGAGAAACTCTTAACACTAAGATTTTTCATAAATATGGGCCCTGGGAATGCGATAAAACAGTAAAACAGTAAAGCGATCTAAACAGTATGATGAAGAAATCTCTTACTCTTATTTACACTACACACCTCTGCAGTGCATTACAGCTCTACGTGACCACAAGAGCTGATCGTGGACCCTAGTTTCTGAGGTGACTATCCACACTGGAAATAATAGGCATCTATATTTTGAAGCATTATAATACTAATCATCTTGCTGCCATCAAAGGCATCAGCAACAGGCAATTTGATTATTGTCAATACACTATATCATCGATCGGCACACTAAATTGAAGGTTGTGATGACGCTTTGTTGCCTTGCTATAATATATTCTCTTGAAAATGATTTATTGTGAAATTCATGTTGAATGTATACTCCTATTAGGAATTAAACCAATTAAAGGTGCTCAATGCGATCTTTCAAAACACTATGGCACTTCGGCCAACCAATTGGCAAGAAGAGGTGGGGTTTAACGGTATTGCAGCCTCTGTGTTGTATTTCGAGAGTGGGTTTTTTCCCAATGTATTCAGAGGGCAGACAGCAAGACGATAAAGGGGTGATGCATACGGTTTGCGATAAAAATAAAATCTAGCTAAATTCCAGCAACATTGCATAGAGCACCTTTGATAAAAATGTATCTAGGAAAATTCTTAAATAAGGAAATCTATACAGAGATTTGTTAAAGTTATGCCATCATCTAAAATCATGTTTGTGGCACATAAAAATGTTGTGAATCATCTCTAAGACTGACACTTAAGATTTAATAAGACTAATATTAGCATAGATGCCATTCTTATAACGATTTAATAAATACATTGCATGTTATGGGGAGTGTTCCCTGTTCCAGCTAATTAATACAGCCTAACAATCTTTTAGCAGATTTGATTAACTCTCATAAAACCTTAATTTCCTGTGTACAAAAGAGGATTTTGGGGGACAAAGCAGGACTTATGACCCCAAGGGGTAATTTCATAATTGAGTGCAATTATAAAAAAAATATTTAATGTTACAAATATTATGTTGTTGTTGTTTTTTTTGTTTACTTCTCATCTTGGGACGTATTTACCACGAAAATTCTCAACTAAATTTTTAGCTTGCATGTGAAATATTTATTTTTCATGAAAAATAAATATTTTTTTTATAGATTTTATAGATTTTATAAAATAGATTTTATTTGCCTATGCTCTCTGTCGATCCAGTTGGACAGTCATACGTGTGTGTATGAAAACATCTTTTTTAATTAAGTAAAACTTGATTCTGACCTCAAAGGTTCTATTAGGGTTGTGTATTAGTGCGTCAGGTTAAGACATTTGTCTTTAATCTAGATTTAAACTGATTTGTGCCTGCCTCCTGAACAGTATTAGGTAAATTGTTCCTAATACTGTACCTAATAAAAAAAGTTTGGGTGCTAAATAGGAAAAAGATCTGCCAGCCGCAGTAGATTTTGTTATTCTAGGTATTATCAAATGGTCAGAGTTTTGAGAACGCAGCAGACGTGGAGGACTATAATGTGATAAAAGCTCTCTCGAGTACAGATACTAGAATGCACAAAGAAAAGTTATTTTTTTAACCACACTCCCCGTGTCTTATGCACATTTATTATAAAGTAGATGCCAACAAACTACAGTAGGTGGACAACCAGAATGCCTACTTAATGCTGTGTACCTAAATGTGTACTGCTGTCAACTGCAAGTCAGTTGGACAAAACTAATGCCAAGTGGATTGCAAACTGACTTTAATTATGATATTTTGTCTTCCAATAAACAATTAGGAATTAAATAACAACAACAACAACAGTATAATATAACATAACACTCTCACATTGACAGTGAGGGTTAATTTCAAAACTTGAGATAGTTGTAGACAGCCTGTGCATCAAATAATACTGGTAATAATAAAATGAATGAAATGAATTTAGGCTACACAAAGGGTCTTTGCATTTCATAGTTTACCAGTCATTATGAAAACATTTACATTAATGTAAATCGTTTCCTTTTTCTACATTTGTGTGAATTAAGTTTTTAAAAGTATTTACAGTATATACACTAGCGTTCAAAAATTTGGGGTCAGTAAGATATTTCATTTGTTTTAAAGATGTTTCTTCTGTTCATCAAGGCTGCATTTCTTAGATTAAAAATCTAGAAGAAAATGTAAAATTGTGAAATATTATTTCAATTTAAAATAACAGTTTTCTGTGTGAATATATTTTAAAATGTATTCCTGTGATACAAAGCATCAGTACTCCAGTCTTCAGTGTCACATGATCCTTTCAGATATCAGTCTAATATGCTGATGTTTTGTTATTAGTGTTGAAAACAGTTGAGCTGCTTAATAGTTTTTTTTAGGATTCTTTGATCATATGATCATATTAAAAAGAGAAGTTTAACCCCTACAAGATTTCAGGGTCACTGATATTCAAACAGAACAGAAAAATGGTTGTAGTAGCTAGTAAATTCCTTCTCTTGTGAGTGATATAAGATAATCTGAGGAAGTACAGACTCTTGCTAAGAAGAAAAACGGACAAAAGATCTGCTGACTCTGCACGATAACTTTTAGAGAGAAAAGTGAAAAGAGTGAAAAGAAAAGAAAGCGTTTAGACTGATTTTGATAAAATCCAAAGGATGATGCACTATTTCATGCTTTGTTTCATGAAACTCTGGTTGGTTTTTCTGAAATTATCATGTTACACTGAAAACTGGAGTAATGATGCTTTGTTCCTCTTAGGTCACACTCCGGGGTATCTAGGCATTTATGCACACGCTTGCTCTTCATAAACATCACATAGAGGACATGCAAAAAAATGTTAGCTTGCTTATTTCACTCAAAGCAAGCCCACATCTTACTGACAAGGAACTATAATTAGAACCCCAGGTCGAGAGCTGTAGTTTCAACCACATAAGTTTGCAACGCTGTTTGTGAATGTTCGTTTAAACCATTCTTTCAGGGAAACACAGAATGTGCCATATTTCTTAGATAGAAGAGCAGCACTACCCCAAGAAGGATGATGACCATCTCTTTTAAACAGGTCAGGTCTGCCCCAGAAACTCGGCCAATTGTCTATAAAACCTATGCTATTTTGCCGGCACCACTTCCAGCCATTGAGACCCAGCAGTCTGCTGTGTATCTCATCACCCCGGTAAGCAGGGAGGGGACCAGAGCATATTATATATATACAGTATTTATGTTTAGAAGTTCTGTGGAACCTGAACTATTGATAGAAATTCCTTTTGTATGGTATACTGATATATTTGGGAACAGAATAATTCTAACTAAAATGTGTTATCTTAAAATATTTTGTTAATATATTTATCTCAGTACTGTTATATACTGAAAACCCACACTAAATGTATACATGAAAACATGAATTAATGACAATACAACAAATACTGCCAAGATACATCTAAAGAATGACTTTTTATAATATACAAATAATATAAAAATATACATTTCTCGGACTAGATCATTTGGAATTACACAACCACATTTATATTGTTACTATAAAACTGAAAAAAGGACTAAATTGTTATGAAAATGTTAAAATGAGTTTACAAAAATGCTATTAAAAGCAAATTACTTAATCTTTCTTTTTCAGCTGAGATAAAATACAATGCCGGCATGTTGCTGACAGGCTTTGTGAGATTCAGGAAGTGTAACATAATCCTTACCTATGACCAAAGCCAGAGCTCCAACAACCACCACCAGGACAATGACCACTGGAGCCACCAGCACTTTACTCACTGTGAATTGAGCAACAAAACAGCATTCAGGCTCACAAAGACAAACACATTTAGGAATCTTATCTACTCCTGGACTAAAGGGAAATGGATGGAGTGCATTTGTCTTTCTCAGTAAATCAGTTGGTTAAAGAGAACCCGGTGACCTGTAGACCAAACACTTGTGTTTGTGATGTATGGATGGTTGGGTATTATACTACGGATCGTTGCACTAGCCTGAGGACACCACACAAACACAGGGCTCATGTTAAGTATACACAGATATGCAAACTAAAAGCAGATCAAAGAGTCGCCCATATCTCTGTGCTATTACAAACTGGCGTTATCAGGGAGGTAACTAAACTAGCATGGTCTGCAATAGTGTAAACTTCTCTTTAAGTCTTCTACTTGGAGCACAAACGTTACTGAGAACGTTTGTGAACTGAGAAAGTGAAATTCTTATCAATTCATATTACTAATCAATTTACAGTAGGAAATTTATAAAAAATATCTTCATAGAACACAATCTTTACTTGATGTCCTAATAATTTTTGGCATAGAAGATAGAATTTTGACCCATAAAATGTATTTTTGGCTACTGCTATTAATATACCCCAGTGACTAGTAACTGCTAGCTAGTTGTATCTAAAACATGTACAGTTAAAGAATGATCATTTTGGAATCTGATTGAGTCAAGTATGAAACCCTGATACAGTCAAATGCTTGTATATTGAAAACAAGCTGTATGCATAGCATCTAAAAGCACAAATTGACAAGAAAGCTCAAGATAAACCAATATTATGTTTTCAAAGTAACTCCTTGTACTCCAAAAGAACTTAAATAAATCAAGTTGTGTCCTATGCTTATGCAAACTTACTACAAACAGAGCCTCGGACCAGCCGGCGCAGATGGGGTTTCTCAGGCAGGTAGCGGTACTTGCATCCAAACACGCTCAGGTTGGAGGTGTGATCCCCAAAGAAGCGCAGATGTCTGTATTTCTCCCCACAACGATAACAGAAGTTAGTGTTGCACTGCGTGCAGGTCATGTGATCACAGCCCTCAGTTCTTTGAATGTGGATCTGTTGGTATGGAGAAGAAACAATTTAGTTATTTTTTACTTTCTAATCAGACGTTTGAGCTCTTGGAGCACATTTTCTTGAATCTAGGCCAGCAAATGACATGTTCAATTAGTGAAAGCCTAGAGCTCACAAAATGATAATTTTAAATGATTACACTGCAATTATTCCATCAAATAACACACTTCTCAGTATTATGGGTTGAGAAACTTGTTCACAAAGGGAGGGTTCTAAACGGAAAGACGTGTGCTAAGCCCTTAGGTATCTGGTTCAGGTATGTTCACTATGCCAAACACTCGTGTTCTGATGTGTTCCACAGCACCATGAATGCACGCGTCTGGATGGAAAACAGCAACACCTTGTAGAACTCGTTGATCTTTTGAAACTGTGTCAGTGGAAAGAAAATGGTCTTGAGCAAACTTTAATTCAGGATCACTTTGCCCAGACCCCAGTCTTATGACTGGAATGCTGTGTTTCCCAAGACCGCAATTAAAGTTAAACAGGAGGAAAGGAAAAGATAAACACACAAAAAAGCATAATCCTTTTTCACTATCTCAGAGAGTGGAAGAAGGTGGAGATAGCGCTGGTTATTCACTAACCCCACCCACAATCCCTGCCGGACCTGGGACTTCAACTCACAACCTTTGGGTTACAAGTCCAACTCCCTATCATGTAGGCCACAACTGCCCCCTATATTTTACACAGATTTTTACAAAGATTGATGCATTTAAATCTCTGACAAATGAGTTTTCCACCTCTCTCTGACTAAAAGTAAATTAAAATTAAGAACGCTTGTTTTTGCTACCGTACATTTAAGAGTTCAGTCAGACTTCACAATAAGGTTCTATTGACATTAGACAAAAGCAATAACTTAAATAAAAAAAGTTTTATATAAATT
Organism: Enteromius viviparus; assembly: GCA_032353835.1. Taxonomy (NCBI): domain Eukaryota; kingdom Metazoa; phylum Chordata; class Actinopteri; order Cypriniformes; family Cyprinidae; genus Enteromius; species Enteromius viviparus. The sequence continues at coordinate 7,965 of JAUCNO010000046.1, forward strand.
GTATAAACAAACATTAAAGTATTAAATGAATAGGGATTCAGAAAGGATGCATTAAAAAATGACAGTAAGGACATTTATGTTACAACAAACTTTGATGTCAGAAAAGAGATTGCTGAATTAGTAAAGAAAATACATTTTTGAATAAAGGTGTATTTTATAAAATTACAAAAAATTACTTCGAACCACTGCTGTCACATGGACTATTTTAATAATAATAATAAAAATGTGGTAGGTTTGTTGCTATTTGAAGGAACACACAACGTTTTTTGGAAATAGGCCCCTTTTTTCAACTCGCCTAAAGTGAAACAGTTGAGTTTTACCATTTTTTAATTTATTCAGCTGATCTCCGGGTCTGGCAGGAGCACTTTTAGCTGTAGCTTAGCATAGATCATTAATATCTAATTCAATGAATCTTGACCGTTAGCATTAAGCTCAAAAATGAGCAAAGAGCTTCAAAATTGTTCTATTTAAAACTTGACATCTATAAATGCATTATGTACTAAGACCTGCAGAAAATGAAAAGTTTTCTAGGCTTTTATAACTAGGAACTATACTCTTATTCCTGAGTAATAATCAAGGAACTTTGCTGCCGTACCATGGGTGCAGCAGGCGCAATGATATTATCCAGTGCTTGAAAATAGTCCCCAGCATTTATTCCTTGATTATTACACCAGAATGAGAGTATAGTTCCTAGTTATTTTAGCCTAGAAACATCTATGCTAAGCTACAACTAAAAGTGCTACCGCCAGAGCCAGAGATTGGGTGAATGTATTCAAAAACATTTTCATTTTTTTATGCATCAACTATTTAACTCTAGTTTTGAAAATGACTTGGGATGTTCCGTTAAGCAGGATCATAAAAATCTCAGATTTCATAAAAAAATAAAATAAAATAAAATGTGTCCCCAAGATTGAAAAAAGGCCTTATGATATTGGAACGACATTAGTGGGAGTAATCAAAGATTAGAATTAGAATGGTCATTTATGGGTTAACTAACCCTTTATTAAAAAAATGTATGTAGATAAAGTAATAACTTTCCCAAGTCAAAACATGAACGAAAATCTAATTTTTATTATACATACAGAGCATTTTTGTAGAGCATGTTCATTACCCTGCAACGTGGACACTTCTGAGCGTTCCTCTGGCCGTGTTCAATGACGCTGGCCCAGTGACGCAACAGCTTGTCTCCTTTCCTGTATTCTCGACACTTCAGGCCTTCGTGCCAGGGCGCGTGGCATTTAAAACACCAGACAAACTGGCACTTTGTGCACTGAATCTGTGAGGAATATTTGAAGAGACAGTCAGACAGTTTGCTTACTCAAGAAAGCCTTTTTGGCAAGTCATTCTGATTCATAGTTCAGACACATCATTCAACATCGTAACTATAGAATAGACAACAAGCGAAAATCCAGACCTTATACTTATGTTCACTCTTGGTGGACGTCTGTTGGCTACCATCCTTCAAGGAAGTAAACAGGCTGCACTGGGGACACGGTTTTGTGCTGGAGTCCAGTCTGCTCAGCTCCAAGAAGTACTTGTATTTTGCCAGCTCTTCACTGGACAGGTGCGAAACCACCAAACTTTCCTCCAAGAAACCACTGCACTCTGTTATGGGACACACCAAGTATGCCCGACCCACATGAACCTTTAAAAAAATATATATATATGCAAAGATGTTAAAGGCCGCAGCATTAATGCAGTGGTAATCCTTTGCATGGCTCTAAGTGCAGTTAAATATGTAATCCACCCTGTTTGAAAACTGTGACGTGTGGAGCGTGATTTAGTGTTCTTGGAAATCATGGGTTTTAATCAGTGATTACAAGCGAGGACAGAAGCAAGCAGGAAGTGCAAATGATCTGTGTACACAAGCAACTCAAATAGCCACTGTACAAGCAGCATTGTACCTGAGGTACTTCCAAGTCAATGAGCAACGTCACCTTCTCAAACAATCACTGAAGTACGGTAATACGTGATTGAAGGGGACTCAGCAGGTCGGAACGAACCCTAGGGGCTAGTTTGCACAGGTTGAATGCGGTATGATTTGTTGATAAATGGATCTGTATTGAATGACCTTTCCCAGTCTTCTAGAGGGAGTTAAGGGATCTCATGGATCAGTGAGATCCATTTCATTCTCATTGTTCACGTAACAGGGCTTTGGTGTAGCCCTACAGCTGCGGGACTATGACTATCGGCACCTCCCGTGTGAGAGGATTGCTTCTGGTTCCCCACCCATCTTCTTTCGCTCCCCCCTCCTCTGGGAGGGCAGGATTACTGAGCGTTTCCATTGCGAGACATAATCTACTCTCCACCCTCCTATATTTATATGCTCAAGCAACCAAAAAGGGACTAGTCTAGAGATTTCTGTAAAATCAGGCAAGTCTTGGATAGTTAAGGAATAAAATCTGCCATAATGGAAATGCGATGAACCTACAGTTCTCCTAACATGGGGTCAAGAGACTTGTCAGTCAATAAATAAGAAAACTGGCGAAAAAATTACATTACTAGTTACTTGGAAAAAGTAATATTATTACGTAACTCACGTTACTTGTAATGTGTTACCCCCAACATTTTCTGGGCTAAGCGGATATGTTTTTACACAAGAGGAATCACTTTGAGATATTGACTTAACTGTTCAGCTTTCTTTACATTGACTATGGAGAGGGGTTATTAGACTCCTATGGTGGACAACAAAATAAACCTTTCAACTTTATGCACTATGCAGAATGTATTAGGACACAGCTGTAGTTTAACTAACTTCAGCTTAAATAGGTTTGTACTAGTTTGGGGGCGCCGCTGGAGTCCTTATACATTTTTTTTTGTGATTGTTTATTTATTATAAAACAAAGCCAGCTTAATTCTGGCTTAAAAATTCTGAGGTGACAAGCGACCTTTATACAGTTGTGATATATTACTATTTAATTTACAGTACAGTAGTTATTATGTAAGAAAGTTTTTTTAATAAACACAGACCATACTTTGATTGTTTTGGGTGTAGCTCTGTTAATTCTTGCTGTAGAATGCTCTAGCAGTGAAATATTTTTTAGTTCTAGAAGCCACATTTTATCCGCTGGCAATGTGGGTTCATGCCAGATTTTTTAAAAATAACCTTCTTGGGTGCAGTTAGAGCAGTATGAAATATCCTAGATTGGCAAATGTTTCTGAGATCGTTCAAAAACCCTTATCCCAAAACGAACTGATAAGTGGACACTCACAAAAAACATACGCATATATGTCCCCACAGTATTTGAATTACACAATGTACAAAAAGGAGTAGGTAAGCGCTACATTCTGTGTAACACATATGGAGGTGCATAAGTCTTGTGGATCAGTTTATAGTGTAAAAGTTGATGGGAAGGATTCTTGGACATTACCCGGATACTTTCCCATATCCAGTCTCAATTCAGTTCCTTTTCACATGATGGGAAGTGTTCATGGTTAAGCAGTTTGTTATAAATTTATGAGACTTCTCCATGTGATAGAAAAATTCACCCGGTTCCTCAATGAATGAATGTCCAGATTACAGTTCCATGGTACTCTATAAGTGAAGTTTTTGCAAATAAACTAATTTCGAGTAGGAGCGCGGTCGATTAATCACAGCTGGCACCGCATCACC
>JAUCNO010000046.1:12124-28037 GCA_032353835.1 Enteromius viviparus
CTAATCTAACCCCTCCCCTACACCTAACACTAAACCTACCAATACTAGGGGAGTCATAATCTGGCAGGGGGTCAAAATTCGGCACTACACCGGCTCAGTATCGTAATGTCTATCGGCCATCGGCGATGGACGATGGCATAGTCTATCGTCCCAACCCTAGCAAATAAAACAAAAATAACATAATTTACTCTTCTCCCATGACTTAAATAATCTGTAGTTATGTAACGCAGTAATATTCTCTAAAATTAATGGAAGACGTAAGTCAGGAGAAGAATGGTTGAGTATACGATGTTATCTTTGTTTTCTTTGCGCAAAAAAGTATTCTCCTATCAAAACTTTAGTTGATCCACTGATGCCACATAGAATTTTCATTTCAGTTGTATTTCTGTCTATGGAGGGACAGATGGCTCTTTGATTTCGATAAAAATATCTTATATGTGTTCTACAGATGAACAAAGGTCTTATAGGTTTGAAACGACATGAGGATGAGTAATTAATGACAGGATTGTAATTTTTGGGTGAGCTAACCTTTTACATTTTTCACTATAAATCCGCTACATATGTTTATATAGAAATTGCTATGTTAATTAACAACTAATATTTCTGGATATTTGGGATGTATAGACTTTTATGTCTAAATGAGTAGTCCATCTTAAGGAAAACCTGAATAATTAGGATGATTAGGGTCCTACAGACACTGTGTTATTTTTAGGTAGGCATTCACACAGACTGCATGCTTGGGTTCAAAAACATCTGGACTGCGCACAAAAAACTAGAACGGAATGCAGGGATCTTGGATCTCACTATTTTTAGCTCATGATGCTGAAAACAAGCTTTGCTTTTTTCTTCTTAAATCAACAATCAAAAATAGCAGACTGAAGAAGTCAGTTTATGCATAATAATGGAAACATTACTCACAGCAACCGTTTTGAGGTCTGACAGTAGTTTATTGTTGAAGGCTATGTAATTGTTACGAAAGCTGTGTTTTGATGGCTGTGGCAGTGCTGCTTTAAAGGGAATGAATTTAAAAAGACACAAACTCTCAGAAACCATTTACAAAGCCAAATGCTGTCACAAGACTAGACAGCTCTGAGAAGCTGTCTCTTTATTTATCTCATTTAAAACAATGCTGCTAAAAATATTTACTACAAAAGTCTAAAAATATTAAACTTCTAAATTACTTAATTGGTGAAATACCCCATATGTTGTTGGTGGCTATGATTTCATGTTTAGAGGTCAATTTATACTTGCCCATAAACGTGTTATACCAACAACATGAATGCATATTTTATTAATACATTTTAAAGATATAAAGATTACAGTTTTGGATCCGGTTTTGGTTTTTAAATATGAAAAGCACATAACAACACAAAGTCATATTATGAGACTGATGTCAACTCATTACAACTATTCAAGTATAATAATTAAACCACTAATGAACCCAGTTCAAGCCAGCATTCTGAAATATCACTCCTAAGAATGAACCAAACGCCCTTGCCATAGGCACCTGACATTTAGACCAGCCGCCCCATTTGCCAAACCTAACACAAAGGGCTGAAATGAGAAACAGAGGCTCGGTTAAGTTAAATATTAGCTATTTAAATGAGTCTTTTGTAGTGCAAACCTCTTGCCATTTCTCTTCAGTAAAAGTGCACATTAACCGATTGTCCTTTCCTTTCATCTGCTTACAAACCACAGAGCATTTATTTGATCTCATATATTCTTATTATCTAAATTGCTTTTGAAATCAGGCCTTAAAACGACTGCAATGAAAGCAGGATTGTTGAATGTCACCTTTAAAAACTAGAAAAGCGCACAAATTAATTTCAAATTATACAACAAAAGGGAGAACTTAACTCAAAAACGCAAATGTTAAACCAGAAAATAGAAGATAAAATTAAAGTCAACATGGTTCGAAAAAAGACAATGAGAGTGAGTAAATTATGGCAGAAATGTCATTAGGGGTGGACTATCCCTATATATTAAGTTATTTCCGAAATTAAAACCCAAATCTAGTCATGGATTGCACTTCACTTACTGTAACAATTTTTTAGGCCTACATGCAATGCTCACATAAAGGATGTTTTCAAGTAGCCAGAACCAGAAACAAAGTACTTTTCTGTATTACACCACCTTGTTATGATGCGTTACACAGCTGTAAAGCTGTCATTGGATACGATTCAAACAGACAGGTTTTACAGGTAATCTGCTTTTTACAGTACATCCATGAATAGCAAAACGCACACTGCAACAATAGGAGGAGTGGCCATAAATCTGCAAGCTGCTATATAAACAAAATTCTTTTTGACAGCATCATCATAATAATCGTGCACTCCAGAACACAGTTGAGAAAAAAGCTCTAGGTTTGCAGCTTAACAGGCTAAGTGAGCTCGCTAAACTCTGGTGACTGCTTGGCCATGAATAAGACAAAACCAGACCGATACCTTTGGCCACAAAAGACATCATTACCACATCAACCTCTGCCTGACCCCGAGATCATTCATGGGGGCAATAAATCTGATTTGATAGAACAGCAGCAACAGGCAAGCCAACATTACTTGATTGTGACCACAAGATCCCTCCAGAAGGGCAAATTGTCTCTATGTTGCCTGCAAACGGCGCACAGACCTTCCAGCCAACAGTCATGTAATGTAATTAGGGCACAGAGAGGCTGAGCTCAGTGATTAAGCAATCAATTACAGTACAAGTTCTTCCTCCCCTTGCCAGCAACATGACTCACTGCCACTGGGTAGAGAGAAAAAAAACTTTACTAGACCTCTTCCACTTTCTAAGAACTGATATTACAGTAATTCCGCCAAACTAGAGATATGAAAAAACTATATATTGTTAGTTAGGATTGCATTTTAGTTAACGCGAAAGTTAAAATTAGGTCATCAATTAGTCACCCTTGTGTTGTGTCATTTTTTTTGTGCATACAAGTCAACTCTGAAATTGGTTTTAAAGATTATTGCAGTATGTATTACAAAAACACATTATTTAATAATGTTACATTTAATTCAGTGTATTAACAATTTCCAAGTGAAACGGTTTCAAATACAGCTTTTAGCGAATGGGGTCCCAATGTTGCTTGGACCACAGCATTCTTCAGAATAACTTATTTTGTGTTGCACAGAAGAAAGTAAGTCAGGATTGAAACACTCTCAAAAATAAAAGTACGAATGCTGTCACTGGGGCTGGAACTTTTTTAAAAGGTACACTTTTGTACCCATTTAGTTCAAATATATATACACTTAAAAAGAATAGATTACCCAAAAACGAAAAGTCTGTCATCATTTACTCATCCTCAAGTAGTTCTAAACCTGTATGAATTTCTTTGCTCTGCCGAACACAAAGGAAAATATTTTGAAGAAAGTTTGGAACCGGGCTGTTTCGGGTCACCATTGACTTCCATGGTATTTTCTTTTTCCTACTATGGAAGTCAGTGAATGAATAAAGGTTGGTTGATTGAATGCAGAATTTTAATTTTTTGAGTTATCTTTTCATTTAAAATGTGGGGTTCACCAGACATGATAGGATGCATTTCTTAAAGATGTCGGAAATCTTCAGCTACAACTGCCAAAAGTCTAGTCACAGCAGATATTTTAACATAGAAGATGACTTCAGGGTAGGGCTGTGCAATTAATCGCAATCGTTAAAAAAAAAATATCGCAATTTAAGCACATGCAATTTCTAAATCGCATAAGACTGCAATTTTTTTCTATTAATTTATTTTGATTTTTATTCAGAATTTTTTATTTAGAAACGGCACAAAAAAAATTACTGACGCAATTACCTATCATATGTGCACAGATATGATGCATGCGCACTTTGTCAGTAAATGTTATTTCATTCATTGTGAAATGTTTTGTTATGCACTTCTTATGCACCGAATACATGAAGCTTGTTTGAAAAAGCAAAAACAGTTGCCAAAATCGCTAATAAAATCGCAAATCGCAATATTAGTTCAAAAAAATCGCAATATGATTATTTCGTCCATATTGCACAGCCCTACTTCAGGGGTTGTTTAGATGAGGCATGTTCTTCAGATATAGCGCAATTTAACCATTTTCAACATGATATACTGTTTCAAACCCCCCCTAACTTTCAACAGCCAATCAAATTTGTGTATTTAAACAGGATTAACTTAAAGGTACAACTCCTGCAAAAGGGCTCTACCGTGTAAAATGTCTAGCTAAAAGTACCACATGCAAATGATAATACTATTAAAAACATCAGAACAAAAATGGCTGGGTGACTAGCTGACCATGCCTAACCCAAACTAGTTTAAATATATACATAACTTATACATTTAAACAACTTATATATTTAACTTTTTTTTTTTTTTTTTTTTTTAAGTTTAACCACAGCCCTGACAAGACTCATTTTAACACCTGAAGGTGCATTATGTATCTTTCTGAGGAACGTTTTCTTGGAAATAGTCATCTTTTATTTTTTACCTCACAGACATGACTGTATTGTGTTACACAACAAGGGCCTCTGCTCTGCAGGAAAGGGAGTACTAAAATGACTAAAACTAACATGTCCACGTCTATGATGATGACCACATGGGCCAGAATAAGCAACACAGGAAATGCATCACTTCTCCAAAGCGGGACAGGAGAGTCTTTTCACAAACACAATGGAGAACTTCTCCATTAACAAACAGAAACATACTAGAATTAGCAGACAAGTAATTAAAAAAAGCAAATATCAGGTGCTCTTCCAACAAACCATGCTTGTCAAGTACCTTGTAAAGACCATAAACATGGCAATCATGGAGTATCACTGTATTACCATCATTATACCAAAGTATAAAGACAGAAAAGCACATTTATATGATAGCTGATTCACAACTTTAGGAGGATGTGATTCTCATTTCTGACACATAGAGCCATATAAGGTTTGTATCAGTCCACTTTAAAGGTGGTTACAGACACAAACAAAGAAACATGGCTGATTTTATTCAATGCTGAAAAGAAAGGAAAACTGAAATGGCATGGATGTGGATACCTGTGAGATGATGTATCTTTTCAGACATTCTTCACAAACTGCATTTTTGCAACAGTGTAGCGGTATGGTTTGTTTGTCATCAAGACAGATACGGCATGTTAACACAACAGATAAACTGTTGTCAGTGTTATAAGAGCTGTTTAATCCAGACAGCATCAGGTCGGAGACTGTATAGGGCTCTGGATAGTGATCATGGTCCAATTCTGAATTTGGCAAGTCAGTGGGAGGTAAAACCAGCACATCTGATGATGATGATAAAGATGTAGCTTCATGATCAGATGTTGTTTTCTCAACAGGTATCCTATAATTATCATTGGCAATACAGTATACAGTGCAGTAAACGTGCTCTTTTGATTGGCTGAGATCTTCACCACTCTTCAAATCAATATTGTAATCAATATGATGATTCACATCAGGATCTCCCAATCCTGAGTCGCTCTCCATGTTTAGCTGGAGACTTTTTGTGCTACATTGCATCCTTTCATCGTCCTTTTCGTGATCCAAGTCGTTCATTTTGATGTCAAATCCTACTTTCATCTGGTCTTTGGGATCTTCTGGATCTCTGATAGTGGAACCAAAATTCCTCCTTAAAATGTCAACGGCTCTTATGTTTTCCCTCTCGTTATTTTCTTTATTATTGCCTCCTGGCTCGTGTTTATGAAATTCCAAAACATCCTTCGATGATAGCGATAGTGATGATGGGACCTTCGCGTCGCTGCTGCGGACATCCCGGCCGAAATCAGTGCTCCGTGTCCCGCTGGATACATGGACAGCTTCCCCGTCGCGTCCAGTGTAACCAGGCATCTTTTGAGCGGTGACATTCACACGCACGGAAGACTCATCTTCCATTCCCGAGCGGTCAACTTTCCATTTGTGCGAAAACACACACGGTCCGCTTTCAAACTCACAAACTAAACACAGAGCGAGTAACTATTACACCACTTCCGGGTCCGAAATCACAAATCCTACTACGGCGAAGCCTCTGTTCATGAATATTAATTACGCCACGTTGACGTTGCGTGTAAACGTTCCAATGACAGAAGGCTGACTTATGAATATACATAACGCGGCTTTGACGTCATGTCGTTGCCTTCCAATGGAAAATACTTTATTTATGAATATTAATATAATCCTTCAGCGTAGTAGGATCAATAAATTCACAGCCGTGCGTTATTCTACTTTCGTTTAGGCTCTGTAGGTGAAAACTAGTACTGTTTATAACCTATTAAATGCCCTGCTTATTAAATTGTAATAATTACAATTATTAGAATAACCCAGATTATACAAATAGTAGTATCGTATAGCTTGTTGTTACAGAAAAATATATATTTATTATTATAGGTTAAACTATACATGACTGAAACAAGATAAAAACAAACAAAAAAACTCTTAGAATTGAATAAAAACGAATAGTCCTCGTCTTGATTTTACTACCACAAAAAAAAAAGATTCATTTTATATAGGCTTATGCTATATACAGTCTACTACAATTTGTAACCAGTAAATTTCAAATATATGTTTTGGTAATTCTGTGCTTTTTCTACACTGTCAATCATATATTGATTAATTTAAAGCATGTAGACACTAGAGGGAGATAGAGTGTAAGGTAAAAACGAATCGCAATTTGCAAGCTTTAGGTTGGTTCTGCATCAGATGCTACGAATTTTAGAAAAATAACGACATAAGCAAATGCTGAGTGTGATGTTTTTTTTTTGGAAAAGTAAAAGGTAAATTAACCGAGTAATAGGCCACTTGGGCACACTGTACGAGCTGAATCAACATTCTGCCCCACCTTGTTGATCTCCTTTAGGATAAAGAGACCCCAGGGTCCCTGATGATATTTGCACATTCAAAGCATCTGTAAGCCTTGTAAGGTCAGAAAGGTAAGCTTTATCAACAAACAACAAGGAATTTAAAAATAAATGCTAAAGATTGCAATAAAACAATAAAACCTTGGATATTACGCATATTAAGAATTTCATATTATGCTTCTTATTATGCAAGCATCTCTAAGCACAAGATGGCTATTCTTTTCTTGAGAGAACAGTAAGTGTACAGCTTCCCAAGATGGCTTTTAAACAGGCTGTTTGACAAATAGTCACCGTTGTGTGGCAATTTATAAAAGTGTGACACAAACCCGTCATTAATTAATAAATCAAAATCACGGATATTAGTCATGCTTAAACGTCCATCTGTTAGGGGGCTAATTTTAAAAATTCTAAGGAGTGACCATCTGTTATTATCTGTGATGAACCAAAGAGGGGTCACAATGTCACAGGATGCATTCAAGCACGCGTCACGTGTTCAAAGCAACCAAATTCTGAGTTGTAGAAGCAAAGAGTCCCTCCCTGCCCCTGCTTTAAACATCTATTTTCATTTTTTCTGGTATTTTAAGTGGATACAAAAGGTTGGATGCAAAGATACAAAGTGGTTGCAAGGATGTTGCTATGTAGGTGTTGTATTTATTTTTTTTTTGGTTTGATTGTTTAGGTCCTTCTTTTTCTTTTTATGCTCAATTTATCATCTGGCAAGCTAAAAACTACAGTGGTTCATTAGACATCACTCCCCAACACAGTTGAAGTCTGCAGCTCGCAGGAACCATCATAGTGCTACTCCCAGCTAATAGTTATTATAAAAATTTAAATGACAGACACTTATGGAAGCCCGTTTCCGCCTCTGTATAAAAATTTTTAAAAAAAGGTTATTGCGATTTTTTGTTAACCTAGTATCATGCAATTCTTTTTATTCAGTGGCGGAATTGGGGCAAAATAGACACTAAACTAGAAAAAAGTTAATTGTTTTCTAGGGGTGCGATAATATCATAATTGCTGTTTTAACTATGTGCTATTTGACATATTGGGTATTTAACAGTGTGTACAGTTGCAACAGTTCTATAAACCAGAAGTTAATTAAAAGAAGTTGTAGGCACCATATTTCCTGTTTTTGCACTACTTCGACAATAAACACAACCACATTATTATTTTGCGTCTCTGAGCAACATGATTTGGATTAATTATTTGGTTTAATCGTGATGACTCACTCACTTAGAGTGACTTACTGCCACCTACTGGCGGTTTTAATTTTCACATTCAGATTAACTCATACTAGTTACAGTATATTAAAATTCAATTTCAAATATCAGTATTCAAAAGGCAACCGAGACTTTTAGAAAAAAAGGCTTTATAAAGTTAAAATGTCCATCAAATATATAAACTTATTGGAAAAGTTTTAACTAACCACCACACAGGATATTAAAAGGAGTCAGCTGTCCACGGCAGTCCTTAAAGTACCAGCACAAGAACACACAATAAAATCCCCCAAAATATTAAGATTTGTTTTCAGTATCGCACACATATATAATATCAAATTATAAGGGTCTGTTCATGCAAACTTCGAAAACTTTGCACTGAGAAGCCGGTAATTAAATGATCCAGTCCTGTGGTAAGTCATTACATTTTCTATAGTGTTCCCATTAATACTTTAGATAAAATATTATGCGTCATAATAATGATTCAACTACTTATGGGTGGTTTGGCACAGAGCCCAGACTCAGTGTTTGACGGACAGGGCCGAAACGATAAGGTAATGGGAGGGAATGCTTATTCCATCAAAAAAGCGCGGAGAACAGCTTCAGTGTCAGCAGCGTTCTGTAGCAAAATCTGGTCTTTCATCCCTATATATCACCTCCTTCCACAGCACAACCCCTCTGTGCTCCTTAAAACAGCCTACAGTCTTTGTACAGAGTGAAATGTGGAGATAGGACGCAGTTGTATCCCTCTAAAACATTGAAGCAAAATTGATTTCCATTTACACGGTGTGTTTTCCACATATCATCTATCGCTGCAAAACGTTGTGGGCCTTTACAGATTATGACGTGACCTCCGCGTGCAGCTCAAAGCGCAGTGCACATACAGTCTCAATTGATTTTTCCCCCTCTTTAACTCTTACTTCTTTATACTCGGTTTCTGCTAAAGGGAATTCTAAGGAAAACTTGTACAATTCTACATATATAGTAAAAATGAATAATATCTCGATACTAAAATAACTCAGGTAAATGCATGACTGATTAGGTGTGTGCATTTGCTTCCCACTGGGCAATTGCACAGCACATGACTGTAAAAACAAACAAACGCGTTTATGAAGGAACAAAAGGCAGTGTGCAGCTGGAACATGTGATGCTGAAACATATCACTACTGCTGTGAGGGGAATACAGGGCTTGCGGTGTATGATTGACAGCGGTTCCTTTTTTAAGCGGAAGACAGTCATTAGTGACAATGTCAAAGCTACGGTCTGTTGCTAGGTACAGTCGCTATGTACTGTACGGCACGTTACTATACTTAGAAACGACATAATAAAGCAAAGAAGTGAAGCAACAAAGAAGAGAAGCAAAAAAAAAAGAGTCATTGACACAGTCTGGTTTTATTTACAGTCATTCTTTAAAAGTAACAGAAATAGAAAAGGCCTATCTATTCAAAACTCAGCACTGAACCCAATAAAAACAACCTGGAAAGCTGCTGAAAGCATCTACCATGAGTGTCATTTGTTTTAGAATATCATCATTTATCATGGAGAATAGTTTAGCTACTCTTACAATGTACTGTAAAAAAAAAAAAAGCTATATTTCTGATTTCGCTCGGACTATGTTGTACACTCCACAAGAATTTCAACTAATTTCTAAATCCATATTTTTTATTTACAGTTTTGGTTAGAGCATTCTCATGGTGACATCACATACACTCCTGGGTAGAAGCATCATGCAAGATTTCCTGAACTTGAAGGTATTCATTTTCACTTCAGCTCATAATTACTGTATGATAGTCAGATCTGACATTAACACTGTCGAGTCTTGTTTTACATGTATTAATGCAGGGTAAATCTCACGAAAGCTTAGACTGTGCCTTGCAAGTATATTGAGAGCAAGAACATGTTTTTTTTGCTGTTTATTTAATATTATAAAGTCTAATCAAGCACCATGTTGATTCAGGATGTATTTACAAATGTCTTGAAATTCACTTGCACAGCAGTCAGACTGATGCACTCCGCTCATCTTCGAGGTTTGAAGCAATCAAAAACCTTTAAACAACAGCAATTACACAGGCAAATCCAACCCAGTCTCACCGCAATTCATACATATTTAATGATGGTGCTAATACCTACAAATTTAGCTAAATCGTATGTATTTTACATGTTGCCAATTCCTATGAATTTGTACGAATGACCTACACCTAACCCCGTCATCGGGCAAAACGAGTGATGTCATACACATTTTTTATGAATTAGCATGATTTTGTCACCTCGTACGAATATGTACAAGCTGGTCGTGAGACTGTGTTGGGCAAATCTCTGGAAAACACGTCCATGTCACATTTCACCCCAAAAATAAAGTAAAATAAATTAAATTAATTCTTTAAAAAATAATAATAAAATATTAGAACCTTCTAGCAAAGGTGTTTCATTAAGATATTCAAAACTAAGATATTTAAGATAATAATATTCAACACTTTTTTTAAAGAACCATTAAGGTCCTTAAAAGAAGCCTTGTTTATATATATATATATATATGTTTTTAGGACCATTAATACTTTCAAGGCATTTAAGTAATTTAAAAATAAAATGCTTCAATCAATGCTTTTTAAATGAATCCCTTTTAATACTATTAAGATCCTTTATTTAACATTAATTATATATAAGACATTTAAGATATTTTGTAAAAGTATTGTTATAACGGTTTTTCACATTACTACTTTTTTAATTCCAAATATTCTTGATGGTCATTCTTATTATCTCATTATAATATTCTTCTTTTGATATTATGTTTAGCATTACAGCTGTAAGCTTTCGATTTTTATGCATTACAGTATTCTAATAAATAATATAATGTAATATAAATAATATAATAAATAGCTTAATTATTTAAAAAAAAATTATAATAAAAAATGCCCCAAAGATATTATTATTCATAAGGAAAAATATATATTTTTTCTCTCTCTCTCTCTCTCTCTCTCTCTCTCTCTCTTTTTAATAGATTTTAGGGATGAAATACAACTTCAAATATGTTCTTAAAAGGTTCTGTGAGACATACCCATACAGCTTTCCTTTCCTAGTGCCATTATTCTTATTAATTGCATTACTCAAACTAGCATTAATCACTCCGTACTGAGTCGGATGCAGAAAGATTGCAGCAAAAGACTGCAGGGAATTATTTGCCAGTGAAGTCTGGAGAGTGGTACTGCTAAAATATCTTTATTAATTATCAAAGCCACTTAGCTTTTCCAGTGCAGTTCACAAGGGGTTCGATTAAACACAGCTCAGTCGGACCCTCTGTTTATGTACAGCCGTTCAGGATGAGAGCAGATTGCCATTTATTGGAATGTTAACAGGATGTCATTGTAGGCACTTTCTCTCAGAAAATTCCACACTTAAGCGGAGATATACACCAGCTCCACACAGTCACTAGACTTTCTTACTTTACGGGAAAAGATAATATACTGTGGAGAAATACATATTTCATCATCCATTATGAGTTGTGGAAGGGGATAATGTGTTTTTCAGCTGCGTTTGGCATGGTAGTTTGACCAAAATGAAGACATTTCATGCTTTCACGCATCATCCAAGGGCTACAATGTGCACAGTTTTTAAAAGTGCAGCATTAAAAAACTCTTTGTTGGTATTCATACAGGATGTAAGCTACAAAAGAAGCCATACAGCACAGCTAAACAAGAGGGAACACCTGAATAGCTTCAGCATCTTGCACAATTCTGACCTCTCCCTTAAAAGTTGGGAAACAGAAATAATTTAGGGACTCCTGTTACTACACAAAAGTGCTCTAACCCGACTCTTCCACACGCCTCCTCGCACATCACATCACTAGAAATACTGCATCTCTATCCCTACCAAATATGTACAGGAATATCGAAAAGAAATGCCCACTTACACGGCATAATAAATTATTAGTCTACTACAAAAGAGTGAACACCTGCACACGTTAAAAAAGGCTTAAAATAGAAAGAAGTTACAATTGGTTTTTCTATCCGTTATCTTGTCGACAAGACTCAACACCGTCTTAAAAAACAACAATATTCACAAGTAACCTTACGGAGCAACTGTTACCCCTTCCAAGGTCGGCCTATGTCTAGCTGAAAGATTTGAAATACGCAACAGATTTTGACACCTCATGCAAACAAATACGTTTGATTCCATGGTGACGTCGAACGGATAAAATCATATTTTTTTCCCCTTCGTTTAACTCCAAAAAATATGAATCTCTTAGCAGCTACTAATTTCTTTATTTGTTTTTTTGTGTTTTTTTTCTTTTTTTTTCGGGACTGTTCTTGGCACTTTCAAGACATCCAGGAGAAAGAAGAAAAACTACTTGGGTTGCAATTAAACACTGACGGCGATTCCAAGGACCCTTTGTAAACACAACAGGAATAATGACTTTCCAGTCACCATTTGAAAGATTGCAGGACTAGGTAACTAATATCATACTGACTAGTTAATGAACATTCTTTAAGTATGGGATGGTTTCTGTGAAAGCCAGTTGGAGACACTGACACTATATCCATTGCACGATTCCAAGTCTTTCTTATTGCAGATCTGTCCGCTCAATCTGCTCCTCCGTTTTTTGCACTGCTAATGGCCGCAATGACGAGAGTCTTCTGAGGGGTTTGGCCACACGAGGTCTCTCTCGGGCCTGAAGGCAGCGCTCTGGAGGAGGAAGGGCTGGGCGTAGACAAAGAAAATCCACTTGGAGTCTTTGAGGTTAAAGTGTCGGTTCTGTGTTCCTCCGACAGTTCGTAAGACACTATCATGTTAAGACATTTTTGTAGAAAGACAAGTCCAAACATCAGTTTGTTGTTTTGATTGGCTGATAAGGCAGTTATCCTTTTACTTTGACCTGTGAGAGAAGGGACCAAGCGTTAAAGACCAATCTTGACAGCGTAAACAAATAACAAATTACAGAGCATGCTTTTAAAACTGATTATGCTCAGCTGGGTGAAACAAAGCGTTTCTGTTTACAAAATATTTGAACGCTTAACATTAAAAATGTATGAATGCCACTGCATTAACTAACAAAATAGCAAACCAAACGGCATTCCTATTAAGAAAAGACAGCACATGCAGAGGTGTCAAGCAACCATGTCTTTACAGAGACATGAGTGCCACTTTCAGTTGGACAGTTTGCACTTAGAGTGTTAACTAACACTCAACATAAGTGATTTTTTTTAATAAACCGAGGCTATTGGCAACTACATTTGACAGGAAGTGATCATTATGCATTTATTTTGAGTTGCAGAGGGTGCAGGACTTTAGTTTTATACATAAATAATCCAAACAACTCCATCAATTAACATCTTTGTGGACAAATTTTATTCAAATGTTAAATTCTGGTTAAAATAGAGTCCTCTATCTATAATTATGTTCTTATACATCAAAATAACCCATATTACTAATAAAAAATTTGATATACAGTATATGTTATAGAAAATGTACAAAACATCTTCATGGAACATGATCTTTACTTAATATTCTAATGATTTTTGGCATAAAAGAAAAATCAATAATTTCGCCCTTTACAATGTAATGTTGGTTATTGCTACATATATACCAGTGCTATTGTGACTGGTTTTGTGCTCCAGGGTTACATAGTTCAGAAAGGTTTTTACTTGGTTTTACTCATGACCATGTAAATGTTTCTTGATCTGTCTTTTTTCAGAACAGAAAGCAATATTACTGATACGGGTTAAAATGTCTTAATTATGGATTTGTTTATTACAAACATACAACTCTTTAGATGTTAAATGATAGACTAAAGTCGTGTGAATTACTTGTGGATTATTCTGATATTTTTGTCAGCTGTTTGGACTCTCATTCTGACGGCACCCATTCACTGCAGATGATCCATTGGTGAGCAAATGACATAATCCTACAGTTCTATAAAGAAAAATCCCACTCAGCTACATCTTGAATGTCCTGAGGGTGAGTACATTTTCACTAAATTAAAACATTTAACCAAAATTAAGTTGTTTTTAAATGATAAATCACTAGATATTTAAAATTGGACAATTCTCAGAACACCTCTTGCATAATTTGTTTGCAGATGACCTCTAGATTCATACATTAAGAGCGATCCGTATATTTAAGTCTCCAAATACTTTTTAGGCTGCTGTAGGCCCACTTGTGGGATTTTTGAATTATGTAAAAGGGCTTCTGAGTGAGATCTATTTATTTAATTTGAGTTTTCTCATATCGTCTTGCCCTTCTAACTAATTATTAGCTGTGACCTTTTCCACTTTTCATTATTCTATTATTCTCCACACTGAATCTCAAAATTCACAAAACAACACGCACACGCATGCTTTCACAGAAGCACGCAGACTAAAACCTCCTCCCTGAAATATCAAAATATGCCATCTGCTTATGGATGGACCTGCCATTCAAAGCACTCCAATGCATTATGGAAAAGTGAGAGTCTGACATTTACAAAGGCAAGAGACTCATGACGTGACAGAATGATTTAGTCAGCCGGCCATGTAATAAATACAAAACACTGGCTGACAGTGAATATTCAGTGCATCTTCAACAAGACACTTTCTCTGAATAAGACCAGGGGAGCAGCCGTGGGTAAAGACGAGGTGCGGCTCTTTAAGAGAATAATTAATTGTCTCTGTAGTCTTTCTCTGGATTCTGTGTAATCCTCATTAATCCCAATTTTACAGCATCTGTTCCCACAAGAGGAGGATGGAGTTGCATAAAGCATTGTTACTTGTCACTGATCTAAAAGCCCATGTAATTGCACCTTTCTGCTGTCTGCATTAGTGGCAGAGAATTGAGATGTGTACACCGTTTCCACAAAACTATTATGCAGCTTTCAACCCTGATAATAATAAGAAATGTCTTATGAGCAGTCACTCTTAAAAATAAAGGTGCTTCATGATGACATAGAATAACTTTTTGTTTAAATGGTTCCATAAAGAACCTTTCTATATCATAAAATAATTACCTAGATTATAAAATGGTGAGAAAGATATGTCTCTTTAAAGAACCTTTGACAGAATGGTTTTCATGGAACCAAAAATCTGCTGTGAAAAACCGTTTGAGTACCTTTATGTTAATATTAAGTGTGTTACATTAAAGATTGGAGTAATGATGCTAAAAATTCATCAGAGGAATAAAATAAAAGTTATTTTTGATCAAATAAATGCATCCTTGGAAAGAGACTTTAAAAAGTATAGAAAATGTAAAAAGTTGTGTATATATACTATGTTAACCTGATTCGCCTGAGGGATATTTTGGTGGGAATTCTCTAGAGACACACTATTTGTCTGTATTATTGGTAAATCAACACAGTCCCTTGCTGTTTAAATCCATATGGGGTATCCTTCTGATCCCATTCCACTGGCTGGATTCCAGTCAGCTTTTTTCCCCCCCATGTGTCTGGACTGTGGCGCTGGGCAGCTCAGCTGTGTCCTTCCTTCCCTGGAGGATGGCGGGGAATGTTCCTGCAGATATTTTGCCGTTGGTGTCAGACGTGTGCCAGGGCTGGTGACAGGCACATTTGGACCCCTGCCATATGTTTTCACATCAGATCTCACCCACAGGCTAAAAATGACTTTGAATTAAACCACAGGGTAAAATACAGCTGTAGTTGCTTATTTTATATACGTATATACATATATGTATACATGTATAATGTCTAGGTATATACAGTAAGTATTGAAAGTATGCAGACCCCCTTCAATTTTTCACTCTTTGTTATATTGCATTTAAGTTAATTTTTTTCCTCATTGTGAAGCCACTCCTTCGTTATTTTATCTGTGTGTTATGGGTCATTGTCTTGTTGGAAGGTAAACCTTCGGCCCAGTCTGAGGTCCTGAGCACTCTGGAGAAGGTTTTGGTCCA
>JAUCNO010000046.1:28137-38746 GCA_032353835.1 Enteromius viviparus
AACCTTCGGCCCAGTCTGAGGTCCTGAGCACTCTGGAGAAGGTTTTGGTCCAGGATATCCCTGTACTTGGCTGCATTAATCTTGTCCCTGCAGCTGAAAACACCCCACAGCATGATGCTGCCATCAACATGCTTCACTGTTGGGACTGTATTGGACAGGTGATGAGCAGTGCCTGGTTTTCTCCGAACATACCACTTAGAATTAAGGCCAAAAAGTTATATCTTGGCCTCATCAGATCAGAGGTGTTTTTAACAAACTCTATGCAGGCTTTCACGTGTCTTGCACGGAGGAGAGGCTTCCGTCGGGCCACTCTGCCATAACCTCTAATGTTTTCAGACTTTTTCTGTGAATGGGCAGCAGGCTAGAATATCAGACGATTCTGATTCTGAATATCAAACATTTCTAGATTTGTATTGCACATTGATTGATTTTCAGAGACTCCTGACCATAGCAGTTTGGTCTTCCATCAAAGAGCTGTTTCCATATAGATCATGAGCCTAAGCTTTGATAGCATTGCTGTCTCGGCTCCTGGCATAATGGAGTGCATTGTGGATAGGGCTGACTCTATAGAACACAATCACCAATAGATCAGTGTCAATAAGCCAAATCCTCTTAAATCTCCCAGTGATCACCAAGTCGCACCTCTGAGCATTCAACTACTTCCTCATAAACATTTAAGCTGCCAGCAGAGACTAAGCAAACAGATCACCTCCCTCAATATTGACCTAAGCTATTATCCCGCCAGACTGAAAATGATATTATTTCTTCGGTTGTTCCACTAGAGATACTCCTCAGGGTTTTGTTTTGCTCCAGGTCTGTCACGGACCAGCTCTCATAAAACTACTCCGCGGTCTGTCCGGTATGTCCAACAGAGAGTCTTATACACCCAGATACAAACACAATGACTCACTGTACAACAGCACAAGAGTCTAGAGACTACGGCTGCAGAGCAAAATCTATACGGAAAAGAGCTAAGCATTTCCTTATCAGTGGTTTGTGTCGCTATACTGTAACATACCTGTAAATCTTTGGGATTTAACTGACTGTTTATTTAGATAAGAAATTAAAACCCAATTCATAGATTGGACAAATAAAGAATTTTCTAATATGTAAATATAATAAAATCAATCTCATGCTTTCTTTCTATAACCCAAAACAGCAGTATATTTGAACATTAGCTACTATAACATTTCCATTGTTTTATTTGAAATACTACACAAATAAATAAGGTAACACTTTATTTTAAGCTGTTCTTGCTACACATTACATGAACTTCTTATTATAGCAATAAATTAGGCATAATAACGTGCAAATAACATTAAACCAAACCCTAACCTAACCTAGTAAGTGTAGTTAATTAATATTACTCAGTACTCAGTCTAATTATACTATAACAAGGAAAAATTTAAATAAAGTCAATAAATAAATTCATACATATTCCGAAATTAACCAAATAATATATAAAATATTTTGATAATTAGGGATGCTCCGATCACGATCGGCCGATATGTTTGCGTGTTTTGTCAGTAAAGCCGGTCCTGTAATAAGCGCTAAATGCCATCAGGCTTTCCTGACAAAACGCGTAAACATATTGGCCGATCGTGATCGGAGCATCCCTATTGATAATTATAGGTTATGTTAAATTAATTTAATTTTAATAATTTGTTTAAATAAAAATATACAATACAAGTTATTAAAAGTAACTGATACGTTAATAAATATTATTAAAAACGTATAAAAAAATTGTAATAATTACATTCTGATAATTGTTATACATTCAAAGTTATAATTTCATTAACAAATTTAAATAATTAAAAAAATATCTTTCACAGATAAATTATAATGGCTATAAATAAACAAAGATTCTGCTGATTTTTTTTTAAATACATGTACATTAAAAATAAAAGTCAATATATTTATATGATAAATAAAGTAAGTTATCAAAATGATTTAATAATTTCTAAACATGGTATATGCAGCTTAGTAAGAAAACATGAATTGCCTTGCCAAGGTTTCCCACTTATAAGCAATTTTAGAGAGCTGAGGGAAAAAAAACAGCTTGAATAAAATACAGTGCACCATGAAAATTTACCCTGAAGCACCAGTACATAACAAAACACTGCTGAGACTATGTAAGAAAACACTGTTTAAATGAGGTTTGCTTTGATTTAAAACCAGTCATGTTTGTGATACTTACATGTACATTGGTTGTAGTTGCAAATGTGACGTCTTCTGTGGCCCTTGGTAGCCATACGAATCAAACCCTCCTATAAAGTCAACTAAAAAATGAGACAGGGAGAGAAAAAGGAAGATGGGGGACAAAAAAAGGACAATTTATTGTACTGAATGCTGCCGTTCATTCAAATAAGCAATATTTGATTAAGTATCCCATGCATGTGCCAGTGTGATAATCATAATCAGTGGATGATCAGTGGCCGGACCCTCTGTCAGACTGATATCTATAAAGGCTGGTTTGTGGCACACTGCCTGATGGATTATAAAATAGACTAATATAAAGCAAACTGACAGGATTAGCCCCGGACCCTCCGTGAGGGCCCACCAGCTGTTTCAGGCCCTGGAAGCCCAGAATATCTGGGCTTTCCACAAAGACGCAAAGGTAATAAAGTGTGCGATAAAGATCCAGGCTTTGGCAATCAGAGGCTGGTTCCTAGACCAACCAACACAGGAGATAAGCTGAGGAATTAGCAGAGAGATTCTCTAGCGCATCCTAAACAGAAGGAGAACGGAAGACTGGAACATTATCATTCTGATGATAGAATTTAGGGGGCATATACCTACAAATCCCCTAATCTATGTTGGTTTTATTGTGGAGTTAGACCTTTGTCCTGATCAGTGTTATCTGGGGACCCGCAGAGGTCAGTCTGAACGATTGCGCCAGCAGTTTAACCAGAGCGCTCACGTTTAGCAGGATACTGTTTGAATTCCCTTCTAAACATCTATGTGACATATAATATCATTAATTATCAAATTAGTTAAAGCCTTTAAACTGATTGACAGCGTGTAAATAGTTTTACAATTCAATAACAATTCATTTCAAAAATTAAAAAGGCAACAAAAGAATTAGTACTAGAAGCAGCAGCAACAACAGTAATAATAATATTAATATTGTGAGACGTCAACTTATAGATTGAATATATTGGATGTATATATATTGGATTTAGAATCATCACTCAAGGATGAACCATTCACATTTTTTGTATTTTTTTTGAAAAAATAATGGAGTATGTTTTATAAAAAATATTTCTTTCTGTCTTTTAACTACAAAATGTTTCATTTGATTTAATGTGTTACTTGGTATTTCTTTGTAATGATGAAATTTACTGGGATTTCTAAGAGTATTCTTTACTCATAATTCATTACATTATTAATGTCATTAATATGATGATATAGTGAATATAAAAAAAGCATAAAGACTAGACAGGTTGGGGATTGATGATTTTTCATGCTAACCAAGGGTGAAATAACGATTTGAAATATTATTACAACTTAAAAACAACAGTTTTCTATTTTAATATGATTTAAAAAGTAATTTATGTCTGTAATGGCAAAGCTGAGATTTCAGCATCATCACTCCAGTCTCCAGTGTCACAAGATTCTTCAGAAATCACTCTAATATGCTGATTTGTTGTTTAATTTCTTCTTATTAGCATTGCTGAAAGCAGTTGTTCTTTGATGAACAGAAAAACAATTATGGATACATTTACTGTCACTTCTGATCAATTCAATGGATGCTTGCTGAATAAAAGTCTTACCGACCCCAAACTTTAAGGATACATACACAAAACATTTCGAACAGAAACCACTGATCATTAAGTTATGCCGCACTTCAAAAAATTCCCATGTTAATGTCCTTTACATAAATATGTCTGCAGGGGGTAAATGTTAAAATAGATTGCCTAAGGGCAGACGTGTGCTCTTAAACGGCTCTGAAAACATTTCCCCTTTGCAGTGCAACAAATTTCTCAAGTTGTTTCACGGCAGAAATTCTTCCTGCCAAGATAATGGAAAATGCTGGGATCACTGATCCAGTAATGAAGTAAAAAAACAACAAAAACATACAAGCACCGTCGACTGTGGGCAAGTGGACAGATTAAAGGGTCTACGGGCCGCCTTGAGCTACAGCATTAGCATTCAGACCCATCCCAAAACTGTCCCTCGACCTCAACAAAACAACCCAAATAGCTATTTATTCTGTTTTAAGCGACACATCCTAGAAAGGAGCCATTTTGATGGCATTGGCGCTGCAGGGAATTAGACCGAGATAGAAATTTTTTCTTCACAGCGTCCATATAGCAAAGCTTTATGGGTTTTGGCTTCACCCTTCCAAAAGCTCTTCCTCGACAAAGGCATTTGTAAGCCGCACGCGGCGTGCAAAGACTATCAGCATGAGTTCCCACCTCCCTGCAACCACAAAGCCTGATTGCATATCCCCAAAGGAAAGCCTTAACCTAATTTCCTTGTTATAAATGCAAAAAGTGTTTCCCCGCAACTGCGCACCAACACTTCCTAATTCTTCCTCACTTGCTTTATCGTGCTCTTGTAGCCGAATCATTTAATAATGGTCCTTCTTTTAAATGGGACGTTACCTGTGATAGTACCTGTAATTACCTGCGGACCATGTTGATTGGTTTGAGCTGTTCATTACCTTCGCAGAGGTGCTTCATGTACTATATTAATTAAAGCCGTAATGGCCAATATGGCGTCCCAATTAGTGTTTCTACATGCTTCAGGGATCAAGCCATCAATATCATTCGCCTGCTTGAAGGATTCAGAGCTTCAACGATTATATTTCTCAGTGGAATTCTCCTGGGCCCACCCATGGAACATCAACACCGATGATAATCTCTCAATGGATACTAACGTCGCCGTCACTCAGACTCGGGCTACTGATTGGTAGAGACTTTCGAGAGGGGTTTCCAATTACACAAATGTTCTCCAATCTGTCCTGATCACTGATCAGAAGCCCCACTGGACACCGGGAATGCTGCTGAATGAGGGTGTTAAGTGATCAGTGTGATGCCGGAAGTTTTTGGGGCGCAAAGCTTTGCACATTTGACTAATCCAAAGCCAATAAAATGGGTTTTGTGAGAGGATGAAAGTTTGTTTTTGCACACATGGCTTAATTAGGGGGGTTTATTCATAAGATACTCTAAAAAAGGCTGGCAAGTAATAATCCGAACACATTTTATGAGATTCTGATTTAAGATATATATATAATATATAATAAGGAAATATATTAAAGGTTCAGGAACTAAAAGCTGTCAAAATCATGTACTGTATGAGGAGATAATGTATTGATGTATGTATGTGTGTATATATATATATAAATCTTGCAATTTAAAAAAGGACATTTATACATGTCACAAAATATTCCTATTTAAAATCCTGTTTTGAACTTCCCATGTATCTAAAACACTTGAAAATGTATACTGTATAAAACAAAATTAAGTGTGGACCAATGAAGTCATGCATAAAAACCCATAAATGCACAAATATTCAGCATTAATAGCCCATCACGCTACACTGGATGTATTCTGCCAGAGGCCTCCCTCTCCGTGATCTTAACATGTAGTGAAGGCATTCAGTTTAATGAGAGGCTGACCCTCCAAATACGGCCATGCTTAATTACATTCAGAGTGACGCTTAATGATTCTGATTACTCTGATTATGAACAGATAAAATGCAATGGAAATGCATGACAAAGAGATTTGTTATATTAACAAATAAACAGCCACACAAACATACACTTTTCCATGCATCTCTGCATAGTTGCTCTGTGATGAGAACAGGGGGAAAAAAAAGACTCTGCAAGAGAACAACAGTATTGATCTTGTATGCCAGTGCTGGGCTGCATTTCCTTTGTTATTGTAGCTATTCCTCAAAAGACTCTCCTAAGAAAAAAAAGTTACAAGCATCTGTGGGCAAAACAAATTAAACGAATAGTCTGTCATGATCCGCATGAGTTTCCTTTTTCCGTAGAACACAAATGGGGAAATGTTGAACAATATAGTGCCCACAGTTCCTTTTTAGTCAGTCACTATGACGTTACGTCATTGACTGACGTCATGGGGTCCCGTCTGGGAGACCAATCGAGAAACATTTGGAGAAACGCCAATGGGAATTGGCCAGTGGATTTTGCATGCCAAGCCGCTCCCCTGGACATACGGGTATATAAGATGGCGACGCGCAAACCACTTTTAGCTTTCTGCAAACCCCGACAGGCTCCGGATTTTTCGCTGCAAGGCCCCGTGGAGTTAACGAACAATGGTGCCGGTTCCTTTTGAACCAGACTCAGTCGAGCTGAAGTTTTTGTTTTTAAAAACCTCACCTCCATGTAGAGTATGGGAGACCTGCACACATTTTCGATCAGTGAATCTTGCCTTGAATTTGGTCCGGCCTACTCTCATGTTTTCCTGAGACCCAGACCTGGTTATGTGCCCAAAGTTCCCATTACACCCTTTCGGGATCAGGTGGTATCACATTTTTATTGTGTTGATATAGGTATGTATTGTGGTGGGTTTTTTACATTTAATATCCGAAGACTGTTGCTAAAAAACAAATCCATCCCTAAACCTTTGTTAACCTATAGTGTTAACAAATGCAAAAAAACTGATATAAAAAGGCATTTGATGATGCAACTGTGTCATTATAACATCCTTTACATTTGAACACAGTTCAGCTGGATATATGTGATGCTAACATTAAAAAAAAAATCATTTTCAAATTTTCAAATCTCCCAGCATATTAATATTGTTTAGAAGTAACATGATATTCTTCAAGTAATTGAAGAAATTATGCTTGATTAATCCAAACTCTACATTTATGTAAAATGGAATAAAAGGTATCACTGCCTCTAGTGTTCTTTTCTTTTGTACAGTTATATGTACTTAATCATACATATTTCTTGTCTTGCTAAAAAGTGCACCCAGGTACATATATGACATGAGACCAGATAGAGAATATTATAACTCGGGCCATCTTCTATCCTCATTATTATGCTTTCTGATCTTTTGTCAGGACAGAAAGGTGACTGAAGCAAATGACCCATGTGTCTCAGCATGGCAGCAGTGGTAAGTGTGATCGTCTGAGCATTACAAATGGAACAATTTTCTCCTTGCTTTAAAACACTAGGCCACAGTCTGGTCGGTTTGGATCAATAAAAGCAATCTTTTAGATCCTGCAACATCTAAATTCAAATGTTTACTGGGGCATTCAAACTAGGCTAAAGATCTGCCACCAAGAGCTATGTCTATGTCAGTGCTTCATTACCGCAGGAAACAAATATTCCCCAACAATGTTACAGCATATAATGGCCAAAATTATTAGAGCACTAATATATTCACCACTTTAAAATGGTTTTAAGTCAGTTTTTGTTATGTTTAAAAAAAGTTATGAAGATATACTCACAGCTGTCTTCCTCTTCTGAAATCAGCTTCACAACATAACAGGCATAGATGAACCCAGCAAGCTGTGAGGAGAACAGAAAACAACATTGATTAGAATAATTTGCCGATATTAGGGTTAAGTCAGTCTAGAGCAGCAAATAAAATAGGAAAAATATTTTTTCTTGAATAGGTTTCACAATCATTCCTACCGTTTATAACATACAAAATGTACAGTTTCTGCTCTCAAGAAATAAAATTATTGAAGGATCCTCATCCAATAAAATGCTCTAAACTTGCTTTCATAAAAAACTATCTTCTAATACATCAACTAATTTAATAAAACTGTGTCAACTCATTTCATGTGGTCATTATATCAGACCACAAGCCAACACACCATTGAAAACCATTAGCTGTTTGGGTAATTACAGATACAAAAATAAAAAAGCATACTTTTAATCACAGAGAAAACATATGTTCTGCTCAAATGAGAGAGAATCTGAAATAAAAACAGGAGAGAATGAATAGATCAAAGATAGAGGGAGGTAGGCTTATTTTCATTGAGGAAACAGGTGTTGTAGCGGCGAGAGCTTTACATCAAACTGAGACACCGCCACGGGAAATGGGTCTTTAGAGCAATAAGGACAGAATGAAGCAGAAATGTTGGAGCCTCATCCTCTCTGACGCTCCAAAACACAGCACTTCTGAATCAAAGAAGCACACGCATGCACAAAGCTCAGATTTTCCTGGCTCTGAATCACTCATTAGTATCCATGTTTTAAAGAAAAAGATGGTCGGTGGCGGGTTTGGGACTTGAACGGTGATTAAGAAGGATGGATGTGAAACGCTGATGAAAAGATCGCACCAGAAAATGGAGTACTGTAAACACGTTTAATGGACAAACAAAAGACTTGGAGCTCTCGGAGCAGACTCTTTAAAATGCTCAGGGAGCACAGCTGGGCTTTTTATAAACCCTCTTCATCAGAGAGCCGTGTTGTTGTGTGTTACACTGGTGATTTTATAGAACTGGACTGATTGGACGTCTCTGATCGAATCAAGACAAATGATAGAGTGGGACATCTTGAGATCCAGTCGTCTGCACTAACAAAATAAGGTCTACAGGACCAGTGTTGAAACAGCACAAATTAAACCTAGGTTACGTAATCCTATTAAATGACAGAATTTGAACATTGCGTCAAAGCAGGAGTCAATTTCAAGTTTAACGTAATTTTGATTGAATTAAATTTGCTGTGTCCTGGATTTTTTAGGCTTGATCAAATATACAGTTAAACAGTAATATACTGTAAAATAGTATTACAATTCAAATAATCATTTTCCATTTTAATATATTTTGAAATTTAACTATTTCTTTGAATTTACATCAGCCAATATTTAGTCACATGATCTTTTAGAAATCAAAATTACATTCAATTTTTATTAATAACACTGAAAACAGTTGTGCTGCTTCATATTTTTGTGGAAACAATGGCATTTATTCAGGATTCTATGTTCAAAATAACATGTATTGTTTTTTTTTATATTCTAAATGTTTTTTGCGAAATTTTTATGAATCCTTAATGAGTACAAACTTTGAATGGATTGACATAAAAAAATCACTTTGAATATAAAATTTATTTGTAAACCTATCAAAGCACTTCCATTAAGAGTCATCTAGACAGAAAAAGTAACACAAAAAAAACTAAGTAATGCAATTAGTCCCCTTAAATGAATAACTCAATACTATAACAAGTTATTTTTAAAAGTAACATTCCCCAACACTGACACAGTTGTGCTGAGAGCAAATGTACTTTGACATACTGCTAAAAAGGCCACCCAGACTTGAGATTATAATTAAGAGGCTGAGCACCATTTGCTATTCTACAAGATACAAACTCGTGTCCCCTTAGGGAATGCTCTAGCATGCGGCCGTGTTTACAAGACTGTTTATGTATCGCCATTTCTTATCATTTGAGCAGTTTATTTAACTAAACCAACAGAACAAACAGTCCAGGACTGCATTCCCGGTTCAATCCCTCCAGATAATCACAGTACGCAGTAAATGGAAGGAAAAGCAGATTTAGGATTCCGAGAATACCTCAAGGTCTTGCTCTCATTTAAACGGAATAATGTACCACTCCCCACTCCTTCCCAGTGGCGGTGGAGAGCATGAGGCCGCGCTCGCACACATGCAATCCCAATCCAGACAGGGTCATTTACATAATATCACGCAGCTATGTGAAGGACGAAGGCCCAATGTGGTGTCACCTCGGCTCAGCACATTGGGCCAGACGGTGTTTTGGTTCCCGGTTCCTTGGAAACAGCACCCAGCGTGGATGAGGAGACAATGGAGGCGGCCAGCAGCTAGCATCTGTGTGTTTGTGTGGGAAAAGAGGAGGATCAGGGTTCAACACACACAATACATGCTGCTCCTTTGATTACCTGATGCTATCATCAGCCCACTGTGTTTGCAAAATATGTAAACCAAATTAGCTGTGTGATAAAGAGCGGGGAAAAAAGACTTTGCTCGAAACAATAAATATTTAGGTCAAAATATATTCGAAATTTATGCTGAATAGATGTCGTAAATGGCACAGCTAAAGGAAGTTTATTTTAAGAATTTTATTTTGGGGTAAATTCTTATATATACTTACATTTTTATATATATTTGTCTAAAAAATATGAGATTATTTTAAAAACTGAGTCTTACTAAAAGCATGATTAGGTAAATTATAAAAACTATAAAAATCTACAACAGCTATATTTTTATGTTTGTAAGCAGTTTTGATACATGTTTATTGTTATGTATATATCTATATATTTTTTTAAAAACAGATTATTTTATTTTATAACATTTAATTTAATACCACGCACATTAACATGCAATTCATTTTATAACTTAAATGTAAAAATGGTCAAGTGTTTATACAGTGAGGTCAATAAGTATTTGATCACCCTGTGATTTTGCAAGTTCTCTTACTTAGAAATCATGGAGGGGGCTACAATTTTCACCATAGGTGCATTTCCACTGTGAGAGACAGAATCTAAAAAGAAAAATCCAGAAATCACATTGCATGATTTTTTAACAATTTATTTGGGAATTACTGTGTCAAATAAGTATTTCTGAAGAATAAAGAATTTCTGTTATTCTGTTATTTTGCTTTTAAATAGTCCAGCTACACTCTGCTCATGATTCTAAATTAGTAGCA
>JAUCNO010000048.1:0-37153 GCA_032353835.1 Enteromius viviparus
TTATAGGTGCATATGCACGTGTTTCATGTATGTATTGATAAACGAAGTTTGATTTAAATCCCACACGGCGCCTCATAGTTCTGTGTAAATTTATGTATATATAAAGACATACAGTATGTTCTGAAAATACTTTCATACATGTATATATACAAATGTAATATATTTTTCTTACATATGTACATGCATGTGTTTGTATTTTTATACACATAATAAACATACACAGTACACACACACATATTACAGTATGTAAAAATAACTTGTTTTAGATGTGCAATTCATTATTTGACAGCACTAATATGCATATATATATATATATTATAATTGTCATTGTTTTATGCAGTATGGAATTTCTGAGCTAGTATTCTATTGAGAACACAGGCTAAGACTGAGGAAAGAAGAAATGAATGCCTATCAGTCACAAATTGGGTCATCTGAAGGTTTAGTTGAGTTGACTATGGAATGCGCCATTGGCAGAGCTTCCGTGGAAATGCACAATGGTGCGATCTTCAAGTGTAGTTAACACCTGAAACCATGTGAAAGCCTGGTGTGTAACGACTCCAGATAAAAGCCAGTGCTTTAGGCCATTTAAGAAAAGTGAACCTGAATGCAACCCCTGGTGCCTCTTTTCTGCTTTTAGACACTGTGTTATGTTAAACTACTGTATAAAGGATCTAAAAATAAAGTCTTTAAACTTTGCATGCAAAGAATAATCATCTAGGAAACGTGCAGCTGGGAAGCATTAAATTTGAATCCTATGATAGTTTAGTGACGCTTATCAAAAATCCTTCTGACATTAACAATGCATTGACTCCAGCATTTTAAATGTCCACCCCGTGCGTCATCTCACCCTTAGAAGGAACGCCCTGTGGGAGAGAGAGATTCAGGTTTGTGTAACGGATATCATTCCAGGTCTTTTGCCCATCTCCATGTGCAGATGTTTAATTCACAAACCAGAATCTCTGACATCAAACTCCCAGCATGCACTATGTGTCTTCACGTCACTACATGCAGCAGGTTGGATTGTGATTGTGCAAAAGGACTGTGGTGTTTTCTGAGGACACTTGAAAACACTTCATAATCCTTACACAAGAATCTGATAGTTTTAATAATTTAGGGAATGTATTGGAGTATTGGATCAACTTTGAATGAAGATTTAAAGGTCAATATTGTAAAGAGTGCAGTGCCAGTGGATGTTGATTAAAAGTCTTGTTTTTTGGCCCCTTTGGTTAGTGTGTTTCTGTCTGTTGTCTGTTCAGTTTTGAGTTTAGTTTACATTAGATAATATACCATCTAACATTCGCTAACAATGAGCAATTTGATAATGTATTTATTTAACATTTTTATTAATCATTCATTGTAATTTTTTTTCTTCGCTTTTATCTGATACTGCATCCACAAGTGTCAGTAGTCAAATTTTATTTATCAGCCAGTGCAATATAAAGTTTCATAACTACGGTTCAAAGCAATTTGCTGACAAAACACTTCTTAACTTTACATATACCCGTCATATGAGGTGGACATTTAAGCTGATTTGTCAAGTTGCATGGTGGCAGTCCTTTAGAGTAAAGATGCTTAACTTTTGCCCACATTTTATGATTTTTAATCTGTGGGCAATACAAATATTTGTGTATTTTTATCTTATTCAGAATGGTTGTGTAATGAAACTATAAAGCGCATATGACAGACTTCATAGTATCTGCCAAGATTATAATCCTCTTGAACAGTGAAGTCCAGACCCCAGGGATAAATCAAATATGGCTCTAGGGTAACACCACACAAAGATCAAAATCCTGCCCTGGTAAAACAGAAAAAGCGAATAGAGGAGCAGTGTCTACTGGGTAACGCTAGCTTTAAGCATGTGTGGCAATCATCAGGGAATTACAGTCCAACAAACAACCTGCGCAGCTGCTAGAAGTCGAAAACACAAATGAATTGACCCCACGGGACTTGTAGCTCAATGCCTCGAGGGCAAGAAAGAAAATCCACTTGCGCATAATTGGGATTAAATATTTATTCTTCTTGCACGAGTATTAAGTCCTATGAGGCATAGTGAATGATGACTTGATGGCCAGATGTTGGCACACAACATCCATCCATGACTCCTCCCTGGATAACAGTAACCCCTGCTCAACCTTCCCACACCGGTGACGGCAAATTCATGGGAGGATTATAGTTGACATGGCACAAAAAGACCAGCTGCTCCACAGTCATAAATACAGCGAATGCTGTGCGGTCCAAATCTACAGACCTGCTTTCATCAGAAGGAGGCATAGCATAAATATACGGATTGACAAACGTGATTTTAATTACATGTTGCCTTAATGTGTTACATAATGGGCGGTATCATTAAAAAGACAAAACGCCTCACGTTTCACAGAATACATCGCAGAACCACATTGAAATTGTGTTCTTTGCACCTTAACTTACTAACACGCATCATAGTTGTTATGAACGTACTGTATTGTCATATTGATGAGAACGAATACAGCCTACAGTGACGCTGTTACCTGAGAAAATGAAAGATTATTTGCCATTATATGCTACATCTTGTGGACAATGTGCAAAGCGGTTTGCATTTGGACAGCATGTACAGATTGTGCAACGTCCCAAAATATACGCTGCTCCTTACGAGTGTGTACCGACAAAAAATCCTCACTCAAGAGCTCACCGTGGAGAAGAACGTGCATTTGAGAGGATCATGCCCGCATTATTGTGAACGCCAGTGCATGTGGAATGATTGCAATCGGCAAGCGGTCCTACTGAAGCTCAAGTTTGTGTGTCAGACTTGCCTGAAAACGGTAGGGACATCTGAGGGTTTAAAAACCAGACGTTGAGCCTGTAAGACAGACATTCAGACTACAGTTCAGTGACCAAAAGGAGTGACCCCTTATTCTCCGGTACAAAAAAACAGGAACATAGATCCGAGGGCATCTGATTCTCCAAACTCAGAGCCTCAAACTCCAGCGCTCAGGCACTGTGAAACACTCTCCACCAGTGGACTTGTCTTCTCTAGCCCGGTTTCCCTCACACGGCCGTGTGTTGGGTGACGTCGCTTCGGGGAGACATGGACATCTGGCGAGTGAACTGGCTGAAGCTTGCTGCTCGGGGTCGGGAGCGAGGAGCTGGGGACGAGGTGGGAGGGAGCGGTCCGGGTTGGGTTTGCTGAAGAGGCAGCGAGGTCTGATCCGACAACTTCAGCTCCTCCTGCTGTTCTTGTGTCAGATCTCTGGAGAACAAGCTCTGGATCAACTGCAACTTCTCCTTTTCTTCATTCAGGAAGACATCCACCAGAAGAGTCTTCTCCTTTTTCAGCTGCTCGCTGATGTTTTTGGGCACGTCTGGGATCACCCAGGCCACCAGCATGCTCATGGTTATCACCAGGTTCTGAAGAAGTGGAAGTACATATAAGTTTACACGCATATATAAATGGGTAGGCCGAAGCACATCAATACAACTATATTGTCTTTTTAAATTAACTTAAAACTTTTTGCTGACTTTTGAACAGTAGTGTATATTTTTTAAAGCTATATATAAGCTTTGTATGAGGAAAATACTGACAGTGTTCATGGAAAACCACGCTTGTCCTTTTAAGAGCTTCACAGCTATGATCACCATAAAATGTTGTTTTTTTAAAACAACACTTGAAATGACATTTTATTTTGGAGTGAACTATAACTTTTAACCGTTTGGTTTACAGTTTAATTGTATTTCAATAGAATTAGTTTCCACTCACAGCTGCTGACAGGAGGACAGTTCTACTGAGTTACAGCAATTATTCTGACCAGCATATAGACTATTAATCCAAACGTGCAAAGACTGCATTATTTATATGTGGTTGAAGCTCTGACATTGCTGAGGCAGCTACTGTGTGGCTTTTTCATTTGTTTGGTTTTGACTGAAAAAGGAAGAACATTTATGTTACTCCATAGTGACTTTATGGTAATCATTAGGAGTAAAACTTTTATTTTAGGCTTTTAGATTGGAGGTAATGGTGAAATTTTTTTAAAAAGGAACTTGTACCTGGAACAATATGACGAAACCTAACCGTGCCGCTAGAACCGACCAGTACTGTTTGGAGAACTGGTAAGGCTCAGTCGACCATGGTGGTTCTCTGTAGTCCTTGTACCTAAAATGAACAAAACGGACAGACATGCCAAGTCATTTAAGGCTAATTCATCTCCAGCAAGGATCCATTTGCTGGTTGGCAATAAAAATAAACAGAAAATGTAAAACACATGCTCAACACATGCTTCTAGCAAGGCTACAAAGGGCAAAACAACACAACAGCATTATTAATCATGACAGGGACATTTTAAGTGCAAAAGAAAGAATTGATTTACTTTACAACTACTTTGTGTAAGCGTAGTTTTCCTGTGCAGAATACACTGACAACTGTTACTTTTTGATCAACAATTAAATGATATTCATACTTAATAGTGAGTAAACATTTCATTTTCAGTGTGATATAATGGTATTTATCTTAATGATTAAAATATTATATTTCTGAGGAAAACTTTTAGAAAAAATAGAATTATCATCAATACAGTATGTACCCTAAATCATAGAATGGCTAGTAGTTGTAGTAGCAGGAGACAGTCTTGGTCATGATTGAAAACTTGTTTTTATCTTCAGGCCTAATTCATTAGGCTGTGCCTGAAAGTTTTGATTTCCTCTATTGAATTATAAAAAGTAAACTCAGTCTTTAATAACCCACTGCAGATGTAGATTTCATGGCCATATACAGTAATCTACATGGAATGTGTTAGGCTGGTTCTGATTTCCTCAGACAGTCAGATATCTTCATCTGAAGACATGGTCCCTGGGGTGAAGCCCTTGTTTGGTTATACAAGTCCAGAAAGGGCAAATATGGTGCAGTAAAAACATGGGCTTGATTTGTTCCCCGACCCTATTTTAAAACACTGACAAGCTTGCTCTCTTGCTCCCTCTTCATCTATCTGTTCTCTTAACAAACAGACTGAGGGTCAAAGGAACCCAGACATCAGATTGCCACTTCTCTTTGGACCGAGTAGCAACAAACGAGTGTAATCTCATTCTCAACTGCTTGGTGCAGAAAAAGCAGACAGGTTCTGATAAAAGCACTTTTCTTGACATGCTTCTGATCTGTGTTGTGAAGGCTGCCTGAGATAAAGCAGTGGTGAGATCTCACACTTAAGGGTGATGGAGTCCCATCTAGAGGTTTTTCTCCCTCTCTCCTTCCTCCACTTCAGTGGGAGGGTCAAACACTGTTTGCTATCCCAATCTGGAAATAATTCTTTCCAGAGAACTGATGAACACAATCACTATCAACACAAGCAAACAGCACTGCTTCATTAGAAATCAATTTTTCACATTAAGACTACTTAGGCCCACATGTTCTTGCACATTTTCTACAGAATTCTGTAGAACTGCTTACTATTTTAAGACATGCATGGAGCTGTATCTAATAACAAGGTGTGAGTTGTCCTGAACTACATCTGCAGAAGATTCTGCAGAAGTCTATTTACCACCAGGCCCATAACGAATCAGCGCAACAGATTTCCAAAGAACTAAAAATGCATGTCTGTTAAATATTTAGGTTAGTTTTGGCTCTCAACTAAATAGGAAAGCACTGACGAGCTAACCTTCCTGTGTTCCTACAGTTCTTTGTAATTTGCCATTGAATTAATATGCTGAACTGGATAGGCTGGTTGATTGTTTATGACTGTATTTGCACATACTGTACCTTTTCTTTTGCCATCCTATCTGAGATTTCCACAAAAATCTAATGAAGAATACATGCAATCTCAGCAGGCGCCATCCAAGAGAGGATCAGTATGTTCAGACCATAATAGCTTCGACACGTGTTTATTTCAAATACGATTTAAGAGCTGCAAACGAGGGATCCTACGGCTGTTTACGGCCTGTGTTCTGTCCTGCTAAGAATTATTTTGATGTGGCTGGTGCTGATAGCCTTGTGGTTGGTGCACTGGAATATACAGATACCCATCGATTCCCATGTTGAGGTCCTATGCCCATCCTGCCCCCCTCTCTCTATCCATTACTCTTCCGTCATCTCTCTATTGTCCTGTCTGAATAACAAAGGTATAAAAACTCCCCAATAAATTTTCTCACAACTACTATTCTGTTTTGAACTAAATGACTGTATATTGTATGTTTTATCAAAGCAACAGGCAGCTGTGCATCCCAGTGATTTAACACAGGAAACGTAAAAAAAAAAAGATTTTAGTTAATAATAATTCTAAGTAATAGTGTGTTTTTTCCAACCTGCAGAATGCAATGTCTTTGCCGAGACTGGCGATGGAAGGCACGGTTCCTGGTTTAAAGTTGCTGACGTTAAAGTAAGAGAGCGTGTGGTTGATGAAGCCATGCATGGTCCCCGTCTCGCTGTACATGTACTGGTAGACCAAGCGAGGGATGAAATCTGACGTGAAGGAGATGACAAAGGCCTGGAATGATATAATACCAGGTAAGAGATCAAAATATGTCATTCATATGTAAAGAAGCAGATCTTTTGGTAAAGATCTTTTATTAATTGTAACAAAGTCATGGTTAAAATAAAATTCAAATAAATTCAAATAAATGCTACAAAAATGGTTTCTTATTTTAATTTAGTTGAACTAGAATAACTAAAACTGAAATAAAATTAATACCAACTATATATACATACCGTATATACAGAAAAATTTATGTAACTAAACTTGAAATGAACATTGAAAATATTAAAAACTAATTCAAAATATTAATAAAGACTATAATGAAACTAAAATAACACTGGTCCAGACCACTAAGAAATGCATAAAACTCAAGGCAGTTTTGAGGCTGAGCAGTAATGTGTGGCATTTAAATGGATTAGGGAGGCAGTTTATAGCTGTAACATTAAACGAATACTTGATTTTCAAAAGAACAACACAGCTGGAGTGAATCAGATGTTGGGCTTCTGAGTAAATGTGGCTATCTTAATGAAAGTTCAGAGAGAAGCTGAAGGATTTTTACCATAAGGCTTACTAGAATATTCCTCTCATATTGGGAACATCATATCTATTAAAATAAATCTGCTGGGGATTTTGAGTAGGATAGACATGGACGAAGTGAACTGTACAGGTGAAGGAACATCTGTACTACACTAGAAAAGTAATTGTCACATAAATTGATTTCTTCCATGCATAATGTGAATTCAAGCATGCAAGTACAAATAACTTGGTCATCTAAGTCTTATGAAAACAATGGCATTGATACACCCTGGGGTCTTTTTGAATCCCTCTATATGGTGAACTTTCCATAAAGGAACTTATATTACTAGCATGTGGTAAGCAGCAGAGTTTTACATAGTAGAATCTTACATTGATGATGACTGAGAACTTTCCCAAACCACTCAAGATGTTGAACCAGATACCTGTGTGAGCAAACAATTGAAATAAGAGGTTAAATTCGCAGATTCGATTTTGCAAATTGTTGTGGTGTAAATATTAATGCAAGGTTTTCACCGATGTCTTTGGCTCTAACGGCATCTGGCCTGCGAAGCTCCGTGACGAACTTCTTGGCATCGAGGCGGATCTCGATGACATTGTTTAAGAGGGCGAATAGCGGAGCCAGTGGAAATGAGGCCACAAAGAGCGACACGAAACCAAACTGAATAACTGCAGAAGAACAAACAAACATAGAGATTACATGTTCAAACATTTTGATTACAAATTGACTGATAAGACAGCTTTTTGATTAAATATTGATTTTATGCAACCATTCAACAGGTTGGGGTCTAAGTTTTTCGTAGTCTCTTATGCTTATGCTGCATTTATTTGAATTCTGTGATCCAAGCTAAAATCAGCTGAAATAATTTATTATTATTATCCATGTTATTCTTTGATTAACAGCATTTATTTGAAATAGGCAACATTTTAAATGATATAATATGCTTTGTCACTTTTTTTCCTCAATTGTACGCGTTCTTGCTGAAAAAAAATGAGTATTGTACAGTGTACTGTATGTGTTAACTTATAAATCAAATAACTTCTTAAGAAAGATTCACAAATCATTATACCAATGAAAAAAACACTACTTCTTTGATGTGGTATTTTCTTGGAAAAGAATGTGTCTTTCTACAGTAACTTGATGTTTCCAGCACAGTTGTCAAGCACAAAGCTGATTATTTGTCAATCAACAACACATGGAACATAAGCCTTGTGGGAAACTGCATTTCCTTCTTTGGATTGATTGACACATGCCTTTTTTTTCTGTGCAACATGCAAACAATGGCTTTGAAAGAGATAAGGCTGGAGGGTATCCTACATAAACATCTATAGGAGTGGGTCTCATTCCCCCACTCTCACTGAGAATATCATTCACAGTATGTAGGTGGTGATCTCCCTCCAGTGCTATTCCTGAAGGTCTTAAGCTCATCTTTAGTTTCTCCACAATCGTTTCTTTGATTTGAAGAGTCTAATAAGTGGTTCTTGTATGAAGAAATGAAAAAAAAAAAAAAATCTGTTTTACTTGGCAGTCGATTAAAGCATCCATACATTTTTGAGAAAAGACTAAGGCGCAAGTTTTGTCACGCACAGTTTTCAGATAGACAGTTATGCAATTCTCTTGCACTTCAGGGACTGAACTGTCCCACATAAAACCACTCAATCAACAATCACAATAGGGAACCATAATAATCTCTACAGATCATATAATTACAGAATAAAACTCTTGTTGTGCACTTGCATGAATTTTTTATCCAATTTTTAATATCAAGCAGTAAAAAATAAATGTTTTGTACAGCTAAAAATAGGGATAGGAAGCTATACCCATAAAATTAGCAAATGGTGCCGCCCATTTATTTGCAACAGAGCTTTTTCGAAAAAACCTGTTTTGAGTCTAGTTAAAATGTATTTGCTTTCAAACGTGTCAGGAAACATCAGTCTGCATCTTACGCTCTGAGCATAATTACGTTGTATAAATGCAGGATGAATAATAGTAATTCAAGTTTGCATTGGTGTTCAGATGTTTAACTTTGCTGTTTATTCTGCACTAGGCTTTCAGATCTTTTGCAGACGCCTTCATGTCAACTTACATAAACACTCAGTCAGTTGTGTATCACCGTAAGCCACATGTTAGTGAATGTAGGCCCTTTCCCGATTGTAAACACAGCTGTAAACCAAATGCTTGGGCGAATTCACATGTTCATTCATAATTCTGACCCTTAAAACAATCACATACACTGATAACTGAGCGTCTTTAGTAAAACACTGGGGCGTGTTAAATCTAGAAACCTATGAATTCCTCTGACAACAAATCCTGCGGTTCCCGCCGAAGGGGATGAGTTAGATTAACCAGATGTTTTCTCACAAGGCTTCACGCTTCACTTTTACTTTTACACAGAGTGGAGTGCCACTCACTCATCTCCATGTATTCAGGTGTGAGTCCATCAAAAGGCTCCAGGTCATAGTCCAGGTGCCACTGCTGTCGGCGACCTGGCTGCTCCACAATCTCCTTGGGCGCCCGCTCTTTGTCCTTGAGTGTGCGGCACAGCTTCTTCAGCTTTCTAAAGTAGGAAATGAGAGTGAGACAAAATGTAAACACGCAAACCGTTGCTATAAACTTGACCTTGCAGCTAAAATGACCCAGATTTGTTTCTAAGAACTGCATATGAATTTTATACAGACATATTGTCTGCTTACTTTATATTTTCAGAACTCTTACTATTGCTTATACTATACATAGAGTTGGCGGTTTTTCACACACACAAAAAAAAAACACACACAAACACACATTTATAAAATTTAATTCTGTTTAAGTGTGCAAAAGAGATTTATATATGTATTTATAATATATATGTGTGTGTGATGGTTATTTATATTAAATTTATAAATGATAGAATCACTGCATGATGCTAGAATGTGTATTTATAAAATTCTGTATTTTATATATATAATATATTGGTGTATATGAATATGTATATGTACTGTATATATACTGTAATATTGCAGTTATATATATATATATATATATATATATATATAAATAATAACTGCAATATTTATATACACCTATCTATATATATGTGTGTGTGTTTGTGTGTGTAATATTCATATACAATATTATATAAATAACATATAACAATAGAAAATATACACATTCTAGCATCATGAAGTGATTTTTGCAGTGGCAAGCTCATTTTCTTCAGGAAACTGTTCTTCTAACATATTAAACTTGTTTTTTGTTTCTGAGCTTTAACTTAATTTAAATTCCGTTGTGTAATTCAGTTCAGTGATCTGGCATGTGAATGAACTTGCAATGGCATGAATCTTGGCCAGACGTTCCATGATTTATTGGTATAACCACACGCAAGAGCATACAGGAGACAGACTGTTGTATCTGATATCCACATACACTGTACACTCGGAAGGACTCTCTGGAAATCTCATTATTGTACACATCTGTTCACTTTGTTTTGTATTTTTCTTCAAACTGAACATGCTCTGTCTGTTCCAGTTGGGTTACACTGAAAGAATAAAATCAAACAGAATGCAAAATTCTGCAGCAAATCTGTTGATTAGTCAAGCCGTACAGAACTTAGTAAATCTATCAATTTAATGCTAAAATGCACAGACAGCATGACTAAAGGTCCTACATGTGTAGGACCCGATAATAACTAAAAGAGTGAAGGTCACCTTCTGGAAAACCTTCGGATGTCATGATCTTAGCGAGTTTCCCCCACGTGTCTGCCTTTGCCCTTATTTGGTTGTTCCTGTCCTTAATGTGATCATTGTGTTAATTTGTTCCCAGCCGTGTTCCCCAGGTGGTCTTGAGGGCTCCCCTCGTTTTGTATGTGAAATGTGGCTTTCCTGATGTTCTTTGTCCAGTCTACTTTTTATGTGGTTTCCTATGTGATCCCAGTTAATAAAGCGTTATTTGTTTTACCTCCGGCGTTCTATTGCTTCCTGGGGCAAGGACTGGTGTTCCCATGTCCTGTCCCCAATTCACGGCCAGGAGAGCCGTCCCTGATCCATTCATTCCATTCGGTTCCAGTTCCCAGCGAATTCTGTTCTGCCATCATGGCCAGGAGAGCCGTTTCTGAATCTAGTGCCCATCCCTCGTC
The DNA here is from genome assembly GCA_032353835.1 of Enteromius viviparus. Taxonomy (NCBI): domain Eukaryota; kingdom Metazoa; phylum Chordata; class Actinopteri; order Cypriniformes; family Cyprinidae; genus Enteromius; species Enteromius viviparus. The sequence continues at coordinate 11,084 of JAUCNO010000048.1, forward strand.
ATCATCTTCAGTGTCAGATTTTCCCATTCCCAATTCATTACCAGGTGTGACGTTCCTAAATACAGTGACTCTGGGGCCCATGCTTCAGTGTCAGATTCTCTCATTCCCGAGTCACGGCCAGGTGTGCCGTTCCCGAATCCGACTCCGGTGCCCTCCGGTATGACTCTTGATCTGCCATGACCTCCTGTGACTCCTGATCCGCCATGGCCTCTGGAGACTCCTGATTTGCTCTGGAGGCAGTCTGTGACTCTGTTCCCCCTTCCAGCCTCCAGGGCACCGACCTTTCCTCCCCTGTAGTGGTTGTTGATGTTATTTTTTGTTATGGCATAAGAACACGCCTTCCGGGAGTGGCCGTGATGTCACAATCTCTGTGTGTTCTGTCTTGGTTTTTCCCCACGTGTCCGCCTTTGCCCTTATTTTGTGGTTCCTGTCCTTAATGCAATCATTGTGTTAGTTTGTTCCCAGCCGTGTTCCCCAAGGTGTCTTGAGTTCTCCCCTCGTCATGTCTTTTATGTAAAGTGTGGCTTTCCCGATGTTCTCTGTCCAGTCTACTTGTTATGTGGTTTCCTATGTGATCTCAGTTAATAAAGAAGTGTTATTTGTTTAACCTCCTGCGTTCTATTGCTTCATGGGCAAAACCTGACATAAGATGACCATAAATAACTTTCATTATGTTGGAGCTATTTTATGTTTACAGACAATCCTCTCATAAACTTCACATCAAGCAGTCTGGTATTTTAACGATGCAAAGAAAAGGTTTGTTGCATTAGTGAGTTTTGATCAGAAAAATAGAACTAATAACCCATGATGTTAACATTGAAAAAAGGTAATGTAACAGGATATGTATTACCATAAAACCAGACCTGCAAACATGTTAATTACTGTCATGCAGTCATGATCACAACGTAATTTTAAACCAATTTAACCTGAGGTTTTATTACAAGTCATTAAGACAGAAGGAATGTGCATAGATGTCACTCTCACTTGGAGAGTCCTCATCAAAAAAGCAAGTGCGAGAGCATGACAACTCACGTTGGACTGGCCAAATATAGTGGACAAAATGTGGTCCATCCGTCTATAGCCTATTAACGCTCCCAATAAAACCCCCCAAATGCATCTGCTGCATTATTTAGTCTCCAAAACTACAGCCTTTTCCAGCACATTACTTTTTAATGCACGCCTTTGTATCATAAGTGCTTTCCTCCGTCCGTGATAAAGCTCTCGTTCACCAGCTGTTGAAATGAATTTGCATTTGAGAACGTGCACAATGAGTCACACGCAAACCCCTACTGGTGAACAACAACTAGTTAACTACAATTATAAAATACTTTAAAGGGATAATTAAAATTATGTAATTTATTCACCCTTCTTTAGATAAAAAGATACTTTGAAGAATGTTGTTACCAGACAGTTGACTGTAGCCTTTGAATTCCATAATATTTTTTCTTAATATAGTCAATGGCTACTGTTAACTGTTTGGTTACAGACATTCTTCAAAATATCTTCTTATATGCTTAGCAGAAAAAAAAAAGAAACTCATACAGGTTTTTAACAACCTGAGGGTGAGTAAATGATTGAGAAATTGTTTAGGTGAACTGTTCCTTTAAAAAGATGGTCTTTTGAACATATACCGTAAGACTAAGTATGCACATTAGTATAATATAGTAACATGCTATTGGCCTGTGGAGAGATTAGATCGGTTAAGTAGGTCAGGTCTCTGCGTGAGAGGGATATCTAGTCATTCTGACCTCCATCATGTTACGTTGGCACCAAATTCTTCCGCACCAAAAAAAAAAGTTGAGTATTTATAGAACTGAACAGGAGAATGGGTTTGACTTTCTCTTCCTCTAACTGTTTTTTGGATTTACATTCTTAAATGATCTACTTTTGAACTCTCTAGTAAAACTGGGAGATCAAAAGGTCATTTGCAATGACAGCATTGTGGAACATGCCATGGAGTGTTTTTACATGCTCACACACGGTTAACAACTAGAAAAGCAAAAAACACCGATACCTAGTGAATTTGGAGTAGCTGTCGTTCAACTCAAGTGAGTTGCTGTTGTAACTCGTAAATAAATGTTTCAGGGTTGCTTTCTATGAGTAAGATGAGCAGCAGGGAGAAAAAAAGAAAGACATTCCTTTTGAGTTCCTAGAGTGTTTCTGGCCATTGCGTGAGTTTAAATTGACCAAAATGTGTGACAAAGATGTGGAGATACAGCAATCTGAGTCATACGGTGAATCATAAAAGAAAGCGTTCATGTTTATGAGATAACTCACAACCAACTGGATGTATCATTCATCAAAAGGGTTTTTGCACAGAAATGGTTGGAAAGAAAAAATTAACTGGTGTTCGTGTGAAGGACAAGGAGAACGAGGTTAAATAGAGATTTCCACAAAATAAAACGTCCACTCAGACTCAGAGGTTCATTTCTGCACCCAGGGGAAATCACGTCCCAGATTTTTGCAATCGTACGCTCGTGCATTAATGCATGCATGCCACACACATTAGGCACTCTGCAGCACAAATGATACCTGTGATAATTTTTTTGTTTAAAAGTGCTGCAAGTACAGACTTCTCTCCATATATTCCATCAACATCAGTCATGCTGATTTGCATTTAAACCTGTTCATTATTGACGTGATGCATCACTTGTGCAAACATGTGAAATTAGACAGGAATCCAGCTTATTAGAGCACAAGGAGAGGTGTGTCAGAAAGTTTGCCTGCGTGCAAAGAGGGAGTAAAAGGAATTGAAGAAAGGGAAAAAACAGCAAAATAAGGCAGAAAGGCATTGGAGCAGGCAGTGGAAGCAAAGCCCACCTTACTATCCCGGGATTTCCTGGTCAGTAAACCAACTTCGACAGGAACAGTGTTTACTGTTTATCAGAAGAAATGATCTTTCTAAGGTTTCCAGATAGAAAAGCTATTGTGTTTTGTGGCAGAGAGTGTTTTATGAGATCCATGGAGAGGAAAGGGAACTTACGGAATGCCGATCTCAAAGATGTTATTCTGAATAAGTTGCTTCCCCAACATGATGATGCTGAGCTGGATACAGAGTTCAATCAGACAGCCTCCAGGAGCACACTAGGAAGAAAGCGTACAAAAAACTAATTTGTCTGATAAATAATGTGATATAAAATGTGATTGTATTGTTTTATTGTAATTATTAATATTAAATAAAACTAAATTAAAAATATTACTATTGTAATGTTTTACTGTAATGATAATGCATTAAGTTATTAAAGGATTTAAGAAAAAATTAGCATCAACTGAAATCAAATAAACATCTTTATTTCAAAATGACAAAAGCACAACAAAATAATTATAAAACTTTATGAAAATGAAAGTAAAAAAAGTACAAATTTATAAAACACTGATAAAATTACCATAATATTTCCGTCAGTCTTTATTTCTTCTTCAAATGTTCAAAACTCTTTTACTGACAAGAACACAGTGTTGTGCTTTACCGTCAAGCAGTTTTATTTGATTTCAGTTTTATTTTGATTTATCATGCAGCCCTGATGTTGAACATGACAGTCATTCAGGATGCAACAAAAGCCAAACCCCGTTCTTACCTCTTCCATACGGTAATCATTGAAGACATAAACGTAGCTACCGGGATGGCCAGCAAACCTGTAAAAAACCCACTATTAAGGGTCATGGGATTTGTCTCAACCCAAGCCAAGGGTCACATGCCTATCTTATTTAAAGCCAGATGTTTGTGCTGAATTCAGACTTCACATTTACCGTGCTTAAGGCTGAATATTTGTGGGTTTGTTCGCTTTTCTTTCTTCTGTAATCAAATATGGTGTTTTTGTGGTCTAACTTGTCTACATACCTCCCTTTAAAGAAGGCCACGTAGAAGATGGGTGCATAGGCATTCATGAACTTCAGGAGGAAAGCCTTCAGAATGAGACGCTCCTCAAAGTTGGTCTCAGTTTTAGGGATCTCTGCAGACACATGAATGAAATTATTTGGGATTCAAACAGACGTGTTCTGGATAAACTGCACAGCCTTTCAAATGCTTGTTGTTCTGATGAGTATAATAAATATTGGTGGCTTGGGAAATTCTCCCATGATGTATTAGTTTAGCAGTTCAACTGTTCAACAGGTTAAAGGTTGAGAAATGGAGCATTTCAGAAGACCATATGGTTACATTTGAGGATGGGATTATATGTTCTTGGCCTTTGCCTAAATCTTAATCTGCCATGAAATATTACGCATGGCAATTTTTTTTCAATACATTCACAATATTTCAGTGCATTCGTTAATAGGGCATTCTCAAAAAAGAACCAAATTCCAGTAAGACTGTTAAAATATACATATATAAAAGCAAGAACTGGTGAGTTTGGAAGTAGGTTAAAGCATTAGGGTGAGCCAGACTGCATGTGGTCAGACTTTAAGAGTGAAAATCAAAGAAGTACGGGAAAATCTATATCTTATTCACGAGATGACAACACGTGCCTCCTTTCCTCCCTACATATCCATAGAGACTCTCATTTATTAAAACATCTCTTAAGTAAATCTCTGTGATGGCTAACTGACAAGCAGCATTTTCCCCAGCGTTCCTGGAGTGGCTCAATCAAAAATTCATGTCATGTGGGTGGGCAAAGAGGGGAAGAAGGACATCCGAAAGAAGGGAAGTTTGACCAAAAGTGGTAGTTTAGCAACAAGGCAGTGGTAAAATCTCACCCAGTTCTGTCAGCCAGGCAGCCACCATGCCGTATATCTCGTCCAGGATGAGGATGACCACCAGGTTGATAATGACAGCGGTGGCTGTGACGGTCACCCGCACGTTAGACTTAACCTCTGGATCTGGGCTCATCGCCATGAGGGCCGAGATAGTGATGCGGTAGATGATGACACTGAAAACAGCTGAGCAAGTCACTCCAAACTACATGGAGAGAAAAAAAAAAACGCATAGAAGTAAAATGCAAATGACATTTGGACAATCACAAAAGCATTGCTCCAGACAGGAAGGATAATGCTAACCATGAACAGAATAGAGGATATGTTGATTAAATATCCAGGCAGTCTGTCCCTCCATGTTAGCTTCTCATGTCCAGTCTGTGAAAGGAGAAAGACATTTAAAGTGACTAGTGGAAGCATGTATGTATGTGTTTCTGTTTTCTGCGACTCAGAATTACCCTATTGGATAAATAATTTGGCTGCCCACTTTCTGTACATTTTGTACATTCAAGTGATGGATCATATCTCATAAACATCCGGCCAACTGAGACAACCTATTTAATGACCAAACAAACCTGAATACACCTCTTTTGCATTTAAATCAAACTTAATCAAGCCAAAAACAACATCAACAGCGTGGACTCAGGCAGCAGTGGATTGAGGGTGGTCTGTTCCCATTGGATTCAGTCTTTCTTCATTGTCAAGTTTAGACGGCAGAACAAGAAGTATGTCCCTCTGAGGAATACATGTTAGATGACATACAGCAAAAAAATGGCTTCAGATTTAGTTCTATGGAAATGAATTAGTAGGCCACAGGAATGTAAAACAGCAGCTAATGTTTCTTTGAAGTCATAGAAAAAATGTCATTACAAAAGCATCATTACAATCGAAAGGGTGTTTGACAAGAATCCAGGGCCAGTTTTTCTAAGTAACTAGTGCACACAGTTATTACTGTTTACTAGCTGTGGCTGTTATCTAAGGCTTACTGAAAGAAAACCACAAAATGATTGATTTGATGTTTACTGTTCTTTCTCCAGAACAATCTGAGGTTACAATGCTACTAAGCTACTTATCCAAATATAAAGCACACACAAATACATTGAGTTACATAATTTGGTTTTAATTAGATGGAATGAATATTAATGAATTTTAGTAATGAATAAAACATCTCCCTCAACTTTGTTGTAATGTAATCTGTTATTACATGATCTGTGCATGATTTATGCACTGCTGCATCATTATAATTTAGACAAAATGCAATTGTGCTGCCTACTGGGAGCAGATATTGCATTTGGAGCATGCCTATGTTTCTGTCTACACAGGGTTTAAACAGAGCCCAATTTATATGTGTTGATAAATGGAGATTTAGAGGGTTTTGCATGGGACACAGTAACAAATGCGGACAGTGTTGACACAATATTTTGATAAAATGTACCTTTTGCAATTGGGCTCATTATGAGGCAAACAGCACCATCTAGCATGAAGTGTGTCTACACCCTGCCACCGTGGAAAAGCCACAGAACCCAAAGTGTAACCAGGCACAGCTTTCGAGATGCCACAGCTTTAGGGTCTCCAGAATAACGAATGTGGGTCACGCAATTGTGCCGTTAATCATAATCCACAGGCTCCGCTCACGAACCCTCACCCAGTAATGAGAGGAATTGCTGCAGGTCTGCGGTCTTACCAATAACTGACTCGTCATTAAGATGCATGACGTTATTTGGTGACAGGCTGTGATACCCTCTTAAAATGCATTAATACTATATCAGAAGAAGCCAAGTTCTTGGGAAACCTCACTGGCGCAGAGATGCATATTTGAATCTAGTGCCACAAATATGCAATGAGGTGCCACAAGTATGTAATAAGTAGGCTCATTTGAGACATGGACATTTTTTTTGGCTTTTATGCTGATTTATAAAGGAAAATCTGCGTAATGGATGTAAATATGGTAAAAAGTATTAAGGCAAAAGGATTTGTAGTATTTTGTAAATGTGGGCCATTCGAATTTCACTGAAATCTGTTGATCTTTCTGTGGAATTCAGCAAGCGCAGATTCCGTGCCAGCTTAGCAATAAGGAACAATAACAAAAGATGCCTGACAAAAGAATGCAGAGGAATGAAATTAATAATTTATGTAATCAGCCATATCATAGCACGGTAAAAACAGTGAGAGGGAAGAAGATGACAGGTGGCATTGCTTTTAAATAATTAACACTTTTTATTTTTAATTTGCATTTGATTTAATGTGACAGATATGTACTGGGATACAAAGGATACAGATATCTAAAGTCATGTAATTCATTATACTCTACAAAAAAGAAATGCATGGACTTATTAAATTTAAACCTTTAATGTAATTTGGATAAAACAAAATACAAATATTTACTATTTTTACATATTTATTTATGTTTAGACTTTGAAAGTGACTTATTAAATCAAGAACATTTACATTTGTTTTGTTCACATTTTGTTTTGCATTTTTTCATTTAAGAAAGTTTGATCTACACATTAGAAAAGTGGAAAGAACTGTGCATGTGTGGTCATAGCAATTCAAGATACTGGTCCAAGGACAGCAGTCGGTGTCTGTCGAAATATTTAGTGGATAAAGATCACTGGATTAGTTAAACAGCTCAGTGACAGTGAAGTAGTTTGGGTGCTGCCCAGATGTGGGTTTCCACAGATGCTCCTGCTAACAACAGCTGTTGGATGGAGAATATCGCTTCCTTGAGCTTAAATCAACCCTCTTTGTCTTTTATTTAGGCTGTCTAGTAGTTTATTGCAGAAATACTTTTTTCACTGTATGTTCTTTAGATTTTTAAAATGTTCTTCAAACGTTTTTCATTATTCTTTAAGAACTGTTCATTGAAATGTTGCTTATGGAGCCCAAAATGGTTCTTCTATGGCATCTTTGCAAAAATCTTTTGGAACCTTTCTTTCTATAAAAATACTAAATCTTTCATTGATTAGACTTCATGTCAACCTGACATCACATTGATCTACTCAGCAGACATGGAAATGTCAAAGGGCTCTGGTTTTGTTAGCGCATGATCGCCACACGCTCTCAGAAACACACACATACTCAGTCGGACAACACACAAATGTCCCAGCAGGCCCACGCTAAGCCCTTTGGGAAATTAGTGACAGGATCACCAGTGTGGGGATTTCCTCCACAGCCATATGTCGCTTTGCAGAGATGCCGTGTTCTCATTGACGTCACCGTACGCCCCGTTTTCTCAACCCCCCCCACTCTCCGAATGTACTGTAAGCCAGATACGCAAGAGAACTAGCACCGGAACCACACCAGTGCCCACGCTAGCAAACAAGATCACATAAGCCACCACATATACAGACCAGAAACCATTGCATTTGTGTTAAAATCACACACAGCCTACTAGAGAATATTTCAGGCTGGTGGACTGAAAAAAATAGCTTTTATGGTCTTTAACACAGGAGACGGTCCAATAAGAGAGGCTTGACTTTTGGGGGTCGGGTACAGAAGGGAAAAATGTGACGTGAGCCCCATCTGACAGATCTGAAATCCCTTTAAACCACACTCTCATCTCCTTCCAGCTCTGTGCTCTGATCTGAGACAACCACCGGACCAGGATTACACACAAAGGAACCTACATGCTTCGGATCAGCGTGATCTTTCTAATAAACAGCTTGAGCAGGAACGCACCAGGCCATAGATTAAATGTGGGACGAATGACATCTAAGGATGGATGAAAAATTAAATTATGCAACATTGTGTATTAAATGTCCCAGACTTCCTGCTCAGACTAATAAAATCAGAAAAGTCCAGCAAGCAAACTAAACTCTCCTTGCATGAGAATTGCTCAAGAGTTGTATTACTTATTTTAAGAAGGTGTTTTAAAGACAAAGAATTTGCCAATTAGGTACATAACATCTGTATATTTTTTGGATACAAGGCTTATTACAAGGAGATAAGTTTTGTTTCTTAAGTAAATTTATCTTGCTTTATAGATATACAGCATAAAGGTATTTATGAGACAATATATCATAAATAATGAAATAAAAAAATAAAAAAACGTGCTTATACAAAACTAGCTTTCCTTGCATAAGAATTGCATTAGATTTTAAGTGTTTTGTTATTTATTGCATGATTTATTTTTAGTTTAATTAAAGAGGTTTATGCTTAAAAGACAAAGAATCTGGCAATTAAGCAGCAAAAACAGACAATTCAAGATATATTCTAACAAGGGTTGTTATCTTACATAGTTTTGTTTCTTAATTTATCTTGCTTTATGGATATTCAGCATACAGGGTTTTACATGACATTTGTGGGCTGGTAAATCTGATATCGGACATGAGAAGAACCATAAATAGGTGTCCTGAAGAATATCTTTTTTACTTTCTACCGCCTTTATCCTGCTGTACTTACTTCATGCCACAATCTTTGTCCAAAGATGGTTTTATTCCAGAGTGAATGGAATTGAACGCAGAATTTAATAAATCTGCTTTAAAATGCACAAATAAACTCGGTCAGAGGTCAAACATTTGATCTTCTCCTCCTCCTCCTCAGCCTCAAAGATAATGAGAAATGTTCCCTGACTTTGCTTCTGGAGGTGATGAAAACATTTGGCTCTAAAATTAGCCTTGCAAAGGGTGGGCTGCATTTTATTAACAAACGTCACTAATGTGTCCTAAAGATAGCTGCCAAAATGACATAGTTATGCGATAAAGGCTTTTAAAGAGTCGAAGATAAGAACAGACCCAACCAAGCGTATGAGGGAGTGGGATTTGAGTGTCTGTGTCTCCATGGAGATGTGAGGACTTGGAGGTTCAGAGGTTTGGCGTTTAGCCCGGCATGGGCGGACGCATGCATACACCCTTGCGTACACAAATCACAAACGCACTGGAGTCTAGTGCGCTCTGCTGGTCAGTCTGTAGCAAACTGCACTAAACTGTATAACAAGAAGTCTCTTGCAGAAATGTTCACACTTTAAATCAGCATGAATGTCAAGTAAAATAAACAGACACGTTCTTTTTCCAACTCCCTGAACTCAATACCTTTCATTAACCGCTCTCTTCACAGTCATCCCAAACCGTACACATGTGGCCCTTTTAAATGAGTGATATGCATTTTTGGTTTAGTCAGACGGTTTTTGGGGTTTTGTGGTAATCCATATGAGCTGTGAGAAACATGGGGAGGTCTGTCAGTGCTCCGTCACAAAATCCTGTGGGCTGTGGTTTTTCCACCCATGACAGCACTACCAGAAATTGATAAGCATCATCTAGATCCTGGGGAGTGTTGCTTATTTGCTTGACAGTGAGTATGTGCTGAATAGTAATAATGGCTTAACTACCATGTGTTTCTTTTACCAAAATGAAGAGTAAGAAGAAATTGCCTTGTTTACGATGTCTGACCGATACAAACTGCAGTGATCTAGAGTTCAGACTGTTTTGAATTAAGTCATTAGGATGTGTAGTCCTAATTTAAGGTTCTGCAAAACATCTAGGTCAGGACTGACCGTGGGCCATGATATCTGGGACAGAGAAGCTAAACATAAGAATGAGACAAAGCACCATAATGCGAGTGACGGATGAAAATCTGTGATTCTTGGACACAAAGGCCCAAAAAATAGGCAACACATTAGGTCAGGGGTCACTGAATCTGTCTGAAAGTATGCCATTACATTACGCCTCCTGTGCTGAAAAAGTTTTGATGAGGATTATGGATGCACAATGAGTCTAGAGAGCATCATAAAGGTCATAGCAACTGCGAATATTTTAGCTGAACTTTTCATAATGTTTTTTCCAGTGGGAAAGACATAAGACACATGAAATCCAACAACGGAAGCACAATATACCGGTGTGCTTAAGCATATGTTGTTTACTTCCTACAGACTGCCTTGTTTTTTTTCGTTTAACTAAGTTTAGATGCCTTGCAGTCTTTAGCAAATCCAGTGAGTTTTGATGTATCTCTTATTGTAGCAGCCTGGTAAGCACTTTAATTCCCATCTGACTTTTTTATTATATTTTTACTATTATATTTCTTAAAACTAATCTTTAAGACCAAAACCCCCTCAGTGAGCCAAGGCTTGACTTTAGACCAGGATTAATGTTCTACAGACCCTGTGAAACCTTAAGAAGCTTGAACTACTGACACAGTTTGACAAGCACAACACGACGCACACACAGAGAGAAACTAAACTACGGATGTCACCGTACAAATTTACAAGCCACATCATGTATCAACTAATAAGTCCTAATTTATTGGGCTAATTTGCCTAATTGCATTTGATGCAAGACAACGGCCCCAAGCAGTAATGTTAAACAGACAAGCACAACCTTCTTTTTCCAATTGAAATGCTGAACTCTCTGAGGCTCACACCTTGTGTGTGAACAAATGACAACTTCCTGGAAAACATATTTATTTACTGAACATATACTTTTTACACACAGCAGCGATCGCTGGCATTTACAACTGAACAGACCGCAATGATGACATTACACTTGACCTTACGCAAAAGGACAAGAAACCTTTAATGTTGTTACACTGTGACTAATGTTCAGTTACGTGAAACCAACAGAGCAAACTGAGAGATCTAATTGTATTAGCCCGACATGCACCGTCCAACAGCAAGAGGATTAAGGCAGTGAGAGACGGCCGTATTGCTCATCAGACGACCCCGCTATGGCCACCCCACCCAGCTGAGCCCCTCTGACAGACACATGGGCCATTTACAAATTAAACGGGCTCAAATTCTCTCACTAAATATGCATCTGTGCATGTGCGAATGGGCTGTAAGTCTTCTTTCAAAGTTATTGGCAGGAAACAGTAATAGAATATAGGGCATACAGAGCAAGATTACAGCACAGAGACAGTTTAAGGCAACACATCCAAGGTGAATGTAAGATTATCACCATATTTCCTAGGTTTATGGATTGCATTAACAAAAATGAGTTTTCCGAAATGATGTATCAATGACGTTTGATTCAATCCACTTAAATATACTTTTAATCATTATAATATTTTTTCTTTGCTTTTATTTATACAGTACTTATAGTACTTATTCATGCTAATTTTATTTCTTATGCATCTGTGATTATGCATCTTTATTATCTTATATGTAAAGCACTTTAAATCTAATTTATTTGCATTATTTTTTAGATCAGAAATCTGAACACTGGAGAAAGCCAGATTCAAAATTTACTTCTTATAGGAGGATTTTTTTGCCTTTTTCTTACACTATAAGTAATGAAATCTATGCAACAGGTCAAGTGCAATAAAATAAACACTATAAAGTATATTTTCTTTCCACTAGTCTGAAAAAATGCAAATAGTTCACAAAAATAAATTGCCTACAGTGTCTTGCCTTAAATGGCCCGAGAAACTTTCAAAATAAAGAAGGAGCTAGATTGCTGGGTCAGTATGCTGTTGCACAGTTTTGAAAAGGGGAAACAAACCTCACAACTAGGGAGTGTTATATAGAAACTGTAACACAAGCAGGTGGAAACAAGGCTCTGGAGAGATGGAGGCGAGAATAAGAGAGGGAGAGAAAGAGAGCACCATTTACCGGATTCCCAGCTGCCATGGCTGACAGTAACCTCTGCCTCCATTTGTCCTTCCCCAGTTCCCCGCTCTCGTCCACACCTCTCTCAGGCTGGAACACACAGATCTGAACCGTCACTCAATCGCTGACGAAAGAGAGCAAGACTCTTGCTAAAGCAAATGTCAGCTGTTTGGGACACCAAACCGGATCTACATGCCTTCCTTTTTTCTTGGGCATCACCAACGCAAAGCATAGCCTACGAAGCCCCAAAGCGCCAGTGCCTAATGCTTCAGGCCAGAGAAGTGCATGATGGGAAGGCTGTGCAAAAAAAGGCCCACAGCATTTGGCACCCCCTTTTACTCCCCCACAACCATGGCAGTTCCCTTTTTGACTCTTTTCAATATAGCATTTGCATATTAAGCCAGAAGCCAAAAGGAAATATATTTAGATCTTTTTAAGTCAGCCATTAATAAAATGCATAATGCATAAAGCACATAAAAAAATAGTAAAGACGGCCTGCCCACCTCATTTTTGTTCTTTTTATTTTTCTTCTTCCTCTGCCTCTTTTGAAGGAGAATCGTTTCGTATTTGGGTCTGGGATGTTCCTAAAGAGAGAAGGACAAAGAGGCAATTGCTTCTACTCTGTGCGAGACCCAGTGGACAGCTGCAGACAGAGAGTTTCAAACCATTCAAACAGGTCAAAAATCCAGGGCAACACAAAGACTCAACATCTCAAAGAGCAGCAAGAAGAGAGTTTCAAATGTAAAACTCAAACCTTCGCTTTTTCCTGGCGGGAAAGATTGCATTTAGAGAAACAACAAGTTAACATATTGGTAAGTCCATTTTGGCTGAGGCCACATGGAGACATTCACATACAGCGTTGGGGGATAAACATTAATACTATCGAATGGGGACGCCACCATTATGTCACATCACATAACAGTCAGAGTTAGTCATTTTTAGTTGGTTAGTGTGAAGAAACACTGTCTTTGAAATTAGCACTTGGTCAGTGCACTGGAATACAGACAAACAATAGCGAGCAGTGAGTAACATAATGTGACTATGTACGTGTGTGAACGTACCTCCTCCTCCTCCATGCCTGTCAGATCCCAGCTATAGTTCAGACTGATCTGTCTGCGCTTCCAGTGCTCTAGAAACATGGCAGCTAAAGAGAGAGATGAGACATTCAGCAAACAAGTACTGACAAATGTAAGCCGTGTAGGAAAAGAAAAACAAAAGATGACTTATAAGCGGCAAAGTGTCATTTCTTAATGTAAGATAAATCACATCTCATTTACAAAACCATTAAAGGAATGCTAAAAAATAAATGATCCTGTTGATCCTGAAAGTTAATCCAAAATAATTATATCAAGATTTCATCACGTTCAACCAATTTACTTAATCAATTTAATGAAAATGTATAATATTAAGATAATTTTTCTGTTGTGTTAAATTTAAAAAATACATGGGTGTACATGGAGTGTAAATGTTGATTTAGTTTGTATATGCACTTTTTATTCAATATTATCAACACCTCTCTATGATTCATTTAAGTTCAGCCAAATACTTAATTATCCAAAAATTACTTTCATATCATTACAATCATGATCTTTTTTCCTCGGTCATATAAAAAAATGAGATGTTTAGCAGAATGTTTATCATGCTCTTTTCGCTTTCAGTAAATGTGATTATATTAAAAACATATAGCTATTACAGTTATATTTCAGTATTTAAGAAAAGGGGTGAACTCTCCCTTAAAATTCACATTAAACCAAACAGCAAAAACCAAGGCAGTGTGTGTGCTCCGAAACCGCATTGCATGAGTAATTAATTCATCTACATATGAACAGATGAAGTCTCTCTAAACCCTGCTGGGGGTCTCTGTATGAGTAATAATGTATAGCTTCTGCTACCCCACGCAGGTGCCAAAGACAGGGCAGTGTCAGGAATTGAGCGGTTTCACAATGCCTTCATCAGCCGGGCCCATGGACACAGGCAGTGATAGAAAGAGGTAACACAACTCTCTAGCCATTCACCATCCCTTCAACTACATCACTGCGGGGACTGCTGCATCTCCGCACTTTAATGCTTGTTGCTCAAACTGGTCTCATATTCAACAGGAAAGACCTAAAGCAACAGGACAGATCTTTTGTATCAATAATATACAAAAGTGGCCAACGTCTAAACTAGGTCTGTCATTTTTATGTTTGAAAACAAAGATAGAATGTAGTAGACTGGAGAAATTTGGGTCCTGAGATGCCCCGTTTAAAATACACATTGCACAAATACCTTTTCTTATAGTGAAAATTAATTCTGTAGATTTTTAAAATCTGTTTTAAAAAAAAAAAATTATTAACTGTTCACTAAAGGGTCTCTCTGAAAAACCAAAAATTTATCTTTAAATATAATTTTAAAGAGTGCAAGTTAATCATAAGTTGTACAGTACAAACATCTGATCAATGCATGCAATTAAAGGTATAAAACAATAGATGGTGAGATAATGAATCATACCCCAGAGGGACATGAAGATGGCGAAGAACACTGTGGCCGGGTTGTCAAAGAGATGGCTGGCACGTGCCGTGCCACACGCTGTGCTCAGATGCCAATAGTCACATGCTCGATCGCAAAGGGGACACATAGTGAAGTTCTGATCCTCATCACACATCTCCTGGCTGGCAGAAACACACAAAATTAGACACGGCCATTCAACAGTACAATGAAATTAATTAATTATGGCCTTGATATGGTGCAGTGTGTTCATCCATTGACGTGGCCCAGTGTCTAAAATATCAATTAAAAATGCAACACTATTTTATCTTGTGACCTCAGAAAATGTAGTTGCACTGGACTGAAACGTTCATTGCATTCTCAAACATAATACCGTCTGGCTCGCTGTGTACTCAAACAAGTACTGACATTTAAAAAGATCACAATATTGCTTGTTCTCCCCAAGGATGTTTCAGTCACAAATGCATGCTGAGCACATACTTAAAGCACTTGCAATTCTAGCATAAATTAGTGCCATGAATCACAGGAAACCACATAAACACCAGAACTATGTTCCTTGATTCTAATTATCACTTTAATATCAGCGAAATATAATAATCATAGTCCGTTACTCTCAAGCTGGCAGCTCTAATGTGGCCACCCACAACAGGGACCCATGCCCAGCCCTCGGTGGGCTTTATTGGCACGTACCTAGGTATGTTTGTTTCCACAGTGGCCCAGCCATAGAAGAATACAATGATGCCCACCACAGACGCAGGGATTAAAAGTTGAGTATAGACACCAAGCCAGGCAAAGTAGAGACCTATCTTCTCACCAAAATATTTCCTAAAAGTTATACAGAAAACATTGGGAGTCTGTGTTGCTTGCGGCAATCAATCAATCAACATCAGAAGTGCCCAAACCTTTTACTACAAAGGACTGTGTGCCAATAGTAAATGTTGTACAATATCCAACTATGAATTAGAAATGAAGATATGCATAATAAATTGCATGTTTTTTCTCATTTTATCCTGACATGTCAGGACAAATGGTTTGGGCATCTCTGACCTGAAGCAATGTGTCAAAGTGATCTGAGAGTTACCTGATAAGATCAACAGGCTGATACTTGTAAAAAGCACCATATCTTGCCCATTCATCATGTAACAGCTGAAAAGGTACAACAAAAACAAGGAACTTAATTACATTTTTCCTTCTGATTCATTGCATAAAAATAAAACACAATAGCAGCGTACTTGTCTGTCGTTCTTCCCCTCAGCTTGTCCACTGGGGTGGAAGTCTCCCTGTAATCAAAACACACTTCAAGCCAACCTGACAGCAGAACGAATGACAAAGGAATCCTAAAAAAACAACTCACATCGTGTAGCGGGAACGCTGAATCATAGACCCCGTTGGCTATCAATGTGGTGATACCTGTGAGGCACAAAAGAGGGCACCTTAAAATACCCAGGAATAATGATTGACTGCTTTGACTTTAAAGTGACCCAACTTCATTGCTTTTGGAAAGCCGGCAGCCTGAGTCCTCGAGGCAGAAGACAGCTGACATGTGGAACACAGGCTTTAATCAAAGTAATTAATCAGTTCTCAAAGGAACGACACGTACGCTCTGGTGATTAGCCCTCAATTAATAAAGTAGCTCCCCAGCAACAAGCTGGAAAGACCACCACTACCCATCGCCCCCCTCTTTCCACCTCAATGGACCCGGCTTCAATTCGGATCCCAATCCCAGAACTTTATGACCCAATTTACTCAGTTTGTACAAAACCAAGTGAGAGAAAGTATGAGAGATGGAAAGAAGAGGAGGGGCACGGCTGGAGAACTAAAGAGAGCACCAAGCCATCCCTTCTGCCGGATAGCCTCGATCTCCCAGTAGCCCCCGGTGGTCCGTCTGTGTGGTGACTCGTTCCAAGGGAGCATATGGCATGGGCTTGTGTTGCACACTGTCCCAACTGCACCGTGCCCGCATCCAAAGCTCTCATTCTGGCCCTGACTGTCCTGAGGATTCCCCGAATGCTAGTCCGTGCTTAAGTTATGGATTAATGTATTACTAACCCATGGTTTGGCAGGTCCGTGTGCAGGCGGTGCGTCTAAGGATTTCATACACCTGGGAGAGACAGTGAGAGAGAAAGAGTGAGAGAGATACCAAGCAAACAAGACACCTGAAAATTGTTCCTGGAAAAACCCAGGTGGAATTGGTTTCTTAGAATGGTGCCTGGAGACGGCAATCTCCTGCTGCTAACAAATAACTTTTGTTCCCTCTTGTATATCGTGTTCTCTTCTCAGCATTCAAAGAACACGTATTACATTGTACCAATACAGCTGTAAAGAAATTTCAAGAGCCAAGCAATAGAGACTCACTATTCGACTCCTTGTGGCGTTGTCAAAGAAGGTGTCCTTTGACTTGATGTTGTACCTGCAAAAAGGCCCAAATTAGCAATAAGACACCCATGGGTTACCCAGATTCCTTTGGCAATCAAACAAATCCTGTCAAGTCGTCTAAGAAAAGAACAAAATCCCATGTGGCCCCTGATGACATTTAACCCCACATCACCCCAACCACAGCAGGTTCTCACAGGTGGAGCTTGTCCCGGGAGAAACAGTGTGAAAGGAACTTGGTACGGCTGTGTTCTTGCTCCTGATGGGGCACTTTAGGCTGGAACGGTTGATTTAACTTCCGCCACACTTCGTTCATGGTGGCGGCCAGACCTTTTTCTTCTCTTAGCTCGTAGCTCTGAACAAGAGACAATGTTTTTATGGTCAAAAATTGGCAGAAAATCAGTAGACCAACAATCAGCATTAGTTATTTGTGCTTTTCCCTCTCTCCCTTGCATACATCAGAGACACACTATATAACACATGCAGGGACTGGTGAGGGCTCGTGGAGAACTCGCATAAGGACATCCTGAGGGACTCGGGTCTGTTATGAGAATAAGAGAGAGCTCTGCTATGCCTTACCTTCTTGGTGGGCACTTTTATCTTGAGAAACTCTGCCTCTCTGCTTAACACCTGCCAAGGCGCATGTAGCCGGATGAAAGCATGACCATGACCCTTGTTCTGGGGAAAGAATTGAAAAGATTAACATACTGCCTCCAATTTGATTTGTGTAATTTTATGAATTAAAAAAATACTATAAGAGAAACTAAAATAGTTTCAAAGCGTCCCAGTAGAAACAGGACATCAATATACATTCACATTGGTATTGGACATCAAATTAATATTGACATTAGATGTTGACTTGACATTGAAGTTTTTGGTCACCCGAAAATGCAAGAGAATTTTAATGAAATATCAATGTCTTATGATGTTATGTGTCTGCTGTTTTAAATGACCTGTTCTCAACATTGGTTCAGACCAGTTAAAAGCAGATAAATGCTGACCCATATGTATTTCCTATTTGTAATTTTGACTTACTTCATTATTTTGGTAATTAACTGATTTTAAGTATTTTTATTGCATATGTACTTGCACCGCAAAAACTGAACCTTAAGGAACCACTTTGTATCTCATCTAACACATTTTTCTAGAATGCTGAAATTTTACAAAATAATATTACTGAAAAAAACGGTTAAATTACATTTAAAACACAACAAAAAACAGAAAACCTTATTTTAAAAGAAGAAAACTTTATGCATTATGGCCCGGTTTCACAAATGGGGCTTAGCTTAAGCCAGGAATAGGCATTAGTTAAATTAAGATTTTTAAGTAACTTAAAAATGCCTTATAAGCAAATATCAGAGGTGTGCATCTTAACACAGAACAATGACACTGACACGTTTTAAGATATGTCAGAGCAAGATATTTTCCTCTGAGGTAGCTCAAACATGCAATTTAGTCTGGGACTAGCTTAAGCCTTGTCTGTGAATCTGGGGGGTCTATGTTTTCTAGGTCATGAATAGGTCCTTTTTTTAGGTAAGATCATTTTAGTTTACAGATTCAGTTACAACAGTTATGTGGTTTTACTTGCATATTTTAAGTGCTAATTTGCAGAGCTGACCACTTGCCTCTTAGATTTCCAATTGTTTTTTCCATAAATGCATTTTACATTCCTTTAAAGATACTGTGAAAATTATTGCCTGTGGTAATTGACAGCATGCAAACACAAAAATAACCTAGAATAGGCAGTATCAATGTCAAAAGAGTGGCAGATTGTCACCAAGCCCATCCAAGACCCCCTAAAGAGGGACTATATATATTACATAAACTTGGGGGGTATGGTAATGATCTCTTTTTGAAAGTTGTAGCCATGAAACCTAACACTGAAGCTGCATCGTGCCCATACAGAGATGACAGACAGTAACCGTATCTGTCTGGCATTGGTCAGCCATGCCATCTAGAGAAGCATGTGTTAAGAAGAAAGGAAGATGAAACTGAAAGAGACATTGAGATGAGAGTGATGAGACAGAAAGAGATGATGGAAACCTGAGGACATCCTCACTGTCCCCTGCGTTCCAACACCACGGGTGTTTTTTTCTCTTCCCCCTCCACACACACACTCACACTCACAAAGGAGAGATAAAAATAACATGTGGATCTGAGAAGGTTAATTAGGATAAGATATTCCAATTAGTACTTCATCTCAGCAGGGTAAGGCAATTAGGTCGATTTGAGCACAGTCTGAGTGGGAGCCATCACTACAGAAACCGGCTGTGACTGACATTTGAGGGGCTCCCAAAGACCTGTGAGCGGAAACGGTTCTTCATGGCAGGTTGAACCCTGTCTTTGACATTTGGTATAATTAACTCAAGCAAAGAGTTGAGAAACAACCCCTATGAATGGATACATTGCTAAGAATCCATGGCTTACATCAGTGATGCAAACTCTAGCCTAAGACTCAAACTTGAGTTGGACTTAAATAGTTTGACAATTTGCAAACATTGTTTGTATAAAAGGGAGCCTCTTTTGCATGCCGTAACTCTTTTAAGATTTCAACATGGTAACTTAAACTGGTTTGGTGTATTAATAGACAATGAAAGAATAATTGGCATCTACTTTAGAAAATACTTGCATATCTGAATTTGTGCTACATAAATCATTATACAGAAATGTAAATACATATTGTTAAATGTAGGTTCAGCATGGTATGGCTTGAGGGAAAACAAACTCCAGTTACCATAGTTACCCATTCATTTGCTATTCAGAAAATTCTATTGAGTGGATTTACAGATTACTCAAATTAGCCTGCAATATATATAAAATGAGACTGAAAATGAGACACAATTCTGGCCCTGACTGTCCTGAGGATTCCCCGAATGCTAGTCCGTGCCTAAGTTATGGATTAATGTATTACTAACCCATGGTTTTGCAGGGCCAAAAATGAGACTGAAAATGAGACAAGATGTAACTTGATTTGGACTCCACCTCAAGGGCATAAGACTAGACTCTACGTCAGAGACCTGCGAACAAGATGATGGTTCACTTGTTGTCATTGACAGCAATGATGCCGATAACACATCTAAAGAGGATAAGAATGCTGAATCTTGAATCTTCAGTTAATTCTATGCATCATGCATGAATATTCACATCATTGAGAAATTGACCCTAAAATAAACAGGTTGTTTCGCCATGGACCCCTACAGAAAAAAAAATAGCTGTGCAAAAAAAACAGCAGGAAAAGCTTTCTCCCCACATCTTCCCTCTGTTTTTAGGTTTGTTTTTTTTATTGCCACTATAGAAAGCCAATGTTATTCATCAGACCAGGACTATTAAGACAAACAAACACAGCTAACGCAGCCACTGAAACATGATTCCAGCAGCAGCAACATCCCCTTGAGCATTGAACATATTCAAAACAAAACTTCACTCTCTATAAAGTCAATCCCCTAAGCTCCTCAAGCATGAAACAATAAACCAAAACTAAACTATTCTAAAATAGCATATTCACCAGAGTGATAAACTGTAACAATGTGCAAAGATGAGGAACACGCCAGGTAAGAGGTTCTAAGGTGTGACTTGACCCGCTGTCCCTGTTCAGACTGTCTTCAATCAAACTTCGCTTAGCAGCTGAATTATTCAGAGCGCCTGACTGCAGGTATTTGTTGCGGTCATAAAGCATACCTTGAAAACACCGGCAGAGACAAAACATCATGTAATGACTGTGATCAGACAAAGCAGGAGATGGCTGCTGAATCAAGGTTCAGTGATCACGATAATAATGATGATGAAAGCCTTAATGACAAAACGTGTCACTGCAGGCACATATTGCCACCTTACTAGGCTTTCCATTGGGCAACGTATGTTTAATACCTCAGAGTTTTTAATAAAAACACACATGATGCATGTTAAAAAACACCTCAGATTCAGATGATTAAGAGTTCAAAAAGAGGGAATCTGTCATTTACAATGACGACAAATAGCAAACAGTTCAATTCAGGGCAGAAATTTGTTCCCTTTCAGGATAGGTTTCAGTTAACTCAGTGTGCTGTCAAAAGCTGGTTCACAGCTCTTCTGAGAGAGAGAGTAGACAATCACTACTATTACCAGCCTGATAATCTTACTTGGCTTCACACCACAAGCACTCACAGTCTAATCACCCTACAGATGCAGCACAAAATGATCACAAAGACAGAGATGCACAATAACAACGTGTTTTCTCCTATTGTCTACAAGAGAGTTTTTCATTAGAATGCATATCAATTAGCTTTTTAAGTAAGGAGAGTCCACCTGATTCCCCAGATACGATTTAAAAACAAGCTCACTAGCAGCAGATAAAGAAGAGTTCATTTGGGACCATTAATAATACCATACAAAAACAGTCCAATTACTCCATAATGGGCCATCTTTAAGAGTAATGGCTTACATAACAAAACCATGATACATGGATGATTCCCAAGTTGGTCTGATGCCCTGTGATATGGTAACTCTATCCAATACTAGGCTGCGTAGTAAGACTTGGAAAATCAAACTGGAGTCACTGCCATTTTTTTACGGCCAAGATCTTATTTCCTAAAATTTCTAAGATGTGAATAGAAGTAGTCACTCTAAGAAGATCATGACTTATATTGTTTTTGACAAGGCATGACTCGGCTAATCTAAAGCGTACAGCTTTCTGTAAAATCAACACCAGATGTGGACCTTACAAGGATCAAAAATCTGGCTAAAGCAAAATCAGTTAATTCTCAAATGATGGAATGTAAAACCCACACAAATAAGATCTAGTCAGTTTCTACTCACATCTTTATCACGCTCAATTTCCAACCCAGCGTCCTTTAAATTACCCTCAAACTCCTCTCGGATTATGATTTTCTCTCCATCGGCAGGGTCTGGGGGTCCGACGTCCACCACCACCTCCACAGGTTCTTCCTTCGCTCCCTCTGGGTCTTTCTCTTCCACTCCTAAAGGATAACTTCCATTGGAGATGATGGACAGTCTGTGTTGGCTAGGAGACCCCCTGATGGAGGAACGTTTTCGGTAGTGGTACACAAGCACATAGTCCACTTTCCTTCGTCCATCAGCAAAGTACAGCCGTTTGCGAGGGTCCTGGTCCATGTCCATCAGGTTATTGGCCACCTGAACAGGTGAGAGGAGAATACAATGTACCCAGGCTCAGTGCTCAACAGCAGTGTGTGCATATCAAATTCAACTCAGGAGAAAGGGGGGAGGGAGTATGGTGAGGATAGATGTAGGTCAGACTATTGCTTCTTAATTTGGATGCTCCCAATACAATTCAATTTAAATGGAAAGCGTGAAGGCAATAGCCACTTTTCATTGATGCCATCTGGGTTACCCTTCATTTCAAGATCTAATGCTAACCTGTTTCAATACTGCAGCTAATATTCTAGTAGCAATAATGAAGAGAAATCAAAAGCATACTCACGTGTATCTTGTTTTCACTTGTCTGCAACATGTTGTCACACTTAAAGAAAAACACAAAAACGATAAGAAACAGCAACAGCTCCTCGGCGTCCCTGGAAAATTGTGTGTGTCTCTGGTGGCATGCCCGTTTCTGATGTCACCCTACAGAGACACCACAATCCATCTTTCCCTCTGTTTATCCACCGAATTCGCAAAGCATGAAATCCATCCGTCTGTCTGATTTTGGCACCGTTGACTGGGAAGCGCAAAGCTTTGCTTCACGCACAACAGAACGCATCTCCACAGAAACTTCTGATCTGTCCCTGACTAATTATCCCTGGAGGAATACCTGCGCGTCTCCAAGCGCCTGGGCGCATCATTACGCGCCGGAGGGACTCTCGCGCGTGCGTAAAGATGGAGTCGCCAACAGGTTCAAGACCCAAAAAGAAGAAAAAATACATTCCGCATATATCCGTTTATTGCATCGTGAATCTGTTAAATAGTGCTTAGTTTGAGCTTAATATTAAGGATTCGGAAATGGGGTAAAGATGGTTTTATATTCGCACATTCGGACTTCCGCGTTCAATAATTTTGTTAATCTGCATTTTAAAAGGCTGGTTTCTGTCAATTGTCATTACCACAATGTGCTTACTTCTAAAGTAATAGCCTAAAGAAAAATTTGTTATATACAAATTTTTTTGTATATAACAAATTATTTGTTAAACAAAAATAGAAATACATTTTTATTATTATTAGTTGTTAATGGAGCAACACATTAAATAAATTCTAACAGAAGTTATCATTAAGAAAATAATGTTTATTTGTAGTCTACTCATAAAAAATATATACTTTTGAGATTGCATTTTTTTTTCCAGAAAAAACTTTTCATGCTTTTAGAGAACAGACCGCTTACAGACATTTTATAATACTCATGCATTCTGCATCTTTGAAGTGAAAATCCCTGAAATTATCTTGAATAAATTAATGTGCATTCAAACTAACTTCATTTCCCACTAGCAACATATATATAACACTTACACTTTATGTCTTTAAAGTAATCTACAAACACATAAAAATTTATTTGCCACATAAATATGTTCAGTAGGCTACTCACATGATCCCAAGACTCTTCAATGAAGTCAAATGGATCATCAAATGTGCAACTGATGGAGTTCATGACTTCAGTCTCAGATACTTCCTTTAAATCACTGCAGATAGAGGAGGACTCACTCAAGGCAGTGCTGACTCCATTCAGAACACAGTTATTCACCTCTGTTTAAAAAAAGGTAAAGTTTTAATATCAATGAATCTGTACATTTTACCTTTAAAGTAATCTTTCTCTAAAAATGTGACTACAAAGGGTTAAAAATGCAACCTTTAAAAGACCTCAATCTTTAAAAACTTAAAAGATGGCCCTTCTTTCTGTGCTTTAAAAACACAAAAAGGCAATTCATTTACAATATTCAGCACCACTAACATAAACAATTTGCTCTTGCTTTTATTCAAAACAAAATATTTATAGTAATATTTCAATATAGGTCATTTAAATATTTATTATTTAGATTCAAATAAATGTCACCTACACAGGCACTCTGCGTTGTATACAATCAATAAATATTATTCATTGTACATGTCCAGTTTACTGTTGTCAACAGCACATTGTTATCCAGACAGAGCACAACCGTTCAGTTAAATGGCTCTGGCACAGTTTATATCTAAAGACAGAAGTTTTTAAAGCGCTGTCAGCCTCTGTTTAGCCAATTATTTGTCAACGGGTTTGCCATGACTTACCTACATACGAACAGGATTTATTCACAGCCATGTTGCCGGCGAGCTGAAGCGCAACCAGGTATGGAATGCTTGGAGACTGTGAAGGTACAAAATCCTCTCCAGGCTTTGGCCAGGCTTAATTTAATACCATGACTGCTGGGGAGAGAGAGGGCTTATGATTGTGCCAAACTTTAACTAATTTCCAGGACCTTCTGTCACAGATGAACAAAGCCCACTTGTCATCCAGGTCCACCAGAAATGGACGCATTAAATACTGAGAGACCTATTAAAAACTGAAGCAGATTCTGTGGAAATGTCAAAGACGTTATTAATGTTTTGGAGTGTTTTGGCTGACAGCATGATGCACCTGCCCCATTCAGTGTAATTATGCTACATACTTAAATATTAGGCCCAGAAGACTTTATCCCATCAAATGTATATATATATATATATATATGTGTGTATATATATGTATGTATGTATGTATGTATATATATATATGTATGTATATAAATATGTATATATGTATGTATATAAATATATGTAATGTATACATGTATGTATGTGTATATAAATATATATATTTATGTGTATTTATATATTTATACATTATATTTATACATTCAGCAAAGAAACATTCCATCAACTTTGCAAACATTACTTTACTTTTGATTAGTCTCTAAATATTCTTAAACAAGTAATCAACAACACATTAACACAATAACACACACAAACACAAAGTTAGTCAAACATTCATCTAAAAAAATGCTATAGTTTTTAGAACATTATTAAAGATAATATTAACAGTCCAAAAATCAATGGGAAAGAAAACTGATTACCAACTTTCTGTAAAATATGCGTCTTTCTTTTTTATTAGTGCTACTTTAAACATTGCATTCAAAACTAACATTTCTCCTTGATAGGAACATTAGCAAAATGTTATTAGAACATATTTCTGTTCACTGATATGTGAAGGTCTTTCATAGATAACATCAAAAGCCCAGTAAAACACGCATTTAAACAAGCTATTTTTTATGATTTTCATGTTGCCAGGTTACGTTTTATATTTAGATCTATAGGAACTCTACACATTCAGATCAGTGAGGAGACGTGGAATTTCCTTCAATTCAGAAACGGCACTTATACCCCTCGCCGGCTCACCCACACAACTGCTCTCGATTTGCTTGATTTCCTCTTGGAAAAAAAGAATGGGGAGTATGTCACGTTTAACTCTTCAAAAGCCTGCCCGTTAAATCAGCTTTGATGCTCTCATTCATTTTACACCTTCTGCTTATAGACATATATGCTTTACATTACTCACATTGTTCTGGAGGGTACATTTGGGATAGATTTGGCCCACTGGGAACGTAGGGATTTGCTCTCCAAAGGCATGATTCTAATATGTAGATATTTTATTCATCCATGCTCTATACATATGGTGGGAGGTTAAGGCAATGGATGGAAGGCAACTATGCAACAGGCAAACCAACAGTGAATTAACAACAGACTCCATCTAAAGAGGTTTGGGTATGTGAATATGATGCAACATTAGCACACTCTTGTGGTTAAAAAAGGTGGGTTGTGTTTTGATAAAGTAATCAGAATTTCAGCAGTGTGTGCCCTCATGTGGTCAAGAATCAACATTGCAACCTAACTATCACTCATATGCAATAGTGAGACTGAGGTCTCTGCAGAACAAATGTGGGCGTTTTTCAATTTCTCGATGTTTCTCAACCGCGGGATATTTTTCAACCATGCAATTAAAATGATCCCCCTGACTTAAGCCTAACCCTAAACCT
>JAUCNO010000050.1:0-15106 GCA_032353835.1 Enteromius viviparus
GTGCCCGCGATAACAATATCGTGCATATTCATTACCGCGATTTATCGCATTATTGAATACCGGCACAAGCCTACTGTGGTGTTTGTTTTGTGTGAAACTCTGTCTGAGTGTTACAGTGGAGTGTATTGCACAGTATATATTTTTTAATAGGTCATTTCAGAAAATGTGTTTAGTTCCCAGAAAACTTTTGTCAGTTGCTGTGTCTTGTGAGCAGTCTGTAGCATGTGCTGTATGTAACTCTGAGTGTTACTGTTGTGTGTGTGAGGCTCTGTGAGGGCTGAGAGTGTGTCTCTCTCTGTAGATGTGTGTCTGCACCTCTCATGAGCGTCAGAGCTGTTCCTTTATAGATGCCGCGGATACCATTCTCTCGGTACAGCTGCTTGGCACAGTCCATCGGCCCAGCATACTTTACCTGACCCGATGCTGCCTGGATCTGAACACACACACACACACGTTGTGTTTACATGTTTCATGGGGACATTCCACATCCGCACAAGTGAGGAATCTCACCTGCAGCAGACATTTGATCCTCTCTCCCGGAGCCATGATGGCTGTAGTGAAGACGCCTGACAGCATCCCTGCGGCGAACAGCTGCGGATACCTGACACACACACACACACACACACACACACACACGTGCAGTGAGGAAACACACTCATGTGACACACTCACACATGTGAAGGTCTCCAGCGCTCACGTCAGGATGTCGTCTGGGGTTTTCTGCTGCAGTTTCTTGCCGAGTCCGAAGCCGAAGAAGCAGACAGCAAACATAGGCGTGACTCCGATGATGGGCGCCGCCATGCCCTTATACAACCCCCGGACCCCCTGCAGCGCACACACACACACACACACCGTCTGCGCTCAGCACCAGAGATGTATAGTAACCAAGTAGAACTACTTCACTACTGTACTTAAGTACTAAAAGGCCGTATCTGTACTCTACTGGAGTACTGTTATTTTCTCCTACTTCCACTTTTACTTAAGTACATATTTCTGATGAGTTTAATAACTTTTACTCAGCTAGATTTTTTATGTGCTGCATCGTTACTCGTTAGCAGGGCTTAAAAACAAACAAACAAAATTCATTTCATTCACTCTGAGCAGAATTGATATTTTAACGTTTGTGTTCATGCGTTCAGAATTAAACAATGCGTTCTGAAAATGGTTTTCTAGAAACAAATACCGGTTAATAACGTTATTAAAAAAAAAAAAAAAAAAACATTTATATATATATGCCTGTGTTTATCTTTTAATAACATGCTTGACATTATATTTACAAATGATTAAACCAATTTGCATGTTCGTGTTATTTGTACATCATGTGTCTTAAAACCGAAAGTAAAAATGCACTAATAAAATATGTTCTTGTTAAATGAGGTAAACAGCCGTGTAAGCAGAATAATGTAATGTTGTCTTCAGCTTTTGCACTACGACCGCATCCAGAGTGGTTTGTCTGCTGTAGATGCTGATCTCTTATTGCTCGTCAGATTAACATATCGGAAGTTTACTCTGAATGTGCCTCTGCAGGTTAACGTTATGATTCCCGGCTATTTTGCCCCGCATCCTTCAATTTATCAGCGATTTATCAGACGATTTGTCATAGAAGAAATATTGACGCAATAAAACCATGCTATATTCACTTTCCTGAGATAGGGTTAAACTATAGCAATTCATTTGTTAAATTAACGAATTTCGTTTTAAAATAATAACTGAAAGATTTATATACATTATCATATCTGTGAGTGAGTTCTGTGAGTTTGGGTTTATGAAGCACTCTTATTCTAGACAGAGACAGCTGAAACCATATACTCTGTTCCTTGTTATTTTATTTGAAGCACAACGTTTTGTTAATATTGTAAATGTACAGAAATAAAGGTAGATCCTTTACTGATCCGAATTATGTATTACTTTCACCTTTATGAGCAAAAATCACGGCGTATTTAAGTTTCTACTGAAAAATAATATGCGAGAGATCACAATGGTGCCTCCGTCAGTTAATAATAATATAATACACAAACACAGCAGTTTGAGCTCTCCCTAAGCGCTACATAAGTTAACTAACGTTAGGTGTGCGCGGTTCATAACATGCTGCAATGTTCACTTAATGTTAACTATATATGATGTTTTTGACTGCTTTCTTTAATAACTACATATCACAATACTTGTACTCTTACTTTCAGGATTTGAGTAGTACATTTTAAAATAAACTACTTGCAATACTTAAGTACTAATTATTTTGAATACTTCAGTACTTCCACTTAAGTATGGTGCTTAAAGAGCACTTCTACTTCTCTTGATCAAGTCTGTGTGTGTAGTCCTTCATACGTCTCTGCTCCGAGTCACTCGTACCTCTTTGGCTAGCGTCTTCCTGAAGCAGTCGAGTGTCCCGCGGTACAGAGCAGACTCTCCTGGACCGGGCAGGGGCTGCGTCTGCAGTCGAACCTGCGCAGACATCACAACACACTGTTAAAACTGCTGCCTTACTCCCTCAAAGAGTAACTTACTACGTTACCTCGCTTCTTTTTATTAAAATTAATGTGTAAAGTCACTTTTGAGTTACTTTTTAAATCTGGGCAGGGCTTGCCGGCTCGTTTTTAACATAAAAAGTTCTTCTTATTCGAATGTAAAAGTCCTTTCACATTAAAAGTGAGGAGAAAGCATGTCAGGCTGAAGAGATTCTAGCCTGTAGAGTAGAGCACAGCTCTAATCACCTGAAGAATACTCCTGATTACTCTCAACATGGCAACCCCAGAGCTCTCACTCACTACATATGATATAATATTGAGATTTCCATCTGGATGAAAAGTGATGGATAACTTTACTAGTGACTTGAAAAAAGGGTTAATTGTAATGCGTTACCCTCAACGCTGCACGACAAACAAACAGATCTGGGTCAAAGGTCACACGTCCCTTATACATCTCAAATGCATTTAATCAATGGAACTTTAAACCCTCAGAATGCATTTAAGTATGTTTTGACCAAGACGAGATTCATAAAGAGTAAATACACCCACATAGTGAATGAAACTTTGCAAAACACACATGACTGCCTTTATCCAGAATATAATACTACTCTAATATTCTTTTATAGAGATAAATTTGCCCTGGGTATGTGTGAAGCAGCATTAATGTCACTTTGGTTGTTTTATCTACGAAGTTAATTTAATGCCACATGTCTTTCGTGAAATATATTTTTCCCCATATTTCACACATTTATGAATTGCGTTTTGTTGATAAACATGAATATGTGTGTCTGTGCAAACTATCACAGGATGAGTTATAAATGGGCTTCATACACTTAAGTTATGACTATTTTATAAAATACTGATTCTTACCGCATCAGACTAATGATAATGAGCAATAAGCAGCTAATTAAACACTAAACTAACTAACGGATAGTTCTGCTGGTGTATATGAGGCAGTCTGGGTCTGTATTTCGAGAGGAACAGAAGTGTGTGTGTGTGTGTGTGTGTGTGTGTGTGAGTTACTTTGATGGTGTCCAGCGGGTGTCCGGCGAACACTAAACACACTCCTCCGAAGCCTCCGGCGAAGAAGTTCTTCACGGGGCTGATCTGCTGCTGCTTCGACATGCTCAGCTCGGTCCAGTCTCAGATCCAGCGTCTGTCAGAAACACTCCTAATGACAGGCGGACAGATGTTTTCTGTGTCTCCTCTGTCTCAGACGCGACCTTTCACCCACAAACACACCCGGAACCATTTCACCGACGCACCCGCAGAACACGTGACGCCGGGAAGGGGCGGGGCTTCGGCCATACTCTCTTATTAACCCGTTTAATCCTAGTTGTCTGAAGTACAGTGTTTCATGCTCGGACAGGTGTGTGCTGAATTACCATACTCCAGTCATCAGAACTGTTATATACCTCGGGCCAGATCACAGGATTACTTTGACAAAACACAAACAAACACCATCAACATATTTTATGTTATTTTAATAGTTACTTTATTGTAACAACGAAATATTAGTGATAACAGCTGCAGTTGAATTTATATGTAAACCTAAATTATCCCAGCGGTCACTATACTGACCATCCATATGTTTACTCTTTCTATGAACACAACAAAATGCAAAAATTGTGAATTCATACATTAATACTAGACACTTTAAAGATAATGTGTACCAAAAATATTTATGTTAACACTTTACTGCAGTCAACATCTTCTCAAGGTGCAAACAGGAAGTAAATCTGCACTAATCCTGTGGAACTGCACATGCTTTATTATTTTTCCTGTATTTGCAGGAAGTGCACTGAAGCAACAGTTAGTAAGGATTTGAAAAGCTTGTCTACGGTCGTGAGCACTGTGGTTTAATGGGTTAACGTCTCTGTCACACAAAACACAGACATGTTTTAGGAGCATTAGGATGGCAGCATTTTATTAGTGTTTCAACATTAAGAAAATATATTGTCACCGTTTCCCTTCTGAGCAAAAACATAAGAGGAAAAATAGACGTTCAGCAGGAAGCTGAGTGTTGTTGAGAGCTGCTGGGACGGCAGGGGTTAAAGCTGGAGCGAGTTAGCGGAGCAGCGGTAAGACTAGCAAGGGTTAATCAGCTTCTGGAGATCTGAGGAAACTCCTGGTAGATCTGCTGCACGATGAGCTTGTCCATGGTTTTGCTGGAGCCCTGATCCTCCCCACAATCCTCCTCTTCTCCCAGGATCCTCTGCAGCGTCGCCTGCAGGTCGCTCAGCCGGTGCTGGTGCTCCAGATAGTCAGTGGAGCGCATGATGGCCAGCATGAGAGAGAGATACTCCATCCGCATCTGAGCAGATCAACACAACACAACCTTACCAGTCGCCGTGCTAGCATTAGCGTTATTACATTAGTTCTCAAAGTTACAGTTATAGATACTATAGTTAGGATAATGTAACTATAGTCAGGGTTAGGGTTGTAGTTAGTATGGTTACTGTAGCTATGGTAATACTTATAACAGTTATGATTATAGTTATGGTGTGTCTCACTTTATCACCGGGCGACAGGTCTGAGATCTGTCTCACTGCGATGTCGATCATCACCATCAGGTCTGTGCGGTAGAAGATATCCGCCGTGTCTCGACTGGAGAACACATCCTGCAGGAACTTCAGCACTGAGTGCGGCGCAGGAGGAGCGTGATCAAACACACACACCGGGTCCTCTACACACACACACACACACACACACACACAGGGCATCACTGCAGCAGCTCTACTGTGAGATTAGTGTGTGTGTGTGTGTGTGTGTCACCTCCTCTGTTGAGCAGTAACAGGAGCTTCTCAGTGAGAATCTTCACGTTGTGTCTCTTGACCAGTGACTGCATCACTATGTTGCTCTCCGGTACTGCAGGGGGCAGCAAACACACATCACAGGTCAGGCGTAAGACAGCGAGCGGCACACTGACTGGTTCTGAGGTGTGTGTGTGTGTGTGTGTGTGTGGTACCACTCAGGTGCAGGTTGAAGGCCAGCAGCAGGTTGATGAAGAGGTCCGGCAGCTGCTCTGTGGGGTCAGAGGGCAAGCCGTCCTCGATCACGTCCAGCAGGAACCGCAGGAAAGTGCTGTCCACATGCTCTGAGACAGAGAGGGACAGGTCAGTGTGCGGTCAGCAGTGTGCGAGCGTCCAGCAGCCGAGTCTCTTACCGTAGTGATGCAGCGGGATCTGCTCGCCCCTGCAGAAGATCATGGCCATCAGCAGCGCGCTGTAGCACATCTTCTCATGCTCTGCACACAGACCAGAGGTCAGCCGAGGGCAGACACACGAGCTCAGCGCTCAGAGCCGGAGCTGGACTCACCCTGAGTGTCCGTCTGCAGGTCCCTCGCCAGCTCCATGCTCAGGACGGAGTTCAGGAGGGTGGAGATCAGCGCTGCATCCAGACCACACATCGCTCCGAACACCTTCAGCAGCAGCAGCCGCAGAGACACGCGGTGCTCCTGAGAGATCGCTCGCGTTCAATACTGCTCGTGCTACATTAGCTTCGTAAGACCCCTGCACACTACAGCCTAGGGCTGGCCGATGTATATCGTACGACATATGATGCGCATCTCATCAGTAAAGCTGCTCAGCTTTAGAAGGAACGCCAGCTAATAAACAGAGTCGTTCATGGAGAAGCTGCGCGCTGAGTTTCGCGGGTGATTCAACGCGCAGCTTCTCCGTGATCTACGGCTCTGTGTATAAGCTGGCGTTCCTTCTAAATACAGCTGACGGAGATTTAGCGCTAATCAAAGAACCGTTTTTACTGATGAGATCATACGATATATATCGCCCAGCCCTATTAACTATTACCACCATAGTAACTATAACGATAACAGTAACGATAAAGCAGAGGGTTCTCACACACGATGACATCATCAGAGCGACTCACCATCTGATAATACGAGACCAGCGACAGAACCGCCTCGTACTCATTCACGCGACACATCTTCTTACACACCTCAGGATCCGCGTCAGTCTGAAAGAAGCAGGTACGATTATCCTTTGCTCTGCTAGCAATGACAATAAAGCTATTCCTTCTGATTTAAAGTTACGTGAACATGTAGGGCTGGGCTATATATCTCACGAGTTACATACCAGTATCTGCAGTAACTCCTCCAGGTAACATGCGATGAGCGCGTGATCTTCGTACAGAGCCCAGCTGCGCTGCTGCGAGTCGTCGCGGTGTCGCGCCAGATCGCTGAAGATCACCTGCAGCCGCTGCTCGTCGTGACACACCTGTCCTAGCGGTAGCGCCGCGCCCAGATCCTAACGACACAATCACAACAATCGCCTCAGCAGCGAGCCACCAGAACGCCTGGACTAGTCAAGAGTACTAACCTTACTCTCCACTAGTGACAGCAGCACCTGCTCCAGGTCTGCCGTCGCCCTCGGTAACGTGCTCTGCAGGTGACCCACCACCACGCCCACGGCAACCCGTGACAGCTCGTAACTAAGGCCCGTGTTCTTACGCACCAGCTCGATCAGTTCCGGTCCAATCGTTGCGGGAATTGCTGCAGATGGGGCGGGGCTACCAGGAGGGCTGAGAGAAAGAGGGGGCGGAGCCATTGGCCACTCTGCATCCGATTTGTGTTCGGAAGCAGACTGTTTACGGATTGGCTCAGGTGCCAGCCTCTTCTTCGAAGGGTCTGGAGAAGGGGAGTGGCCAGACACGGGTGGGGGTGGAGCTGGGGAACTCTTTTTAGAAGGCTCTTCCTGAGGGGATCGGTCAGGGATAGGAGGAGGCGGAGCCTTGCCTCGTTTTGGCACAGGGGGTGGAGTGCTACTGACACTGGGAAGACTGACTGAGGAGATGCCTGACTGGGAGGAGCTGGAGTCTAAGGAGGCGGAGCTGATAGACAGAGAGGGCCCAGTTGGAGGGGCGGAGCTGGGGGCGGGGCTTGTGGAGGAGACTCTCAGCGGCACTTCTGGATCTGTAGAAAGAGACATGTTTACTCAGGGCTAGCTCCAGCGGGTTGGTCACTAGTGGTTTGCGCACTCACCGTTGCTTCGTGATTCACAATGTTTTTCAGGAGGAGGCGGAGTCTCAGGGACCGCTCTGCGAGGTTGAGGAGGAACCTGATAAAGTCCAGGAACGCTAGCGGGACGCTGAGATGCCGGCTCACAGCTGTAGGTCCGGCTCAGACCGTTGGGCGGCGGGCGGCTCAGAGACACCTCGCTGGAGGACGACGGGATCTTCTGCTGCTGACCCGATGGAGTCGGGCTTCGGCGGGACAGAGTCTCCTTCCTGTGGTGGATCAACTTCCTGTGGAGTGTCACGAATGTTTATAAAACATACACGTACATGTAATAAAATATAAAAACCTAATAAAACATTTAAAATGTTAAAATATAAGAAAATTTTAATTTATCTTTAATTGTAATATAATTTGTAATAAAGTGTGTAATATATCATATTTATATATTATACATTTAATGTTATGACAAACAATGAAAATACATAAATCTGTAAATATAACCAATATAAAAATATAATAATATGCAAAGATACAAATATTATATCTTATACAAATATTATAATAGTATTAACTATATAAAAAGATAACACATTTACAAGAAAATACATACTAAAATATTAATATAAAAATATTAATTTGATACAGGACAAAATATTAATATCAAATGCACTTATAAATAACAGCATAAATGATGAGTCTGTGGATACGTGCTGCTGGACTCACTGCAGGATGTCTCTCTGCTCCAGGTTGTATTTGCCTCCGTTGGTCATGGCCACGTTGTGAATGGCTTCAATGGCTCGATCAATAGACTGCAGAACCTCGTCCTGCTCTGGAGCCTGATGAGACGTCACCATCATCATCATCATCATCAGACACAACCCAGCAGATGGCATCAGATCACATGTTAATCTCATGAACTGAGAATCGTGACAGTGACTGAGCTCAGCTCTGATCTGTGTGTGTGTGTGTGTGTTCTTCTCTGTCACAGCACGCATGTGTAAATATAGCGAAGCATGAGTGAAGACGCACTACTGAGGCTCCAGCAGGAACAGAAACCTAACACTCTGCAGCACAAGTAACCGCTTCATCAGTCATGCTCCATCTACTCCTCCTGACCAGTGTAATAACACAAATACAGCTGTGCTTCTGTGAAGAGCTCAAACACGATAAAGACTGAGTGCATGTAGGCTGTGGTGAGGGGCCCCTCAGCAGCTAGAGCCCGGGGGCCCCTGTATGTGAGTAGTGAGGGATGATTCTCACCGGTATCTTCTCGATGTACGCGGCGGGGACGTACCCCGTCTCTCCGGAGCTGCAGCGCGTCGCGAGCCACCAGTGCGCGCTACTGCGCTCGAGCACGAGGAAGCACTCTCCTGCGGGGAAGCGCAGCGCGTTCCGCTCCGCAGAGCTGAAGGAGAACAGAGAGCGATACATCGCGTTACCGGCTCGATACCGACGCGTTAACAAGCGATATAACCCAAAGACGCGCGATCATAACGCGCTCAGATCATGGGAACGCGCGGCTCGGTGAAGCGCAGCCCCGTAAACACCACACCGGGTGCGCGCGCACAGAGGGTCACGCGCGCTCCAGGAAAAACAGTCGAGCTCAGAGTCTGAGCACTGATTCTCAGGAACACCGGGATGCCCGTCGACTTCAGAGCGAAATAAAAGATTTGTGTGAATATAACAGTGTACTATAACATACCAACAAACATTTAACAAACGACGAATTTAATCGTTAACATATAAAGTTACAGTTTTGAAGCTGTTTAACGTCAAAATTAAATGAGTAGAACACTGTTGTTGTACAGTGTGAGAAAATCTGCGCTGTATTGATAACCGGATGTTGACATCGCCGCCGGTGCGCG
The DNA here is from genome assembly GCA_032353835.1 of Enteromius viviparus. Lineage (NCBI taxonomy): Eukaryota > Metazoa > Chordata > Actinopteri > Cypriniformes > Cyprinidae > Enteromius > Enteromius viviparus. The sequence goes on from JAUCNO010000050.1 coordinate 9,306, forward strand.
TCAGTGAAATGTGTCCGTCTGCGCGCTCGAGCGTGAGTTCCGCGCGCCATGGCCGCTGCGAGTTGCGTGAGGCTGCTGTCACCGGGATCCGTTCACGGACTGCGGCTCGGAACGAGGCTTCTTCCCGCGCTGAGCCGGTAACCGCAGTGTACCAGGTTTAGCTGGTGTTATGATATCTGTATGATGATTATTTTCTGTCTGAGTGTTGCTGCTTTAGTCGACTCTGGGATGTGGGAGGTCACACAAGTGTGGTGTTGTGGTTGTTCTGTGTCTGTGACGTAGACTGTCTCCGGTGCGGGGCCACAGGCTCGGTCCGGCCGATGACGAGCTCTATCAGAGGACCACGGTGACCCTGCTGCAGAAGAGCTCCGCCGCGGGGACCGTCATCTACAGCTACAGCCCGCGGGGCTTCAACATCAGCGGGAACACGGTGCTCGGACCCTGCGCTGTCCTGCCGCCCGCGCTCCTGCAGTGGAACGTGAGTGTGTGTGCGCGCGTGTGAGTATGTGTGCGCGCGTGTGTGAGTGTGTGTGTGTGTGCGCGCGCGCGTGTGAGTGTGTGTGTGTGTGTGTGTGTGTGTGTAAATGACTCAGAGAAACTGTGCTATATACTTAGAGAGGATGATACACTCCACACCACACAGCTGAGTTATTTGCTTTATTTGACATTATTCATTGTAATTACTATTGTTAATATTAGAACAACTCTCTGCTGGTGTTTTTTAATTATTATATTTATCTATTTATTTTCTTATAATTATTACACCTGTATTGTCTCTTTTTTACTTTGATGGTGTAATCATATTCTGTATCCAAATGCTTTGGCAGTACTGTAACACATGTCATGATAATAAAGCATCTTGAGTGTGTGTGTGTGTGTGTTGTAGGTGGGCTGTCACACTGACATCACGCTGGAGAGTTTGTCTCTGTTTTATCTGCTGGAGCCTCGCATCGGTGAGTGAACTCTACAGTAAAGTATCTTTTGTTTCTGAAGCCTGTATTGTTCAGGATGAGTATTAACCCCGGCTGGTCTTACAGAGGTTCTGGTTCTGGGGACCGGGGCCCGCACAGAGCGTCTGGATCCATGCGTGCTGAGCTTCCTGAAGCAGAAGGGCATCTCGGTGGAGATCCAGGACACGGTAAGCAGCGTCTCTGCCTGGCCTCCAGTAGATCCCTCTCACAGCAGACTAACAGCGTGACCTTCCCCTCGCAGCCCAACGCCTGCGCCACCTTCAACTTCCTGTCCAGCGAGGGACGGCTCGCAGCGGCCGGACTCATCCCGCCTCCTGCCACCCAGTAACAGCAGAGGATTCTGGGAAACCAGGCTGTCAGTGTGTCACATGACCTCAGACTGTAGTGTGTGTGTGTTTGTAGAGTGAATAAACACAAATGAGAGGTATTAACGTGTGTGTGTGTGTGTGTGTGTGTGTGTCCCAGATCGAGGCGGTTAATCTGTCCTCTGAGAACGGGTTAATCTCAGCTCATGTGTGATCAGACACTACCACACACTCCTCATCGTGTACATGTCTTTATTAGCTCCACGTACACACTGCTATCAGCACACAAACACAACACCAGGCTATCTGACTGACATCACTTCCTCTTAGAAACCAACACAGATGTTCAGTAAAACACGTTTGTGACACACAGTCCATCATTTACATCAGATTCCAGTCAGATACACAAAAGATCAGATCTGAGCCGACAGGGAGATGCATCTCCTCGAGGAGAAACGTGTCAGGAAGTGTGTGGAAACTCCTTAAGGTCTTCAAATATACAGTGGGTACAGAAAGATTTTCACTCTGTTATATTGAAGACATTTGCTAAAATCCTTTTTTGGGGATTTGGGGATCTGCGTGTACATTAATGAGGGAAAATTAACTTTTTAGCATATTTTAGCAAATGGCTGCAATATAACAAAAAGTGAAATATTAAAGGGGGGTCTGAATACTTACCCACTGTATATACTTTATATTTTGATGTTCCTTGAGGTTTATTTATGAAATGAATGATGTTTTTGGCCAAAACAAGTCTTTTTAGAACATGATGAAAAAAGAAACGGTAATTTCCAGCCGAAGCATTATAAATCCTTTACTTGTGTTTGTGATGCAGGTCTAGATCCGCTTCATCTTTCAACAACTAATTTTCTGTGACAGTCTCGATTACAAGAAGATGTTTTGGAGCTGGATTGAATAAATGTTTATTATGAAGATTTCTCATGTCATGACTGCTTTAAAGAGACTCATCATCCTGTTGTCATTATAACCTCTTCTGTAAGATATTCAGAGGAACGCTGTGACTCAAACACTGGCTAGAGTTATACGCTGTACACACATATTTAATACGGTAGAAAGTTCTATGGAAATAAAGTGGAGTTGACCTGAAACGTACCATGTTTCTTGTGTATTTCCAGTGAAGTGGTTGTATTACTCACCCGTCCTTCTAGTGTTATTCCTGTAAACTGCTCTGAACACCCAGAGAACTGAGCTTTTGAATATAAACTCTATATAACTGGAATAATAAGAAATGCTAATCTATGGATGAAAAAACCCCACTGTCTCCGTGCAGGATGTCGTGGTTCAGTCATCAGAGTCGGCGTCGGTGTTCCTGGGGTCCCTGAAGATGAACTCGGAGCCTGTGATGCGGCGGTACAGATCCAAGATGTCCTCCGTCTCGGTCTGGAAGTGAGGCGTGTGGTCGTAAGAGCGGGAGACGAAGATCTAGACCAGAAACAGGGTGGAATAGTTAGTGCGGCGCATTGCTAGCGTGGTTAGCGCAGTGGATCGCTGGTTACCTGACTCCTGCGGCCGTCGTCCGTCGGGATCATCAGGTTACTGACGCTCACAAACCTGCGGGACAAACCAAGTGTGAGTGACTGCCTGAACAACCACCTCGGCTGAGCTGTGTGCTGCTCACTTCTCCATGATGGGCTCCAGCAGGGCCAGACCGGGCTGGACCTCCTTCTCAGGGTTACAGCTTTCCACCATCGTGCTGACCACGGCCAGGTACTTGCCTTCCGCTGCCACGTTGTGAACGAAGGACAGCAAACAGATGTAGATATCTGCACACAAACACTGTGTGACTGTCCAGCCCGTGTCCTCTAACCAGGAGGCTAAAGGTCATGACCTCCAGCATCAGTTGCTAGAGCGCTGTTTATTTTGGGTTGTTGTTAACCTGGCAACACATTCCTTACTCCAAAACAAGCTAAATGCTTAATACTGTAAAACCATTCACAACCTGCTCCAAAGTCCCAATCTGATTCATAAACCCACTCCTAAGTTTTAATCTGAATCAAAGAGAAATCTAATGAGCACTTTCTAGAGTATTTTCCTCAGGTTTCTAGCAGCTTCCGTGGCTCACCTGACTTCCTGTGGAGGTGCGCCTGAGGGATGACGATCTGGCAGGAGTTGGCGTCGTGGGTGTTTTTGATGGGGTGGTTGAGTAAGCAGATGACACGGATGACACGACCCACTTTCTTCACGCGCTCCGGCGCATAGCTCGGGTCACAGATCAACTGCTTACAGCGGAACACCTTCGTCGAGACGTACATGTGGTCAGATCATTACATCATCATCATCATCACATCTGCAAGATCTGGGAAGCATCTGCTGTTTACAAATTTCTGACAGACATCTGTAACCTGAGTTTAACTTACATTCTAAATCATAAACATCTCAGAGACATCTAATAGACGTCTGATTGGAAACATCTTTTGCAGATGTCAGTCAGACGTCAAATAGATGTGTCTCAGGGTGAGGATGTGATGTCAGGGGAAGGTGTGTTTGTGCTGACCTCGCCCTCGGACCGCACTGCCGACACTCGCCCGTCCTCCATCAGGATCTCATCCACCCGGCGGTTCAGGAGGTAACTGTTCCCGTAGACGGCGCTGAGCCTGCAGAGAGACACACCTGTTTCAGGCTTCACCTGTCAGACCCGTCACTTGAAAGAGAGAGCGTTACCTGATGAAGCCCTGCGGCAGCTCGCCCAGGCCGAACAGAGGGTAGAGGAACGGGCTCAGACTGTAGCGCGCCAGAGACTCTGAGTACAGCTTGATCCGGTTTATGGTCATCAGACACGGCTGCTCCAGATAGCTGACCAGCACACACACACACAGACAACATCCTGGTCACTAGAGTTAAACCATGGTAATGCAAATTAACTTGTAGTAAAACTGGGGTTAAGAAACAAATCCCGGTTACTACCCTTGCACTATATAACTATGGTTAGTTTTGTGAGGGAGCTGTATTTGAGGAGGCCTGTATTTTAACCGGAGCAACTGTTTAAAAACAAAGACAGAAGTATCTGAGAAGGATTGGCTAGCACTGGTACAGCTGGGTTCATGACGTTTCTGAAGTTAGAAACATGTCTACCAGCGTCGGACGTAAATAACGTGAATATGCATGTCTGTGCTGCTTCTTTCTCACTCGTCACTGACGTGAAGGGCCAGAGCGTGACCTATGACCTCCACCACCTCGTCTCCCAGGTCGAAGTGGCGAAACACGTCTCTCATGGTGGTTCTGTGCGGGTCCATGTCGTGATACGTCCGTGGGTCGTTCTCCTCCAAGTTCAGGACAAAGGACATGAACTTACGGAAGCGCCGCTTGTCGAACATCCCCATCAGATCTGGATCACAACAGAACCCAAACCACCTCCGATGAGAGAAATAATGTGATAAAAATCATATGTAAATGTGTAATATTAGTGAGAACTGTTACCTGAATTGTGCGTCTCGGTCTCGGTGCAGGGGACTTTGTGAATCTTCCCTCCTTTATAGACGAAACTGTCCTCAATCACCTTGAAGTCCAGATATCGTGTGACCTCCGTGTACAGCAGCATCTTCACCAGAGGACCTGAAGGAAACATCTATCAATCACTTTTTGTGTTTTTGTGTAGAGTGATGGTGATGTATTATCACGCCTTGTCTGTGTTCTATGTCACAAGTTAGTTTTGGGTTTTGTTTTAGTATTTCCTGTTTGTCCTTATTTGGTCTTGTTCCTGTTGTTAATGTGTTTATCCCTGTGTTCCTCACCTGTCCTGCATCTTCATGTGTATTCACACCCAGTGTATTTTGTGTTGTATTGTGGTCCGTCAAGGTTACTAATCGTGGCTGTGTTTGGAAGTCTTTAGTAAAGTCACTGTTGAACCCTACGATTCTCTGCCGCTCGCGCGTACGCACAACACCTGACACGTATAATGGACAGATCAAACTATTAATGTATCAAATACAGCGGCGGTCTCTGTGTGTGATGAATATAAACACATGAATATGAGCGTTCTACGATGTCTCTCACAGAAAACTATCATCACCAAGTCTTCAGAGCAACCTGTCAAAATAAAAGTTTGGTTTAACTTGAAGAAACAGTGACAGAAATATTACCTAATTACCTTAGCCACTAATAAACTATTATTAAAACATCGTTTTTAAAGGAATACTTACCAGAAACATTATTTATTTTTATATTTAGTGTAAAAATGTTACGTAAAATAATATCTTTATATTATTAAACCAATATATTAGAGATGCTTTAGATTATTACTTTTAATGAAAATATGAAAATGGAACTGAGAAGTGACTGGAAAATAAAAATAAAACTTAATTTAATTTCAATTAGACATGCTTTTTTGATGAAAAACATTTAAAATGAAACATAAGGCCCTACATCATCACTGCTGTACACACACACACACACACACACACACTCACACACACACACCTCTCTCTCTCTCACACACACACACACATGTCTGGTTTGCCATCTTCGTGGGGACTCTCCATAGGCGTAATGGTGTTTCTACTGTACA
>JAUCNO010000051.1:0-11797 GCA_032353835.1 Enteromius viviparus
ACCAACAACACATTGCACCACAGACTGTCCTGAGCTGGTGGATGCTTTAGTCCAGGTCTGGGTGGAGATCCCACAGGAGACCATCCTCCACCTCATCAGGATCATGCCCAGGTGTTGTAGGGAGGTCATATAGGCACGTGGAGGTCACTCACACTACTGAGCCTCATTTTTACTTGTTTTAAGGACATTACATCAAAGTTGGATCAGCCTGTACTGTGTTTTTCCACTTCAATTTTGAGTGTGACTCCACATACAGACCTCCATGGGTTAATAAATTAGATTACCATTGATAAATTGTGTGTGATTTTGTTGTCAGCACATTCAACTATGTAAAGAAGAAAGTACTGAATATTCATTCAGATCTAGGATGTGTTATTTTAGTGTTCCCTATATGTTTTTGAGCAGTGTATATATACACATATTTATTGTCAGGTATCTTTGTTTTCCTGGAGGAAGTACTATAAGAGAAATATATGTGGTTTGTGTTACACCATATGCTAGATAAGAACATTAGTAGTAGTGACTTTTTCAACTAGATTTTGCCATCTAACATTTACTATTTACAAATAATAAAAAATTACGAAAAAAGTTTAACAAAAATGAAATACCTCTATGTGGCAGTACATTATGAGTTATTCATTTTCTGTGCACTAACAGCCAAGTAAAGTAATTAATTAGTGGAATCAGAAAAATGTACGACTGGTTAAATAAATGTTTTAATGAATATTAACACGTTAAAATTAAATAAATGTCAAAATGCCAGGACAGTTCAACAAATTTCAACACTAACAGCTTGGTCTCCAGAAGCTAGGCATACAAATCTTAGAGATCTCTACAGTGTTTAAATGATCTGTCAAGCACAAAATGTTTGTGCTAGCAAGGCAGATGGCAAGATTAGCCCAATTTATGACTGAAATTAGTAACAGGGGGACACATTTAGCTTGCTCATGTGTAATTTTCAAGGGACTCAGTTTGCCTAAATCCAAAAACAATAACTAGCAGGTAATTTAGAGAATTTTTATGAGCAGTTATTTATTTGGGAGAGCAAATACAGATGTTTACCCATAGATTACAAAGATAACATTTTTATAAAACAGTTTTGAATTTTTAGAGTCATTACATTATTCGCAAAAAACTTTACCATGAAATAGTAAATGTTACTTTTGCTTATAATACATTTGTAAAACAATATTAATGTATTTTAAATGTATATATAAATGTAATTTTTCTCCGCTAATCTAATTTAATAAATTTCTCCTATATTCATATAAAACGGTCAAATACAGGTGCACCTCACATGCATTCTTCTATACTCTGAAAAAGTACCAAAACTCTAGAGGCTCAGACAACCTTTTAATTAATATAAAAATGATGAGAGAAGTGTTCATGTGCATATAAACTCCTCTTAAATACTGTCAGAGAATTTCGGCTTCTCCAATGAAGTGTTGCCCTGCCCTACAGAGTAGAAGGAGAATGATTCAGAATGAGTATGTTATGGAATTATGGAAATGAGCAAGCAAGTGTTATTGTTCCTGTGTCTGGCCATTTTCATAATTCACTTTTATACCGGCTAATTGCGTTAGCTATAAATTCCTGATGCACTTCTATACAGCACTCTAAATCATCTGGCGTCCTGCGGAGATCGCTTGCAATGGCAATAGCTGCACTAATCCTTTCTTTCTTCATTTCCCTGTTGATCTATAAGCAGACTCAGCGATCATGATCCCGAGACATAGGCAAAAAGGTAGCATGTTGAAATATATGCAAATCATGCATCAGTGTTGTTTGGGGTTGGGGTTATCTTTGACACCCAGGCCCCAAACTCTACACTTCTCTAAACCTTCACTCAAGTTTGCCAAAACTGTTTGCAAGCTTTCAGAAGTATGGCTGCATTCAGTAAGGCCGTTTCTTCAACTAGACAGTTCTTTCCTGTGAACTTTACTAAAAGTAAACTTGAAAGTAAATAAGGTTAAAGTTTAGTGTCTGGCAGCTAATATATTTAGAATTCTTAAAGTTGTGTTTCTGAAGCAACAAATGGCACTTCCATGTCAAATGACGTATTGCATTTAACAGCATTCTGGGATGCATGTTTACCAAGGTGAAGCTTTTTCTTTTCAAAAAAAGTTTGAAGATGTCTGGGCATCGAGTTTCTGGGGTTTCGGTGTTGGAATTTGGTCCCAATCTTGCTTAATATGTGTTTTCAGCTGCTGAAGCATTTGTGGTCATCTCTGATGAATTTTTGCTTCATGATGCACCAAACGTTCTCTATAGGTGAAAGATATGGACTACAGGCACCCGTACTCTCCTAATATATAGCCATGCTGTTGTAATACCTGAAGTATATGGTTTTGCATTGTCCTGTAAAAATAGACTGGAGGGGAGCATATGTTGCTCTAAAACCTTTATATACCTTTTAGTATTCTTAGTGCCTTGCAAAACAAGCTGCTCATAGCATATAGACTTATGCACCCCATACCAGCAGAGATGCTGGTTTTTTAACTGAATGCTGATAACACACTGGAAGGTCTCCCTCCTCTTTAGCCTGAAAGACACAGTGTCTCTAATTTCTAACAAGAATGTCACATTTGGACTTGTCTAACCACAGAACACTTTTCCACTTTGAAATGAGCCTTGGCCCACAGGACACAATGGCTTTCTGGACCATGTTCACATATGGCTTCCTTTTTGCACAATAGAGCTATAGTTGGCATCTGTAGATGGCACGGCAGATTGTGATTACCGACAGAGGTTTCCGGAAGTATTCCTGGGCCCATTTAGTAATGTCAATGACATGCTGATGAGTGATGCAGTATTCCACATCTTTTTACACACTCTTTCACAGATTGGAAAGCCTATACCCATCTTTACTTCTGAGACACTCTGACTCTCTATGAAATCCCTTTTATGCTACACAACTGATGTACTTACATTTACTTAATTAGTTGCTAGATGTTCTCCCTGCTGAATCTTTTTAAAAATGTATTGCTTTTAAGCCCTTTTTGGAGACCTGTAGCAGGCATCACATTTTAAATGAATAAAAAAAAAAAGCATCTGGTATATACATAAATGTAATATAAATGTTTAGTAAATAAACAAAGCCCCTAAAATTATATCAAATGTCATTAATATAAAAAAAAATGTATGAGATAACTTTTGTCATTAATTATTATTAGAGTCGTTATTTTAAGTGGCTTATTCTAGGTTGAAATGCCACAGAATAAAAATAGTCTTAAGTCATTTATTTCATCAAAGTCATTCTAGCCAGCATGTGATCACTCAGTACAAAGATATGCCTTAAAGGGAGTAATTCATTGATTTACTTTGCAAGTGGTAGTATGCTGTTGGAAATGATGTAGACAGCTGAAAGGTATCCAGCTTTGTGAGAAACGTAAAAAAAAAAAAACCCACAAACCTCCAGAGATGTGCTGGCCTTTTTTTTTTTTTGAGTTTGCTTTGACCATCATATCAAACCTGACTCAGACGGCGTCAGGTAAGATCAGAGAGCATGTGTGCATCGCTGTGGGGCAACGGTTGATGGGGTGGTATTATCTGCCCAATGAGCCAGTCAGCCCTTGGAAATTAATGAATTGATCTGATTATTATGGGCACTTTATCAAAGGCTCAGTCCTCCAGAATCCTGTCTGGCACAGCTTCAGCCCTCCAAAGCAAACAAGTAACCACAGGAAAACATAGAAGTAGAATATGAAAAGAATTAGCTGTTTTAAACAGGAAACAATTTTCAGCAGTAAAAAGATGTTACTGGTGCACAAACCTTGGCTTATTACTGAAGCAGAAATAATTATAATAATAAAAAAAATACATGTAATAATACTGCTGTTTTACTGCATATTTGATCAAATAAATTCAGCCTATGTGAGCAGGGAAATAACTCGTTTAATTAACTAGCAGGTAAAATTAATATGTAAAACAAATACAAAAGACAACTAAAACTATTAGCCCTCATGAATATTCTGAGAAGCTAAAAGGCCCCTTGGCTTGGCATTGCAATTGTGTTTTCCACATTAAGGGAAGTTCAGAACGCCTGGGAGGCTCCGTCAGGAGGCATTCACGCGAGACATGAAGAGGGAGGTTAGACAAAGCGAGGTGACAGGCGGGAATCCGGCTAAAGATATGCGCCATCTGGATGAGCAGTGAGCTGAGAAATTCAGCTCTAACAGCACTGAAACAACTGACTTAAACTGAGGTAAAGGTGCACACGATAACACACGCGCCTCGCTCACACGCTCAAAGAGAAGTCACGCAGGGACATACGGAGATTGAGAGGATTACACACAGCTGATGGAACACATACACATGTATACTACGGTTGCTCATGCTTACATCATGATCCATGAGGTACAAGAGGCTATCATATATTGTGACTATAGATGCATCTAAAGCCGTTTGTTCAGCAAGGAGCACAGCGACCTGTCTGCTAGTCCTTCATCCTATAGAAATTACTGCACCCATATAAAGTGCAATTTAAATGTAAATCACTTTAATATAAATCATATAGACCCTGACATGAACTGTAAAATTTTTATTTTTATTTTTTTTAACAGCTGATTATTTTTTGACCACCATTAGCAACAGACGGAATTGCAATGTTGTTGCTAAACAATGGTAGACCTCAGTAGAATAAATTAAAAATTATATTATATTATATAAATTAATTATATTAATAAAAATTAGATTTATATAATTATTCTAAATATATAATTTATATGAAAATATAAAATATGCACAATTACATAAACTAAAAAAATTTATAAAAATATAAATAATAATAATAAATAAATTACTAATGCAAACAGACATAGCATGCAGTTTCACGGTAAGGTTAAAGTCTTGTCTGCGTCTGCTATTTCACTCAAATATAATCCTCACATTTAGTGCTACATGCCAGATCTTCCTTGCAAAGTCATTCCGCATTACTAATCAAAGCAATGATGAATAAAAGGTGGCGTTCTAGGCTTAAATTACATGATCCTATGCGCTCAGCATTAAGAGACACAAATCCATCTACTTCAGTTAGACATGGTGCGTATTACAGCCGGTAATCTCTCGCTCAGCTTCTCTACAACCGAAGAGTCATCCACCGAGGCAGAGTTCACGCTACCACTATTAACACCTCGTGCTGCTACTAATTCCGATTTTGCTGCAACAACACAAACGGCACTAAAAAAGATGCTGCGTCTTGCGTTTAATCTTGTAATGTTTTACCCTCTCCCACGGTCTTCTATTTCCAGCGACGTCCTTGTAGTATCGAAGCTAGCTCTTGCAAAAGTTACGATTGCGTGCAAAATAATTAACGGCATACATTTGCATCGTTAGCCGGGCTTAACTCAAAGAATGTTTGCGTATTCAGAAGTATAAGAGCGCTATACTCTCAATGAGGTAGTTGTTCCCTCAGGGTAAACAACTTAGAAAAAGCTCAATTTTTTATTTATTTATTTATTTTTTGCAGGCAGGTTTGAGGTTAGCAAACGTGCTTCTGAAGGCACGCCAACACAGCTAATTCAGTCTGCAACATTTGAATGAGGGCAAAGTCTTGAGAGAGACTGTACAAAAGCAAGACGCTTTTTTTGGTTCTGTTTTGTTTTGTTGCCTCACATGTTGCTAAACCTGACAAACGCATAATTAATTACTTTCCAGGAAGAGCTTGAGGAAAAACCAATCACGGTCTGTAAATGTGATGCTTGAACAGCAAAGCAGTATGTAAATCACCGCTGTATCTGTGTCACATACTAACAAGTAGCATCCATCTGCTTAAACTAATCCTCGCCTTCAGCTGATAATAACTTACGAGACATCAATTTTTACAACCAAACATTCCATTTCGCACCCACTCCCTCTGAAAGCTAATACTTATAATCCTATGGGCATCTGTCAGGTCAAGCTTATCCAGGTGTAGAAGCATCCGTTCAATGCGATTTCGCAAAAATGTCTGGAATAAATATTATGTCCGGAAAATCCACACAAGTCGAACTAGCTCCAGTCAAAACACCCTAGGTATTTCTACAATGAGACTTATCTTAATGATATAATACACACGTTTATTTACTGAGGAAATCTTTCACTTAATTGTTTTTATATCAGATAAATGATAATATGGCCCTAACTATGACCCTCATAACCGCCGCAAAACATTACATTTAGGGGTTCAGCTAATAACTGAAAATATATTCTATGCGTTATTAGCATTAATTTACTCACTGACAGTGTTTTGAAAATGTCTGAGAACTTTTGAAAACGGGTTGCAAAGTGCAAGTGTATAATAACCATGTAAACTACAAAAACACATTTGTGAAAACAGTGAAGTCATATGTACGTTTGCATGCGCATAGTGTTTCTTTACAATGTTACATCGCCAACTACTGGCTTGGCATGCATACTACAGTGCTTTTAGTAGTTTTGCATGGATTTGTTTGAACAAATTTACAATGTTGTCTCAGCGCAAAACTTAATAAATGCCAAGGAATCACTTTTTTGTGGTCTTAGTACATTCACAGAAAGGTAGTAAAGATATCGTTAAAGTAGTCTATATCACATTAGGGGTTTAACTGTAAGGTTATGAAGATATAACAAAAGAATTATGACTTTCTTGTCTCTCTGATATGTTAAAAAATATCTTAATTTGTGTTCTAAAGATTAAGCGTTTGTAATGACACAGGGGTGAGTAATGTTTTGCATTTTTGGGTGAACTACAAAGTGTATTTGCTGTAAAGTATGCATTAAGTCTGCAGTTTTCCTGTGGAGTAGGGATACTTTGACGCTCTTTCCGTGGGACATTTTTTATGTCCGCAGGTTCAAGCGACCCCCATTACATGATATTTAGCCCCTGTAATCTGACTTTTATTAGGGAAACCCCATTAAAAAGTATGTGGATGAAGGATTTCTATATTGCCTAAAATATCTAGGTTTTGGCTTTGTTTGCCTGTACAGACCAATGTATAAAAAATGTCTCCTTATGTTTTAAAGACACTCTGGATCGCTGGACGCTTTGAATCAAAGAAATATAGAAATCCTGGCCAGGATGCATCCTGGGAAAAATGGCACATACGGTCACCCAAATATTACCCCATCAGAAAGTAATTGTTACCAGGTATTGTTACCCCCAACTATGCAAATTTAGTATGCTGCATAGAGTTTGATTAATAAATATTACTGCAAATAAATCCTGCTTAAAGCTACTCCTACAGTTTTTGCTCTTGCAACCAACTATTAAATACTGTACACATATTGTACAATATAATTTATTCCATATTTTTTGTCATTCAAACATTTTTTTGCTGATGCAGGATAAAAGATGCTACAGAAATTGCCCTACTGGAATATGCAACTGAAGGACATTTTTGTTTGTTTGTTTTTGAGACATTTTATTTACTTTCTCCTGCTTATCATTACAGTAAGCTTATGCAGGTAAAGGCATGCAGCTCATTAGTAGCAATTCCAAGAAATCATCACAGTTTCTTTCTGCACCTTGTTCTGTGGAATTGTGTCTATAAATACATGTCTTGTGCCAATGGGACAGTGTCTTTACCATAGAAGAACAATGCAAAAAACTAAACAGTACAATCATACATGGCATATCTATCTGTATGTCTAAATGGAAATTAAGGTTCATAAAGTGTTGACCAACAAAAATCTAAAAATTTTCACTGGAGTTAATTATTTTTGCAACATTTTACCAAAACAGGGGACATAAATGCCATTTAAATATTAGATATACTGTAGATATAATAGAAATTTCTCATTTCTAATTGGTCTCATTACTGTACTCTATACACGGAATTCTGGATTTCAAAAAAGCATGGAATTTAATAAAAGTAATAGTGCAACCTGCAACAAACAGCTAGGTGTTTGTTGGAAGTCTCAGTACCAAATGCATTTGTAGTAAAAGGTGATGAAAACTTAATAAAGGCCAGATTGTGTTCCGGTTACATAACCAACACTTTCCCCACAGCCTCTAATACTTCTGAGGAAATAAAATGAACCTGCTCATTTTCCCCATAGCTTATTGCCAGCCAGCAAATACGTTTCGGTTTGAAACACTCACATGCAGTGCATTCCGAATTAATGAAGCTGGTGGCGAGTTACAGTCATTAGCAGAATAGCAGGGAGTGGAAATGTAGATGAGGAGATGGACAAAATCACACACAGCTGGCTGGCAGCAATATACTGTATAACTATAAATCTTGTAAGTATAGATCCTCCCCTGCCTCTCTGACCGCTGCTCGTTTTTTACGCTGAAGGTCTTTTAATTTCACGGCCCAATTAGTAAATGACGATATGCCACTCTTTCACTTACAGTACATTTAGTGTCAGGCTGTTTTCATACTTGGTCTGTACTCAAGTTCCCCTTCCCTCCACCTCCGCAGGTCTCTTGTCACATAGTAACATTTGGTTGTGAACGGCTGTACTTTTGCATCCGTGAGTACTAATGGCAGCACTTTACCACTGTAGCTAGGTAACGACTCAGGAAGAGAAGGTGCCAGCTCTAATGTTGTCATTGTGCCTGTCTTTTGCGGATGCACTGCAAGAGATGCTGAGAATGTGAGAGGCAATTTCTCTGCAGACAAGCGGCAACTAGAAATGCATAACATAACTGTGCTAGTGTTCACATTGACGATACACAAGAACACAGTTTTATACATGACACACAGTAGATGAGCATTATTTTGTAAATCAAATATTGTATGCTAAGTGTCAATAAAACAATATATGTTTATTTATATATAAGTATATACAACATATAAGTTTATTTGCAAAAACAAAAGCTGCAATCTCGTTGGGCTGAGGCATTTTAATTTTTTTTTAATGACGCTTTGACTCTACGTGTTTTACACATCGGTGTGCACACTCACATTGGCTCCCTTTTAAAGTCACAAGGCGTTAAACGTCTACGATATTTGTACGTGATATTCATCCAAGTCTAAACAGGCCTCAAATATGTTAGTTTTCGAAAATAGTCTTTATTATGTGCTTATTCCTTTATTGTGTTATTCAGTGATTGTTTTTTTGGGGGGGTTTTGTAAAACCTATAGTCAAAATAACTCAAAATAACCCAATAATAACAAAAAAATATATCTTATATCTTAAATCAACATACATTTACTTGAGAAACAAAATGATGCAAATGATGCTTCATGAATGTGAGACTGTTTAAAACCTTGATTTGTGGAAGAATAAATTAAGATCTTTTCAAGACCCAGAAACCCTGATTTAAGTCATAGAATAATAAACTAAAGACACTTCTTCCAGTTCAAACAAGTTAAGCCTTTACAGTAGTTATTTAAACATGGCTCACCATAGAAACATTAAAAAAATACCCTGATTTAAGTCTTATCCCACATATTTTACTTACTCTGGAAAGCAACACTATAGACTCCTCCATGTTTCCTACAGTACATGTGTAGGTTTATAAAATTCTACTTCAATCAATTACAAACAGCTTAAGTTATATTTGGTATGAGGCATTAAGTACTGTAGCTGGTAATGTTCACTTATAGTAGGTCTTAATTACATATATAATATTGTTGGAGCTAGTTATGGAGCTAAGAGTTTGCCATGTGACTTTGTGACTGTTCTCAAAACAAAACACTTTCAAGGAACAGTAAGGCATGATGAAATTCCCCATTTTTGTCTGCACCACTGGCTGCTGCATCTCCCAACCAAGAGAAATACAGCACAAGCTTCACACAAGACTGCAGACATCGGCGTGCGTCTCAGCAACTCTTCCTTTAACATACTGCCGTCTTTGTGAATCAGAAATGTTCGGATTTGTCCTCTATAGGACTTTCTGTCACTGGTTGTCACTCTGCACTTCACGGACTTTCGCATAGCTGTAATCTCTTCAGCTAGCTGGCTTTCTGCAAGAACGCTTTCTTAGCCTTCCGGTTCACTTCTTAAAAGACGTCTCATGGTTGAAGTGTGTACCTCGTTGCTGGATGGTTCCCAGATGCTGAGCAAGCACTTCAATGGATTCTCACCATCCCTTAAGGAAGTGACCTTTAAGTACTGCAATAACTTTAAGAGGAATTTGCTTGGGTGGCCTAAGCCAGACGTATATGGATGTCACTGTTCCCAGTGAAGAATAATCTGTCCCTTTTATCCATTCTAACCGATATCATAAATAAAACCTCTAGAAAGCAAAATAATAATAATAAGTGCTATATCACTGAGGCAAATCTCATAAGTAAACTGCCACAACATTACTGCAATAATGTCATGCTGATTATCTCATCTGTGAGTTTTAATTAACGTTGATTTGTATGGGATCCATTTACATGGTTATGATGGAGTGTTCTTAGTGACCTCATTTGTATTTTTTATCCATATAATGGAAGTCTATTGCTTTAAAACCATGAGAAATACTTGCATGCTGCTGTAAAGGTGTGCAAATTGAGAGGTATTTGTTTTACACTTAGGGAGTCTTCATTTTGTCGTCTGTACAGACGTACTGTGGGTACGGAGTGGCGACACCAAGCTGCTCCTGTTTGCGCAAGTAAATGTCAGCCTTGTCTACAGCCCCTGTGTGGTCTTTGATGGCAAACTGCGATGACAGGTTCAGAAATGTAGGCAAAAACATAGGAATAATACAGGAAGCGTGAGAAAGCAGAGGTGACAGAGGTTGAATAGGACAAATGTGAGTTATACAGCACCAAAACACTGTCACTGTGGGCTTGATGGGTCCCACGCGTCACAGAGAGCTTACGGTTTGAGGGAAGTGATCATTCTGACATGGTGTTAAAAGAAAGAAGACTGCATTTCAAAGTTGAACATTGTCAGCAGCTGAATTAAAAGTCTGCACCCCCCCCCCCCCCCCCACCCCCATATTTAATGGAAACATACTAAAAAATAATAAAAACGTTAGCAGAATTTATGGCTTCCATACTATAGAAGCCCGTTTCCAGCTCTGAATGAAAAGAAATAAGAGAAAATTTATATAAACAAGTAAAAAAAATACATTAAATAAAACAATAATAATAATAATAATAATAAACATAATTGTGATTTATTGATATTATGAAATTCTGACTTTTTTTCTCAGAATTGGAAGATATAAACCGAATTTTGAGTAATAAATTCAGAATTGCAAGATATAAACTAAATTATTTTTCAAAATTACTGTATATCTCTCAGTGTTGATTTTATGTTCTGACTATAGAAAGCAATTCTATAGCAATTTTATAATATTTAATTGCGAGTTTATATCACACAATTCTGAGAAAAAAAACTGACTTAACTTGCAATTATATTGGGAAAAAAACGTCTCAAGGTTATAAAGCCCAGGAGGGGGCGCAGGGGGTGTGGCAAAGGACACAGTGTCTTGTTCCTTCAAGGAACAGGGGTTATATTCATAACCCTGAGACGTTCCTTTTCAGGAACTTGAACCGCGTCCGAAAAAGCTATTGGAATGAGATACCCACGCCCCCAGACTCCCAAACACCCGCCTGTGTGGATGCAGCACACTAAAGCATGAGGACAACCGAGCCCGGGGTAGCCGGGAGGTCTAGCTAAAAACCTGGTAAAGGTCACAGGGGATGACCAACCCGCTGCTCTGCAGATGTTGGGAACCGAGACACCTGCCAAAAAGGCCTTTGAGGCTGCCACACCTCTAGTTGAGGGAGCTCTGACTCCCATCGGAGAGGGGAGACCAGAAGACTCATAAGACATGGAGATATGTTCCACCATCCAGTAAGCCAGTAAGACCACAGTCCAGGGGCGGATCTAGAAAATTATTCATGGGGTGGCAAGGGGGTGGCATTAAAATTATGAGGGGTGGCAACACTGA
>JAUCNO010000051.1:26006-37462 GCA_032353835.1 Enteromius viviparus
TCTCTTACATCAACCACCAAGGACGTCTGTGGTCGCGCCCCTTGTACAAGCTGGCACACCAGACCCTTGTGTGGGCCAGGGACAGATCCCTCCCACTGAGAGACATCGAGAGCCACAACTCTTAGCAGCAGGTCTCTTAACCAAGGTTGTTGAGACCTTTCTCCAGTCCAGAGCTCCATCCATGAGTAAACTGTATGCCTTAAAGTGGAAGCTTTTCACTTTTTGGTGTAGAGATCACCTCCGGTGCGCTCCCGGGTGCCAACCTGGGACCTGACTATAGTGTTAGAGGCCCTCTGTGGGTCACCATTTGAGCCCTTAGAGGAGATCTCAGATCGTTTACTAACGATAAACACCACACTTTTGCTTGCATTGTGTTTTCTGATGAGTGTAGGTGACCTTCAGGTACTCTCATTGGCCCCTACACATCTGGACTTTGCGCCCAGCATGGCCAAAGCCTTTCTGTACCCGCGAGCGGGTTACAGCCCTAAGGTTCCTACGGTCATACCACAGCCAGTAGTACTGCAGGCCTTCCACCCTCCTCCCTTTAGGGAGCCTGGTCAGCAGAAGCTAAACTGTATGTGTCCAGTGCGAGCACTGGATACATACGTCCATAGAACTGCCCTGTGGAGAAAGTCAGAGCAGTTGCTTGTGTGCTTTGGACCACCCAAGAAGGGGTGCACTGCGACTAAACAGACTTTAAGCAGATGGATAGTGGATGCCGGTAATACATCTTACGAGTCCTCTGGTCTTCCGCCCAGGCTAGGAGTCAGAGTGCACTGAACACGTGGTGTGGTGGCCTCGAAGGCCCTGCAATCAGGGGTCTCCTTGGCCGACATATGTGTCGCTGCGGGGTGGTCCACCCCTCACACTTTTGTCCGTTTTTATGGGTTGGACTTGCGAGCCATTCCGGGCTCTTCTGTTCTCGCCTAGCTGTGCACAAACACACACTGGGCAGGGAATTGGAAAGTCTGGAGGCGTGGGTATCTCGTTGCCATAGTGTCTCGTCGACGCAGCTCAAGTTCCTGAAAAGGAACGTCTCTAGGTTATGTATATAACCCAAGTTCCTTGAAGGAACGAGACACTGCGTCTCGATACCACACTTTCGGCATCCCCTGCCGGGGCTCCGCTGGATGACAGGAGCTGTTTGCCGGCCGGCATTCCATGTGCTTTTATGCTTCCTGGCCAGTGACGTCACCTGCCGATGACATCCCAATTCACGAGTGGCTGATTCAACACACTATTCAGAGCCGTCACGCTGAGGGTGTTCCCCTAGCGTCTCGTCGACGCAGCGTCTCGTTCCCTCAAGTAACTAGGGTTATATACATAACCTAGAGACGGTTTTCATAGATGGTAGGTTTGTTCGATAGTACAGGAGAGAGTACGAGATTTACTTGGAGTTCTGATTAAAATTCTTTGTAACCACAATAAAAAAAATAAATAAAAAAAAAACAGATCAAATCTGCATAAAGGAAGCTAAAGTGACACGATTGCATCAACAAATGCCTTTTATTATATGAGTTGTGCATTTGTTAACACTATAGGGTAAGTTTAGGATTGGGTTTGGTGTAGGGCATATTTCCAACATGATAGAGCATTGACCTTTAGCTACAGTCCACGGATATTCAGTCTAATAAAAACACAGCAATACGTACCTATATAAATGCAAACGTACCAGGGTTCACATATTGAACCCGTGTTTTAGCGCTTCTCAGTGGACAATAATTTTTTTAACTGGTGTGATACATGAAGTAAGGCCATAAAAACGGTACATTTTGTATTAGACCAGGTTGCAAATAATAGATATAAAAAAAGCTATCAAAATATCACATTTTGGCATGGACTTAAGACTTTGACATTAACAACAAATGATATAGCAAGCGTTTAATCCTCACTTTACAATAAACATACACACACACTTAAATGTGTTATCAAAACTTGTGGATTTTATAATTTGCATTCAGCCTTGTTTTCCCTGTTGTCCACATGACCCTATGAAAACAGACGACTATAACCCACATGTTGAGAACCACTTATGTACAGTAAAGCATTAATGTGAAAGACAGGAATTTAGTTTACTTAAAGTCAAATGAAGGACAAATAAACAAAGTATACTTAAGCAGCTCATTAAAACAAGGATGTTTTGTTAAAACAGGGACTAGCCTTTGTCATCTCCCAGTAAACAAGTAGAAAAATCTCAAATCCTATCAGCTCAGGCTCTTTAGAGGGCAGGAAAACCTTCCTTCCAGACTTCTTCAATCAAAACAAGATACTCTAGAGTAGCATAAACAACTGTAAGTAAACCATTGCAGACATACTGATGACAAAGGTTGAATCTTCCCTTTGGCTAAACTGGTCCTTTTTTCTCATATTACTTCAACCATTCATTAACAACTAGTTTTTGGCAACCATTAACAATAGAACAATAGACATACAGTATCTCTGTCCTGAAGGACCGCTTGTGTGTGTTTGGTTTTTCTAAGGTTCAGAATGTGTTTGGCCTTGCTTCCTTCTGCCCAGTTTTTTATCTGGTTTCCATAGCAAATGGATTCCATTCCATTGCGTTTGTATTCCCAATCATCTCAATGGCAGTAGCTTGAGTGGCATATGCAGCCCTGGAAGCAGCTTCGGTCAACTGGCAATGAGATGAATGGACAGCTTTCTCAAGGTGTCATACACATCCTTGATTACAACTCCTAGCAGACCAAAAGAAAAGCAAATTAATTTTTACATAGAAATACTGCAAAAATAGTGAAATTGAACTGGCTAACTGTAAAGTTAGGTAACCTTTTGTGAGTTAAAATTTAAAAATAAACTAAAACTACTTTGATTATTTATTTATTTGTTCCTTGCATTACTTTCAAATTGATCTCATAAAAAATATGTACCTCTGTGCACTTATTATACAGCACTGTTTAATGTACCTTACTGCACGTTTTGGTGCAGTTTTAAATAGAATGTTAATAGAGTTTTGCTAAAACACAGGTTTAATGTGTGACCATTTACACTGATATAGCTACATATTGATGTGTTTTTATTACATTGTTTCAGTTAAATATTGCACCGGTTCAGAATTCAAATATACGGGACTGTTTTGAAAGTTAATGCTCTATCATGTTTGAAATATGCCCTTCACCAAATCCAAAGCTAAACCCACACAATAGTGTTAACAAATGCAAAAATACAACCTTGTCATTTCAACTGTGTTACCTAGATAATGTTTTTGTATTTATGTTTAGGACCCTGTGCAGCTTTTATACCATAAATTGAATAGGATTTTGACATGATTTGGAAAATGACAAACATATACAGTACATATTTGCTAGTGAATGCATAAAGAGGTGTTTGTATGTGTGTGTGTGTGTGTGCGCATGAATGGAAAAAACTGCAATAAATCTTTCAGAGCATGCCCCAAGAGAAGATTAATACCATTTGACGTTGGATTAATTTAGTCGCATATTTTCTGGCAAAGCCCATTACTGGAAGCCTGTAGAGAGAGATGATGAAGACAACATCTGACCAAAGGCTTTAAATGAGCTTCTAATATTCCGATAATTGTTTCTAATACCTCTATAGTGAACAGCATTTTTTCTACATAGATTAATTAAAGCTACAAGTTTTTTCCATGTTAAAAAAGTAGATTCAAAAAATGGAAACACATTCGAATAGCAACGTCTACTGTATGTAAAACTCCCTAGTGTGCATTTTCTCAACTCAATTCGTCACAACCCACCTCTGTAATTCCACCCAACCCTATATTTATTCTTCCATTGATGAATTTCACTATGCCTAACAGAGAAGGTTTTCCATCCTCATTAACCTCTTAGTGTGGCATACCTCAGGGCTATATTCAGGGCCCTATATCGTTCACTCAATACACCCACTCTATGGTACATCTCCACATCTCTCTCTCCTCCACCTACCCATATGACCTTTACTTACCACAGGCTAACCACAGATGGTTCTAACTACAGGCTGTCAATTAAACATTGCTCCCTCCTCTGAGCCTCAGTATGCTGAATTAATGTTTTCTAGCCTTTTTTCTACACATTCCGAGCCTGAAGGTGGAGTCTCAAATATTCAAATATTTTTTTAACTCCTCAGCCCACATTGTTTGAAATGTGTTTACAGTGTCATTTACTTAAACTCATAATTAACAAACTGCCAAACCAAGTAAACCAAGCAAACAAATAAAACTATACGGATAGATCTCAGAAATAAAATTTGACTTTCAACCCAACTTGTTTGCCAAAAAGTGTCAAGATATATGCAAATACTCTTTTGCTATTTTCCTTCAAAATAAACAAAGATACTGTATCTAATGCCGTGACATTCATTTATTTTAAATGCACATGGATTTTGGAGTCACTGTTGTCCATAGGTAGGTAATTAAGATCTGTTTTAAAGCACATAAAGTAAAATATCTAATTCCATTCTCAAGCTGGAAAATGGATGCAGCGTTAATGTGCTTTGCTTTGATTTGATTTGTAGCATAACGCTTTCCATGCACTAAAACATAAGCTACATTTATGCTTTCAGAAACTTAAAAAGATCAGCAGCAGAATTACATGCTATTGCATGTCTAGCCATGCATTCAAGATAATCTCAAATGTTTTTCCTATAGTCTTTGAGTTGGTATTCCTGGGAGAAAATTTGTAAAACTGTTCATCTGTAAACTGCAATGCTTGGGATTTAGAGCTCCAAGCTGGCTTTCTGTAACCAGTTTCCTGCAATCCATGCCAGGAATGTGAGGAGGAAAAGCTCTGGAAACTGCCGCTCAGAGCAGATGGAAGTGACAGCATTGCACTGTGCATTTCTTCAAAGGTAAAGCAACTGGACAGATGGTAAGAGGACAAACCAACCTCAAGTCTTGCAAATAAATAAGTCATTAGTGAATACAAAATTACTAGGGAATTTGGTAATGTCCACATTTCTTTCGACATCAGAACATATTAGAACAATAAATAAAAAGACAATTTCGTGTTTTCTATGGTGTGCACCCAGGGTCACAGTGATTTTGCCAAGTAAGACATGATCCTCGATCAACATCTTTTGTTATTCCTCACGTTCACCGATTTCCCCAAGTACAAGATGTTCAACCCATTAACCAATTAGAATTGAGGAATAATTTTTCTGGAAATATCTGTTTTAGGCTTATAATCATAGTTAGGTGCTTCTACACCCTTGTTAATCAGCTGTCATTTCTCACTGATTTTAGGCATACATTTTGGGTAGGGGTAGGTTTAAGGGTAAGGATTGGAATACGATTATATTTTTGGTCAGTAATGTTGATCCAGGATCAACAAAAGATGTCGATCCAGGATCATGTCTTGCCAAATCACGGCAACCCTTTACATCTGTCAGTGTTTTCTTAATAAACCAAAATTCCAGTTGCATGTCAGTGGATAACAGCAGCATATCTGAAACAGGGAAACAAAAAGCTATTGATTGAGTAGACTGCATGTCTGGGAGCCACGCAAACTGTTTTCTGTTGTCGCTTTCCACCACTAATGACAGCCGCAGTGACCACTCAGTACAAGCAAAAATTGTCGATGCCCTATCTTTACTCACACAAAACAAAATGTCCCATATTTACCCCAATTCGATTATTATTTACTCACCCATGAAGTTCTAAACCTTACAATTTTTCAAACATTCTACAAAATATCAAACATTGTTTTGGACCCCATTGACTTTCAATGTATATACTCTACACACTGTATGCTCTGATTTAACAGCTGGAGATTAGCTATGGTTTTATTGATGGTCCTACCTCTGACTAAATCAAAGGTTAAAATCTATCTGAACATCCCCTCTGTGATTTTCCTTATTCTTATTATCAAATACATTTGAAATTAGCTGTAAGGTATAACATTTAAGGTTGTGCGAGTAGCATGTTCTCAGACTCAAACTCAAATGAAGCAGAAATTATAGAGGCGTCCATTTGTATCCTATTTAATGAAGTGACTAAACACTGCCTCGGGCTTGGATCTGAAGAGAACAGTAATGAAACCATTACATGAAGAGAAAGAGATGGGGGGGAAATACTTTACAGAGTGCAATGAGACCTAGTTCTTTTTTATGCCTGAATGCACTTCAGGTCTAGCTTGCCGGATAAGGAGTTTGTGAACAATGTTTTTTATGAAAATACATTCTTGCTACATGATGCATAGTTGTTATATTCCAAATAGTTAGCGTGAGAGTTCACAATTAAACTTTAACACCAGCAAAAAATGTAAATCAAATCAAAAACACCACATAAAAAGATGTTTAAAAAATGAATAAAAAGGACCATGAGTGTGTTGCATGTTGTAAAATATATTTGATCACTATTTTCATCAAATTCCATCAATTGCAAATTCCGAAAAGCATGAGATATCTTCCACCCATATTATTAAAGATGTCATTCAGATGTTTTCCTTTTCCATTGATAAAGTAATAGTAACTACCTCTTTTTTAGCTATTTACTTTTTAACTGTCTGCTTGTCGCTCTGATGGGAAACAAAACATGTCTTCTTCTAAAGTAGAACTAATCTGAATAATCCATTTAAACTTCCACATCTTTCTTCAGTTCGTCTTTTACCAACTGTCCTCATATAAACAAAACTACTCTTTTAATACTACATTAAACAGCATTTTATCAAGAATGAAAGCTGTTTCAATAGAACCAAAGAACTAACAAAAATTCCAATTTTGAAAGGGAAAAATTCTGGCCACTTAAAAAATGCAAATGTTACAGGAACACTTTTATTATGCCTGGCTCATTAGAGAACGCTCAGGGAGTTTTCCACTGAAACAAAACACAGATGGCTTTAGAAACTGATGTGCTTACAAACAAATGGGCCATGAACATTGTGGTCTTAAAAAAAAGATGTGTATATATCTATTATTCTCAAAAGAGTTTAAGTTAAAAAAAATATGCAACAACCTATAAATCTCATCTGTGATGTTTCCACAAGTGTTCAGCCATTTTATCCTTTCTATGTAAGACTGTAAAAAGCATACATTTTCATACGGGTGTTGATTGGTTTGTGCTGGTTAACAGGAAAAGCTTCCAAAACACAATATATACCAGCAATTATGGTGCCTCATTGATCTTAAATTGCAAAAAAAGCAGGTTGCATTTACAAACTTGTGTGTGTTTTTTGTTTTATATGGACATTTTAGCCCTTTTGCATCAAATGCACATCTTTATAAATGACGTCCCTGTTGTTTTTCTTTAAAATAAACAAAATCTATATAAAAAAAATTTTTTATTACTTTTGCATTTTGAACCACTCAGAAGTGTGTAAGAACTAATGAGTTTTCCCATAAAGTCACACTGCTTGCGCTGAAAACTGTCATGTCTGCTGACACAACTCTAATCTATGTACCCCAACTGAGACTCACAAGCATTCATTTTCACGGAGTTCCAAATTTAACGTATGATGATGAGAACAAAATGGAATTGAAAATGTGACTTCGCATTTATAATGCTAACCATAAAAAAGACAGACTGACATATACATACTACCAAAACTGAAATTTAACTACCCCAATGTAAAATTAATGGCAAATATACATGCATACATACGCTTATTAATGATAGTCATCCCTTTTATTGCGTCAAAGCACCTTGTGTTCTTACTTTCAGTGAATACATATTTGATAAGGTAGACGGTTTGAATAAACTCAATTAGCATGAGATGCTAGCCACTAATGATCACAGGGACATGCAGTGGATTCACTGCGGTGCCCGGCTCGATTGGCGCATTATTGCTAGCGGAAAGGGAACATAAAGTTCACTCACCGCTAATCAAGTGACTTTATGCATTGGGTTGAAGCGCCATGATAATTAGCATAATTTGTCACAGTGCCGTTAGATTGCTCCACACGGGTATGCTGTGTGGAAAGGCAATACGTGTACTTGTTCACTATGAGTTAAAATCTGCCCTATTTTTATTTGTGTTTATTGTGTTTTTACAATTGAGGTTGTGGGCAGTTGGAGAGAAAAAAGTGCTGTAAGGGTTTTTAAAAAAAAAACTAAAATTAATCCCTGGTGATCTGAAAAGGGCATATACTGTCAAGTGATGCTTAGCAAGCTGAAAACCAAATATTGGTTTACTGACGGCATCATTTTTTTATACTGATTCACAAATCGTACTGACTGCACTGCACACTGACTGGTAGAGATGCTATATGCCTCAAACTAAATGGAATGTCTTTCAACGATCTAAAGCCACCCTAGTTAAAAAAAAGTGATATTTTTAAAATGCTATACAACCATAATTCAAATCTATTAACATATTTACTGACATTTCATTTGAGACATACTGATATAAAAATTATAAATATATTTTATTTAGAGTACTACTTGTGCACAATGCAGTTTTACAGTAATGTCACTATTGCCAAGGATTGCATAATCTTTAAATAATATCATTCTTAAATTGAAGATATTGTTGTCTCCGAGGTATACTTGGAATAATTCCACTTTAGCACAACTAGATATACTTAGCATATCTTTAGGTAGATTTTAGCACTATTCTGCCCAAAATTAGTTTTTCTAATTTTAGATCTAAAGTATACCAGTTTAATATACAAAAAGTACAATTGCAGGGTATTTCTGTAAGTACATAAACCTGTAAATAGAAAAATAATGCATTTTAGTGCATTTATTTATTTTTTATTATGGCGCACATGCAAAATTAAAGTTAGATTAGTTCTTTCTTAAAGTGTTAGTTCACCCAAAACTGAAAATTCTACCATTATTTATTTACCTTCATGTTGTTCCAAAGACTTTGTTCATCTTTGGAACAGTAATTAAGACATTTTTGATCAAATTCGAGAGCTCTTTTATAGACAAAAAGGGTCCTGACACCATCAAGACCCCAAAATGTATTGGTAAAATAGTCCATGTGACATTAGGGGTTCAATTGCAGTTTTAGGATGCTACAATTATACTTTTTGTGCACAAAGAAAACAAAAATAATTATTTTTTTGCCACTATTGTGAAGAATATGCATTGTTACATGATGCAGAAGCAGACACATGCGCCGTGATATTTTTTGGGGGGGGGTCTATACCTTTAAGCCTTTGTAATGTTAATCAAAGCAATTTACAAACAGGACTATGACTCCCAAAGTTGTATTGCAGTTTCTATTTTCAAATCTTCTTCTTAGTTTTGCAAGTAGTATTCATCAGATGTTCAGCAACGTTCTGTGTATGTGGCTGTGCCATTTGAGGCTGAGACCGAAACAGGGTGCAGACTGTGCAGTTTTTATTATGTCAGATTGTATGAAGTGACCCCAGTAAGTTTTTGGGGAAAAGCCATAACAGATTGGGACATAAACTGTCATTTAAGCCAGACTGGCCTATACACATTTTTGCTAAGAGTTTGGCCATGATTTGCCAACACTGACTGTGCTTTTTAAGCCACCAATCTATGCTATGCAATCTATGCCAGTCTCTCTCTCTGTCATTGTTGCTGTATTCCTCATAACACCACGTTCTCTCTCTGTCTCGTCTTGCTCTTTGCTGCCGCTCCCTCTGCAAGTGTTCCAAGCATCGGGGTTTGAATGAATAGAGTGTTGTCCTTCCTACAGTATGTCAGTGATGCAAACACACTCACATATACAGATACACAAAGAACACTAGCCCTAGGAGAATACTTTAAAAAAATTCTGAAATACGAGCTCTGAGGTCAAAGTCTGTATAATTCAAGAGGACAGACTGTCTGCTCTTGAAACTTGGAACCAAAATAAAAACACGACTACACACACACCAACACGGTATCACTCCAATGATTCGGATGACCAAATTCATTTGATATAAAATGCATACTTCATTGTTGCACCTAGCCCCACCTTTACCCTAAACCTACCACTTTCTGAACAATATAAAACACACACAGACAATATAAGCGCAGTCACAGGTATTTTTATTGCAAAACCTGACCATAAGCAGTAAAAAAAGCATTGCCAACAAGCTGTGTTGCATTTCAAGTTCTTCTTAAGCCATATAATGTCTTTATGCAAAGAAAAGAGTAAAATACAATCGTTTTAATCGCTGAAATTACATGCTCATGAATGTATTAATAAAGCCATATAAATAAAACTGTTGTGACCGTTTACAGTGAAAAATCACACCCCAATACAATAACGGCAATATCATTACCCAATATTTGAATCCAAATCCATGCGTGGATCACGGCTGATGCCTGTCACTGACGCGTAAGTTTCACGTCTGAGGAGGCTAAACCGTGACAGCTACACGTTTTTCGAAGTGGACCAACGTGATAATGTCACGTCTTGGCGTGATACTGGGTTGCACACACAGTATATACAATTAGAGTTAGTTATGTTATCTCCCACAACAGCACACACATAACAAAAATGTGTTACTGTAGCTTTAAATTTTGCCTAGGCATTACATATAGTAATCTGCTAGGTTGAGACATACATCACAACGGCTAATCGGGAAAAAATTAGGTTCCACCAGCACTCAACCGATACCGCTGAGGCTTCCTGTGCAGTGAGTTGATCAGTTTTAAATTTTTTGTCGGTTCACTCCAAGGGCAAGTGTCAGTAAAATGAAGCATGGCACATGGTATCGTGTTTTGGGGTAAATGATCCATGTAATAGCTGAGAGGGATAAAAGAGTCTGTTCTCAAACCCAGGTTTAGGGCTGCATTATACACCCTCAGGTGTCCATACGTATAAGAGCACTTAATGCACATGTGTCTGACATAACCTAATGCTCTCTAAAAACGACAGTCACATATTTTAGTTCAAAGATGAATTATTCAATGAGCTATTTCGAACATATTTCCAGCAGCAGCAGAATTGAGACTGATTCAGTGGTCTGACAGTGAAGAAGGTAATCATTTGTTTTTAATACCTATATTTATTTTATATCCACATGTCACCTGTTAAAGAAAGCGATGATTTTGGCTTTCCAAGCATTTTCCTATGGGGAAGATGAAGCCCAAGGAATTGGGCATGACATTTTACTAAAAATAACAACCCACCCACAAACAGTTTGATCTGGATGGCGTTTGAAGATGAGCTACACAGAAGACAAAGTTTGAGTCAGTAGAACCTCAAAGATCTTCTATAGATTCTAAGGTGATGAAGTTACAAATACAATAAGTAAGCAATTTGTCTGTCAGGTAAATTAAAAAAAAAAAAAAAACTGTTTAAATATTTTTTTTTCCTGAAAAAGTCTTCTAAATTGAATCATTTGCGCAATGCTTTGAATACAGTTAATTCAAATTTCAAAGAGCTTATGCAGTAAAAATGGGAAACATACATATTCAGTGTCTTGTACTCAGATTCCTCACATGGTGAGCATGATTTCACCAAGTACAAGAAGTTCCTGGATCAACATCCTTGTATGAATTTTGGGTAGAGATAGGTTTAAGTGTAAGGATTGGAATAAGTTTATATTTTTGGACAGTAATGTTGATCCAGGATCATGTA
>JAUCNO010000051.1:70642-88324 GCA_032353835.1 Enteromius viviparus
TCAAAATTTACTAGTATTCCTATCTTTGTGGGGACAATTGGTCCCCATGAGGTGATAAAAACCTGTACACACACACAATCAGTAAAAAAAAAAAAAAAGTAAAAAAAACTAACAAAAAACTAACGCAATATAATATATATTTAATATGTGACCCTGGATCACAAAACCAGTCTTAATTAACTGTAAAATGTAAAATACATTCTGTGTGTCAAAATTATTGATATCTCTTTTATGCCAAAAATCATCAGGATATTAATTAAAGATCACATTCCATGAATATATGTTGTAATTTCCTACCATAAATATATTAAAACTTTTTGATTAGTGATATGCATTGCTAAAAACTTTTTCTCAAGATCTATTTTTTTTTGTGGCACCCCAGATTTTCTAATAGATCTCAAACAAATATTGTCCTATCCTAACAAACCATACAGCAGATTTCAGATGATGTATACTGTAAATTTATTTTTTATTTTTTTTAAATTGACTATTATGACTAGTTTTGTGGTCCATGGACGAACATAAAACAGCACACTAAATGTGAATGTAAAAACAACTGATCATATGGCCTTAACAAAACTTAAGAAACAATATTTGAGAAATCCTAATATACTTTAATTCAGCAATGTTTATGCGGTGCGTCAAATTTAGTTTTAAATCAATGAACCAAACAAAAGAAGCAGGCGGTGGGACAAACATCTCGAGTGTACTGAACGTAACTATTGTAACATTTATGTCTTAATTACGGATAACTAGTGACAAGTTGTTAAAATGTCTCGAGACCTTGAAATGTTTCATTCCACTGCACTCGTCTAACATCTGTTAAACGCAAGAAAGCATCCTGAGTGTGTACGACCCCTTAAAGTGCAGAAAGATGCATGGCTGGGTACGCTTTTCTATTACCGTCCCGCAGATAAACATCCACTGAGAGGTGAAGCACCCACATCTAAACAAATCACAAAAAACATTTCAAGCTATGCGCACAAACTCACATTTACATACACTTTCTGTGTCCTCTCATAGCTTACGCTCCTGTCCAACACCTACACACCAGACAAAAAGAGCCACACGCTCTTTCTGTTTCCCAGGAGGAAACATCTGTTACTATCCAGCTCGTTTTCAACTGTGCTCCAGTGATCATGGATCTCTCGTTCAACACACTATTATTCCAGGATCTCTCAAACACACACACACACACATCTCTCACTTACTTTGTTTGTCCAATAGCAAATGCCATCAATTAATATTCACTGACTGTGTAATGCAATTTCACAGTGGGGCCGATGAAGACATTTGGCAACAAGCTTTAAACAAGAGCAAACATACAGCTCGTCCAACCTTTGTTTCTCCCAGTGGTAAACAAACAGAATGAAATTAATGTTGCTGGTAAGATAAAATATGCTGATTCTTGGATGTAGCTTTAGACATCTGTGAACGAGTTTGACTGAAACTCTGTGTGATTGACAAGTAGTATCATTGTCAACTGGAACAAATGCTGACAATATATAGTTCACCCTAATGATTAATAGCTATGATTACTGACCAGATTTGCTCTGTGAGGACATTATAAATTAGTAGTTCGTAGTGCTTTAAAATGATAATTTGCGATTAATCATATCCAAAATAAAAAAGTTTTTGTTTACATAGATGTGTATGTGCTGTGTATTTTAATACGTATATAGAAATGCACACACATGCATGTATATATTAAGAAAAAATATTTATTTTATATTAAATATTAGTGCTGTCAAGCGATTAATCACCAAATCCAAAATAAAAGTTTTTGTTTACATAATATATGCGTATGTACTGTGTATGTTTAATGCAAACACCTGCGTGTATATATTTAAAAAAGATATGTAACATATTTTATATATATATATAAATATATATATATATATATATATAAATAATGTATAAAACATTAAATATTAGTGCTGTCAAACAATAAAACAATAAACAATAAAAGTTGTGTACTATGTATATTTATTATGTATATAAAAATACAAACATGTGCATGTATATATTTGAAAAAAAATATATGCTTAATTTAATACATCTATGGTGAAGTATTTTTAAAAAATCTTTTGAATGGCTGCTGTTTCTGCATTAATAAAAATAGGAAATGCTTCTTGAGAAGCAAATCAGCATGTTAGACCAAACTGCATTTAAAAATATATTCTAATAGAACGATGTCCCTTTAGATTTTAATATTTCACAATATGAATGTTTTAAATCCATTTTGATGCATGGACGAATCACCACACTCTGTCATGAATAATTAAGTAAAGCATCTCCTCATTGGATAAGAACCCACAGTCTCATTAATAATTATGAGCCACCAATGAGTCATCAAACCCGAAAGATTGCACAAAAAACTTCAAATGATCTAGTGTCCTCTTAAAATAAAAATCAACTGATTCTAACATTATCTTCCATGATGTGCAGCAAACACCTCTGTTAAATATCAGAAAATGTCATTAATCTTTCATGAGCCTTCAAATTGTTAAAAGAGCTGTTTTTTTATATTGGTGAAAACCTGCTTTTATTGATGATCTCCATCTTTTCGAGCAGAAGCAAACTTGTTGACAGATGCTTGAGCTCACAGGTCTGCTCTGTGTCAGAGCTGCATACTGACTCAACAGTATTTCTAGTTCTGAGTGCAGCGTACTTGAACTAGTTGCTGATATCAGAGTGTCTGAGCTGTGCAGAGGGTTAACCGTACGTGTCCACTGGCACAGAGTTGAATGTGCATTTCTAATATGTTCTCTATTGGAGCAGACTCACGCAGGGGATTATGGGATTGCCAAGCAGGAAAGAAGAGAGAGAGAACATTAAAAAGTTGCAAAATGCTATACAGTGGGAGACGAAGGCAGTGGATTCTCTCATAAGGAAAATCTGTCAATAATAATGAATTAATTCCTGAGGGTTAAAAGTTCAAGTTCATTTTTTTTGTTTTTCATAGTGGTATACAGGATGCCTCTGTATCTGAGCGGACGCGGGGCGAACTGAATAGCATAGCCGAGGCGTACTGTCCGAATAAACCACTGGTCGCTAAGGGAATCAGGGGGACGTTGACCGCCGTACCCACGGTGGGGCAGCCTAGGGGGGAAGTGGGGGAGGGACTCATCCCAGAAGGCTAAATGTCCGGCAGCTGAGTGCACAGAGGCCCCCAGCCCTTCACCAGAAGACGCCCGAAGAACAATCTTCTCAACCTCCGGGCTGCCCACACAAGGGGCACTTTGCAGACTTGGGTGTTTTTGGCCGGCCCCTGCGCAGACGTCGGCTCACCAGTCTGGCCTCCTTCGTCGTCTGGAGAGTCCTTCATCGCAAGTCACGGCGCGGAGTTTCTGCATCACCCCTTGGTCAGAACCACCCTTGTGCAGTTTTAGCGTCTTGGCTTGGTAGACTTGCAGGGAAACCATGGCGTGTCTCTTTCTCCTGGTTTGCCCAGGGAGGACCTCGCGGCACAACTGTGCACTCAATGTTTGGTCACTCGCTTGTTGCAAAAAGCTGGCACACCAGTCTTTAAGAAGACTACCAGCTTCGCGGGGTTCTGCCAGTGGCTGCCCAGTCCGAACTTCGGCGGAAGAGAAACAGGAACTCTTTTATCCAATGATCTGGAAACAGGCTTTCTCAGAAACAGAAAACTTCAGCTCAGGTAGGTGAGTGCTCCGGAGCAAAAAGCTAATGAGTGTATTGCATCCGCTCTCTTTTACTCACACTGTGTCAAGATGCAGCTGGATGCGATCAGTGCACGCCAATATTCATTGGCCTTTTTGATAAGGCTCAGAGGTGATTGGTCTCTCATGCGAGTTCCCATATGTAACATCGAGGTGATTCGACTGAAAGGGAAACTATTTTTATTGCATTTTTGTGCATAGTATGCCAAGGACTTCATGAATATAAGACATTTGAGCCTGAATGGTTTAGGTGTAATGAACAATTTTGTACTTTTGGTTATTGTAGCATCACCGTCAGCCCGATTGGGGCAAGCATTAGTGACATTGTTGATGGTTTTACAACTTTTCAGGTGAAAATTGTTGATCTTTGACTGTTCTGATAATCGGACATTTAAGGAAAATTTACCATTAAAATAGAGTTTCAGCACTACTTGCTTAAACCCCTAAAAAAGTCTCAAGTTTTATTTCTACAGCAAGTTTGTTAAATTGAACAACAGCAGCATTCAATAAATGAAAACAACTCAATACAAACAGTCAATATTTTGAATAAAATGTGTCTGAACACAGCTCTGAATCATTCTGGCCCAATTTAACACCTGTTTAGTGTTTATATGGGGGGAGGGGGGAATTAAGGTATACCGCAGTGTTCCTGCTGTCCTTGTTTTTTTAAGACACAATGGCCCTCCATCAAATTACATCCATCTATTGTTTATTAAATGCATGATTAATTTATTGGAGCAAATAAATCAATCTGCATGTTTAGCAGCGCTGTAATAACCATCTACGGGAAGTTTCAAAATCGGTGAATTAGGAATCAGGACATAACCATATTATATGGAATTATGCAGAAAGCAGTTACATTACGTGCTGAGTTTATTCAATATGTCCCCATGCCGGCAGGAATAATAAAGGGAAAGATATGATTATTTGCCTGTCTTTCAAATCAGTCGGCTCACTCCATCTGGCTGATTATACGTCCCCTCTACCACAGTAATTCAATTATGATCTATAGTTCCACGTAGGCAGGCGGAAAGAGGGAAACAGAGAATAAAGTAAAGAGGGAGGAGGGAGGGAAGAATGGCTGCTCTAGAGATTATAAATCAATAGCAGACGGTGATTTGTGTGTGGCTAGAATGTGAAGGTTTCACGTCTTTAAGAGAACATCAGTGAATATTCCTCTCACACTTTTCTTCTTGCTTTTTTTTTCATTAGCAAAATGATCCACTATCTTCCACAGAACGCTTTTCTATTTTAAACAGCTCAACCAGTCTTCATGCTCTCTCACTCACTATATTCTGCTAAATTTTTAAGGATGAGGAACACTTAACATGTTAGCGCGCATTAACATCTTTTTCAAACCAAACCATCAATGATGCAATCAATGATTAATGGATTCATAAAAAATCTAAAATATCTTTCTAAAGTTTCTTTCTATAAAAAGAAAAAAAAAAAACATCAAATGCACCTAGGGAGGAGTAGGCTGGTAATTTTAGTCCTCTACAAATAAATCAACAGAGAATTGGGATTCATTTGTGCTATTCAACATTAATGCTAAAAATACATTTAAAAATCATTAACTTTAATTTAGCAGATGCACTTCTTTGGTCACAGCCAAACAAACAAAACAAAACAAAAAAAAACATCTTGCTGCATCCATATTTTTAAGAAAGCTTGTCAAGTTAAAAATAGTTTGACAAACGCTAGCAATCAGACTACAAGGCACTGTCACTCATTATTTTACAATTCCACTAAGACAACACACTCCTGTGTCTGCGTTTTGACTTTGCTCTCTATGAACTGGCTTGAACGCTATGATCTGGCTTGCAAACTAATCTCAAAGAAGCAACCTCTTCTGCATCAAGGACGTGTCCCATTCAACTGGAAGAGGTCAGAACAAGACCTCTTCTGCCTGAGAGCAATTACATGGCTCTCCACGTAGCACATAGCTTCAATCCAGCAGACATCAACATGAGAGTCTATTTAAGAGCCATTCTGATGTAGGTTATGGATTTCAGTACTTTCAACATAATCTAATGCTGGTGGCAGTAGAATTGAGAGTGTTTATGTGTTTTGTGTGAGCAATCAAACTTCCAACTTAGTTTTCCTTCTCTACTAATTTAATGTCCCTGTGTATCGATGTAAGCAAATCTCCTATTACAGATGAAATATCTGAAACTGATCCCATTTTAAATGAAGTTCATAGAGACGTCAAACAAATCTCTAAAGTCCAGGCAAACAGCCAAACAAATGATTCCTCTTTGAACATCATTGGGCGCGTTTCCATCTGCTATCAACCGGATACTAATGTAATCAATGTCAATGTCAGCAAGACATTGAAAGCTGCCTTCTGTGGAATGTAATTTCTCCACAGTGCTTAACAGAGGATCATTTGCATTATGTTTTGGCACAAAAACACTGACTTATCTGGAGTTTGCTCTAGACAGACAAGAACCATCTCGCCATCTTTCACCTAATCTCACTACACTTTTTTTTTTTCCCCTCTACGTCTTTCCCATGAGACCGTGATCATTGTATTCTATTGTAATGGCCTAAAAATGGCTACAGCCACATCCATGACTCAGCGAATCACTAAAGCAGATTGGAGTAGACTACTCCTTAACCACAAGACTTGGCTAAATACCAAGTTTCCCTCCATAATTAAAGTGCAAGATTCTGCTTTTCAGTCTGAAGACAGTAAAGTGACAGCATGGTTAGGTACAGTGGGTCTCATCCTAATGTCAGAGGAGGATGGACTCCTTCAGCTGGGCTTGGTTCCTCTTAAGATTTTTCCATCTATTGCATAATTATTCCCTTATCACAGTTGCCACAGTCACTAAGGGCTTTGAGACATCAATCATGTTTTTTTTATACAACATGGATTGTGAAGATGTTCTATACACATAAATTGACCTGACCTTAATGGAAGCTAACAAAAAAAAGACCAAAAAATTAAAATAAGTCTCCCAAACCTACATGGTCTCACATAAACGTACCTGGGTGCACTTTTTAGTGAGACGTGAAATATTTACCAAGAAGTACATAATCAAAGCATAATCTGTTTTTAAAAGAAATGAACACTAGAGAGCTAAACTTTACTCCTTATTACACAAATTTGAATAAAGTACAAGTTTTGCACAATTAATTCAAGAATATCATGTTATGACAATATTAATATGCTGGGATATTTAAAAACGGATGCTTTTTAATGCTTAGCATTACACATATCCAGCTTCATATCTATGGTTTTTCATAAATGGTAGGTTTTTTTGGTAGCTTACGGAGTACAGAACAAAATTAGATGTAGCATAAAGTACAACCCTAATAAACATTAAATGTAAATTTGACATTCTTTTTCACTTACAAAAATATTATTTCACCATAAAAATTGCATGAAATGTCTATTGCGGTTTTCACTGTTTATATTAAGAGAACTTGCGTTAACAATTTAACAGACTTTTACCATAGCATTTTCACTATGTTTTACAGTTAAAAATCACTGTAACAGTGTTTACAGTGTATGTAAGTGGATCTAGAGGGCCTGATTCCACAATTCCTGAATTACTCTAACACATTGCACATACAGTATGCCTGAATGATTGTTCAACAAAATAGTGAAAACCGGAGCTTAATTGCAGCTTAATCACAACTAATTGTGATTAGACTCCAAGGCATGAGTCTAAAGAATTGCATATACTACCGTAGCATATTCTTGTGCCCACATCTTGTGAAAGCAATGTGAATTCCAGCAAAGTCAAAAGTCAGAAGAGGCTCAAATACAGAAAGTAAACAAAAACAAATTGCATATTGGAAACTGACAAAACTGTGGCAGCTGTGAGTCTTAGAAGTAAATAATTCTTATTTAAAAACATCCTACTCTGCTCTCAACCAAACCTCCACAAGATATTTCCAGTCAGTAAGCGCTCACTCAACTATGAGCCAAGAAGTTATTCCTGAAGGGCTGTATTTGCGCATTTGCTTATATGCACGCTGAATGTTTCTGCACCTTGTCACGCTTGATCAACTCTCATTACTGCCTCTTGTTTGCATCACACCTCATAAACATGGCTACCGATGCCGCCCATCTCACTCGCTACCCAGAATGCAATAATCCACATGTCCTCATTTGCATGCAATTTATTGTGAACTTGTCAGCGTTGTGGTTGCCTCCTGTCTATTCTCTCATTTCAAATAAAGGCATCAAAACACCATCATTCATCGCACGTCATTTGAAACAGAGAATTTACAAGCCATGCCAGCTGTGATTACATTTCTCTTGGTTCCATTCATCAAGCAAGAAGAAAAAAAAAGGCAGAAAATGAATGATTTGATGACAGGCGACAATAAATGCCCAGTCAGAAAGTTTAAGATGTGAAGTGATTTGTTTGTTTAGTGAAATACTGATGGCTTGTGATAAAATGCTGTCTAGGGACATACTGTAGTAAGGATTACTACTGTATGTTAGTTGACACCACAAAATTATTTCTGCAGGTCAATTTCGACACATTCAATAAACCACTGTGCTCTGATATTCTAGAGTAATATTACTTCACTGTCCCAAAATCCCCAAATAAAAAAAAAACTAAAAACTTCACATAACATTTAGGACATCAAGCAATGGCATTAGAATTTTCCTAATTGCTATTGATTTCTTGTTTTCGCCTTTTATGACATTTCGGTTTAAACAACCTACGTTTCTTTGAAATAGAGAGGGGAATAGCAAGGTCTATTTCGATGTGCGGTCTGTTAGGCCTTATTCAATCAATAGATTGAAAAAATGCTTGGAGCTTATTACGTGTTTTCCCTAGGAGACAAGAAGGAAGCAAACGGTGTTTATTTGCTTTGCTCTTAACATGCTCTTGGCGGTTGTATAAATGTAGTATACAATAAAATTGGGTTGACTATAAATCCCATGTGTGGTACTATGTTCAATACAGAAACAGAATCCAAAAATTAAGGCTTTGCCACCCACTCCTCTTTTGAAAAATATCTTTTGGTATTGCAATATTTAATTTACACTTAAAAATTACTACTAATAAATGGCTAATATTCTAGTAATATGCATGTGTTACAGAGCTCATTAGAAATACAAAAAATTACAATTATGGTCTGCACTTCTTTTATTTATTTATTTTAAGGAGCATTTTGTTCTTTTGAGACTAAACATATAAAACCCAGGATTGATGCAAACTAATCCTAAACTTACCTGGCTAACCAGCTAATCCGGCTTCATGGTACAGGCCCCAGGTGTAACATCTTAGTTTGTTGGGATCTCTGTTTTCCTGTGTTTTGGCTTTGTTTTATGTCATGTGACTTGTGTTGTCTCTCCCCATGTGCCTTTTTGACCTAGTTTAGTTAATTTGTGTATTTCGTTCAGGTGTGTTCGTTAATCAGTGTCTGTATTTAAACCATGTCTTTTTAGTTCCTTATTGTTCGTCAACCCTAACGCTACCCTAATGTTTGCCGTGTCGTTGCTTGTTTAATGTATACTCAGATTTATAGATACTGCTCTACGTTTATGTTCTCTTTATTAAAGTCTTTTATTTTTTTTATTATAACGTTTTGACTCCGCGTTCTCCTTCACCTGCTCCACACCACCTAAGAGGAAAACGTTACAGTTTTACCTTGGTTTGGGATTACAAGAGAATTCACGACTTAACCATCGAGGCGAAGGCGCTTCTGCGATACTAGTGGTAGGCAATCGATAGCGTTGGTATTGTTGTCCAGCGCTATGCTGTTGTATTGTTATCATTCAGACGCGTGAGGCACGCTGCCCTCTCATTAAGCATTATCAACTTTTATTTCAAAACAACTAAACCTAGCCCGAAGTAGCTAGATGGCGTCAAACGTCAATTTGCATATTCATAAGTCAGTGCGTCATGTTTCTCTGTGGTCACATTACGTAATGCTATGCACCCAAATTTCTTAATACGACAGTTTTACTGATGCTTTTAATGGTTTCTGCGGTCACTAAAAACGGAATGAATATAAAATAGTGATCGAAATTAACCCAATATTTTCTATGCCTACTTAAACCAGCTCTGCTTTACAAAGATATTTATCTAGACAATTCAGTATCCATGATGAACTTCAGCTAAACTCTGTTTTGTTTGTGTTGAAGTGGGCGTTTACATGCGGCGCATTCCGCGTGGAAGATTATCATATCTATTGTTCGCGCAGCGGGAGGGCGCGGTCGCATTAAAAGATAATGAGGGAGACGCAAAGAACTCGACATCGCGCTGGT
Organism: Enteromius viviparus; assembly: GCA_032353835.1. NCBI lineage: Eukaryota > Metazoa > Chordata > Actinopteri > Cypriniformes > Cyprinidae > Enteromius > Enteromius viviparus. The sequence continues at coordinate 80,567 of JAUCNO010000051.1, forward strand.
TTCATGTGAATTACTTTATCACAGAATATTTGTTTTCGATTAGACTGTCTTAGTGTAATAGTAGACATATCAAACTTTCTACAGATATAACTCTCATGTCTCTTTGTGGATTATTTGCTTTCAGTTTCAGTTTCAGTTTAATTTTATTGACTCATTGCTCTTTGAAGATCACGCAGACCAACGCGGCAGACAGCGCACATGGTTTGTTTTCTTCATTTTCGAAATGCACAAATTTGTGTTGTTATTATATGTGTATACAAAATAAAGTAGATCCTTCACAGATTCAATTGATTTATTGCTCTTATGATGTATTGCTGTATGATCAAAACTTAATGTGTAATATAAGTTCTTATTGGCATCATCAGAAAAAGACACCTCAGAATTGAGGTGTTGAGGTGCCTCAGCGGAAGAGGGGCGGCAGAGGCGGCGAGCAAAAAAGGCCTCTGCTGAGGTAAAAGTTGAGACTTCTGCGTAGGCTGTGCCTTAGGCAAGGCGGATAGGACAGGGCAAAGAACTCAGCTGAGGTGGGGGCAGAAATTCCTTGGAGGATAGAAAAAGCCTTGGCTAAGGTGGATAGGAGAAACACCATGCACAGACTAGACTTAGGGGAGGCTGATAGAAAAGCATAAGACTTCAGCTGAGGTGGGCGGCAGGACCTCTGCGGAGCCGGGGGAGAAAAAAGAACAGCCTCGAGCGAAGGTGCGTAGGAGAGCACCTTAATAATAATAATACATTTTATTTATAAGCGCCTTTCAAAACACTTAAGGACACTGTACAAAAGCAATCATCAATACAAAGGAGAGATACCACTAACCAAAACAACACAAGGAGAACAGGCATATACAGAAAAAAACAGTGAATTAAGGAAAATAAGCTTTAGTAAATAGATAGGTTTTGAGCCTGGTTTTGAGAGGGAGAGAATCTAAGTTGCGGATGACAGGTGGAAGAGAGTTCTACAGAGTGGGAGCAGAGCAACTGATTGCTCTACTCCCCATAGTACTGAATGATTAATAAAAATGTAATGAAAGCAGATGATCTAAGATAACAAGAGGGAGTGACAATTTGAAGTAGATCAAATAGATAGGGAGGGGCAAAATTATGGATTACCTTGAAGGTAAGCAAAAGGATTTTAAATTCAATTCTGTATTTTATAGGAACCCAGTGAATTGCTGCAGAACAGGAGTGATGGGAAGAGGGGGTTCTGGTAATGATGCGAGCTGCAGAGTTTTGAACAAGTTGTAGCTTATGGAGGGATTTCTGGGGAAGACCAAAGAGGAGAGAATTGCAGTAGTAGTCAATGCGAGAGGACAAGGTGAACAAGGATAGAAGTAGAATGGGTGGAGAGAGAGGGACGAAGACGATTAATATTGCGCAGATAGAAGAAGGCAAAGTGAGTAATATTGTTAATGTGAGATTGGAATGATAAAGAGCTATCAAGGATGACACTTAAACTCGATGGGATGGAGAGACTGAAGAATTGTCGATTGGGTAAAATTATTGACTTTGGATAATAATGATTTGGTGCCAATGAGAAGGGTTAGGGTTAGGGTTCAACTTAAGGAAATTGTGGGTAAACCAAGACTTTATTTCATAAGGGCAGTTGGTGAGGAAGGAGGGTGGAAGTGAGAAATGGGGTTGGCAAGAGAGATAAAACTGGGTGTCATTAGCAAAGCAGTGGAAATGGATATTATATTTACAGAAAATGTTAGTGGGAGAAAATAGGTGATGAAAAGAAGGGGCCCCAGGACAGAACCCTGGGGAACACCAGTAGTAACAGGGGAGGGGTGAGAACGTAATGACTTGAGTTGTATAAACTGAAAGCGGCCGGAGAGATAGGACTAAAACCAGTCAAGTGGTGTGTGGGAAATGCCAATAGACGACAGTCTGGTGAGAAGAATGGTGTGAGAGATGGTGTCAAAGGCTGCAGTCAAATCTAGAAGAAAGAGAATAGTGAGTAGGCCAGAATCAGCAGCCATGAGAAGTTTGTTGGTGATTTTGATGAGGGCAGTTTCAGTGTTGTGAAGGGGACGAAAGCCAGGCTGAAATTGTTCACCTTGCGCAGACTAGCCTCGCAGGAGGCGGATAGGAGAGCAAAGACCTTGGCTGAGGTAAGGGATGGCTCGGGGGATAGGAGAGCGGGAAGGCCTCGGCAGAGGTGGACAGTGAAGGGCCTCTGTGCTGGCTGGCCTCTGAGGAGGTCGATAGGAAAGATCAAAGACCTCTGCAGAGGTAGGGCAGGGGGCTTTGGCTAGTTCCTTTAGGCTTCTGAAGTCCAGCAGCCAAGGGTTTGGATTAGGTCCAGTGGCACACCTCTTTGGGCTGCAGAGGTGGCTGCACCTATGCGGAAATAATGGGATGAGAATATTTCCGGGTTAATGCCTGAAAGAAGAGGGACAGCTTTTAGGTGTTACGGGAATATAAGCTGTGAGTAAGGAGGTACTGGGGTCGACAGGGGATCTGCATCTGGGACCAGCGTTTTGAATTTCTGAAACAGAAAGCAAGAGAGAGAGTCAGCAATGGCATTTTCTTTCCTGGTTGGTAGCTGAGATTTAGACCAGACGTCTTATGGAAAGGCATGATGGTGAGGGAATGAGATCTGTGCTTGTTAATGCATTGAATAGTTGCTTCGTTATCGCAATGGATAACTATGCAAGAAGCTGACCATTATTTGCCCCAGAGAGCGGCGGCTGTGATAATGGGGTAGATTTCAAACAGGGCTGAAGGAGGCTAGGTAGGAGGGGATTTCTGCGAATTGGGGGGCCCAGGGGGAGGTGAACCATCGGTTACGATAGACGCCTCCGAAGCCAATGGAGGGGGCAGCGTCGGTGAAAAGTTGAATGTCCACCGGATCTGCTAGGAGGTTGTGATAGAAAAAGGAGTAGCAGTTCCATTGAGAGAGGAACGCAATCCAGAGCTGCAGTTTGTGTAGACAAGGATCGGATAGGGAGACATTGTCTTTGAGGGCGGGGACGGAGGAGGCTAGGGTTAGGAGGTGGAAAATGAAGGCTTGGCCTTGCGGGATGATACGCATGTTTATACATTAAATAAGCACATAGTGTCACATAGTGTCCCTTATGTGTGAATAACTTTGTGACAGTAAAAGCCATATCAAAGTGATTTATATCTGCATAAAATAGCTTTCAAATGGTACCACAGTTAGGGCTATTGGTGCACACAAAGGGTTAAAAATTAAAGGCACAAGTTGAATAAGTACTTTTGTCCCCTTCGGCGGGTACGCAGAGTTTAAAAGGTTAAAAAAAGGCCAATCCCATGTATAAATATAGTTTGAGGATTAATACTATAGAAAAGCAATAAAGTTTTTTCAGTTAGTGTTTTCATCTTGTTTAAATTAAGTTTTTTACTATCGCTATGACAGTTTTTTTCAAAACATTTATCACGTTTTCTAAACTCTTAACACAGCAGCACACTTAAAACACACAATTGGCAAAACAATTAATTTCATGCTCAAAATCACACATTGCAAACTAAACCGCAAAACTCATTTTCAAAATACAGTAATATTTCAGGAAAAACACATTATTTGTTGTGATTAAATTACACTTGTTTAACACACTCTAAATAAACGGATGACTTATTGAAAGTTTAAATTTCCGCGCTGTTGTGACGACGCGTGACACGCGACAACATCCATATGGCGGATGTAGTATGTCTGAGTTCCATTCATACTACTTACATTCATACTATATAGTACCTACTCTTTTAACGGTCGAGTAGTATGTTCGATTTTAAATGTAGTACCTACTTAAGCAGTATGCGATTTCGGACGCAGCACACGTGTGTGTGTGCCGCACAAGTCTTAAAAAGTGAAGTCGTCGAGTCTCGATCGCCCCCAGGTGACTGGCTGCAGTATATCGTGCTATGCAGGTCATAAACCCCGCCCTCTCCATGTAATCTAATGGGACGTGAGACAAACTAAATAATCAAATTACACTTCAAATAAATTTGAATTAGATTTCCGTCGTCTTAGGTAGTTTTTATCATGCTGATGTATGTTCAAGTGTTCTGTTTTCTAACAAGTTATGTTTAAGCTAGTTATTTGAAATGTTAAAAGGGGTGTGGTGTCGTGATTGTGAGCTTGTGATTGGGTCTGCGAGATTTTGAGCGGGGATTCTGCGACTCCACCTCACGATCTTTACTACGCAGACTCTGGCTCCAAATGGACGTCATTTTCGCAAGATGTCATATCCATACTGAGAGTCAGGCCCGTCGCCACAGTGGCCCCTCCCTCCCCAAAACGATTTGATGTGCCCTCCCTGTTCACCTGATCAAGAGTGAACTTAATATTAAGAACGAACAACGTCCATTGTATCTTGTCAATGAAGGCGTGCTAATATAGCAGCACAAAAATAATTATTCAGACATATATTGTCACTTTACGCACCTGCAGCGCTTCTGCGTAGAGAGAAGAACACAATAAAACGATATAGGCCTATTTAAAAGGAATAAAATAAATAATCCCAAACTAAATATATATCCCATAAATAATAAAAATAAATGTTTTGTTTTTATTGTAGCCCTAAATAAAAATAAATGTAAGCGATCGCTCTGAGCATTTTCGCGTTTCAGTTTCTATTTAAATACATTCGTTTTGCAGAGACTTTTATATAGTCTTTATGCATTAATTTGTGTTTTACTTTTGTATATATAAATTTGATTTGTATATATAAATTTGTACTTTAGTTTTATAGCTGCTTATAGGCTCTATTTTTTTTTTTGCACCGTAAAAAAATAGACAACTTCTGTTTTGTCAAGAAGATTTTCTTTTGATAGCCTGAAAAAACTTTATTTTGTGTCTTTCATGTAGTCTAGGCCTGTTATCGTTTTATTATTATTGTGTTGTTGGAATTTAAAATTTTAAAAACTTTAATTGCGAGTCATATCCCTAATGCATAGATTAGTTTTCACACATTTTTTGTCCGATCCATTGGTTATTAGGCTACTTGTTGCAATTTCGAGAAAAAATCTTTCAAACTTTTCTATTTAAATTTTTAATTGATTATATGGCATAAACAGCTCAATGGAACCTATAATTAAAAATCTGTAACCCATCTAGTTCATCGCAATCTACACTGCGCAGTGATCGTCTTATTTACACGTGTTATAAAGAGAAGATTCATGAGTGCTGATTCTAACATACATCAATTTAAGTCATAATATAAAATATAACTCAAAAGTCAACAGATCATGATAGACTATCTGTTTAAATCTGTTTAATATACAATTTGATCGATTTAAATAAAAATAGCTACAGGTTGTTTTTTGTTTTGGTGAATGTCTATTTCTGAGATCAGAAGTAAAGTGTGACCCCCAATAAAAACGAAATGCCCCCCATTGAAGAATTTTTGGCGACGGCCCTGCTGGGGATGTTTTGGCTTCACTTTCTGTAGTGGTAGGAAGTGGAGTCGCGTCGTCCATGTATGATTTATATAAATGCAACTGCCGCCATCTTGCGTCTCAGTTATCGATTGTGAATATTAGGCTACCTGAGAGCAGTATTAATAGGCTATCAAAGCAATATACATATTAGCCCAATTGTTGTTGGACCCCACTGCATTTTAATGAAAAAGGAAGATGTTCTGCTTCTGGCAAACTTAAAGAATGAGCAAATGCATTTCCAGCATTCCAAATCAACAGATAAAATTAAACTTGTTATTTTATCCAAAGTTTGATATATAAATAAGCAGCTATATACTGTATCTTTAAAAATTACTTCAGCAGAAAGACGAAAGCTCCCAGCAATCTGTTGGCTGGCTCCCGTCTACAAAAGCGCTGTTGAAGGAGTTTTGACAAATCCCCGGATAAATCCCCTTCTGCCCTTCACATATCATCAGCATGAGGACTCCGCCTTGAGCCACGTCGTGGATTCAAGGTCACTGTCGCTACATGCCCAGTGATGGGGTCTCCATGGTGATGGTCGTCATGCTGGTCTAAACTGTGGTTGTGAGATTCAGAATCGTAATTGGTGAATTCTGGTCTCTTGTGAAGTCTTCCCAGCAGCGACGCTATCTCCGCCAGGCTTTTATCCTCAGAGAAGCGCGGGAGCATTTTGGAGTCCTCAGACACGGAGAACGGATGCTCCAGGCCACGCAGCACACGGGAAGACTGAAGGTTGCGCAGTGACCGCGACTGAACTGAAAGGGGTTAAAGAAAATGTAAGAAAGTTAGGCCTACTCCTTGTAAAAAAGTGTCTCTGCTGTTCTTCCTTATAACAAACTACACTTGCTAATTGCACTTTTGGACCTTTAGAAAGAAAATGCGCACTCTCACTTGTTTAAGTAGCCTAATTAATCTATTAATCACAAGAGAATTCCTTGAATGTCGGTCATGAATTCCCGCCACAGTGTCATGTCCAACACATTACCAAATCATGTTTTAGTTGCGTTCTGTAGCATACATTTGTAAACTTCTATGTAAATAAAGGACTCCTTTTATCTTGAAAAGGCTAATTTCTGAGCTAGCAATTTGTATAATAAATACACAGATAGGTTTGTATTTTCACATCATTGGAAAAGCAAGTTATTTTTGTCTGTGGAGGAAATAAACAGACATGTCACACTGTGACACATTTCCCCTGTTCTTTTCCTGAACTTAAACTATCCACTTCAAAAGAGCTGCGGTGCTCAACGGGACGCTAATTGAACGAGACTGTGACCAAGTGCACCAAACTTTAACCATGACCTACGCTTAGCCTGCAGAATAAGAATTGATTCCCTTCAGAAACACTGACAGCAGTTTGATGAGGACAAATTACAGCTTTTCTTCACGCCGTTGATTCAATGTGTGGGAAACATGACTAAGCTGTTTGGCATTCTTCTAGTCTGCATCACCTTCCAATAACTGTGACAAGGTTTCAGTCCAAGCCTAATGACTTGTCAACCAAATGATACATTACAGACTGAAGAACCCCTTGTTCTTCAAGCATGACATTTTCCTCTCAAGTTAGCGGCGAGAGGATATAAGGTAGTTGTAATGGGTTTTTCCCCCTTAAGGACTGGATGGAGGATGGATTTATCGGCCAGAAAACTCACCTCTCAATGGGCTGAAGTCTCCATGTTGGCTGACCTTGGTATCTGTAAAGGGCTTCAGATTTGGCAGCAAGATCAAGGTAAAAGACAGAAGCAGCACCTGAGAGACAGAGGAAGTGTATGTCACAGCAAAAAAGGCCATTAGTGAATCACATCTTTGATGTAATATCTGTTTTACAGGTATGTTGTCAAGCTGTAGACAGGAGTTCTCTTCATGTTGAGGAACAGAGATGATTGCTTTGAAGAGTTAGTTCACCCAAAAATAAAAAATTCTGGGGTCAGAAAAGTTTCAAATTTCATAAAAAATATCTGAATTTGTGTTCCAAAGATAAATAGGTAGTGCGGGTTTTAGATGAAATAAGGGTGAGTATGACAGAATTTAAACTTTAAAAGCATTTGTCAAAGTCTTCACTAGTCATATAACACAATAAAATGTGCATGTGAGATTTCGGATGACACGTTTTTTTTAACTTTTACTCAATTAATGTTATTTGTGTTATGGCCAAGCCAATTTTTTCATTAGCCATTACACCCAAGTAATCCTTAAGAAATGGTGATCGAGAAACATTTCTTCTTATTACTGTCGTAATGAAAACAATGCTACTTAGGGTGTTTTCACATCTGTGGTTCGGTTCATTTGGTCCAGACCAAGGGCAACAAATGATACATTGTAGCATTTTTCTGCCGTTTTGGGTCCTTTTCACACCACACT
>JAUCNO010000053.1:2986-24330 GCA_032353835.1 Enteromius viviparus
TTTTATTTTTTAATTACAAAATAATTAGTTTTACTCTCAAACACAGTATTTTTGTTTGAATAATAAAGACACAAAAAATAACCCCATAGTTTTGTCAACACTACACAGGATTTAAACCGCCTCAATGCAACGCTGTATACAGTGAGCTACTGAGTAAACCGACTGATTTAGAAATCATGTATGTACTGTATGAAGTTGTATATGTGACAGCAATAATAACAAGTATTAGTTTTCAAATCGTGCAGGATGTAATTAATGTTTTTAAGTCATAACATAACATTCTGCAACTAATTGTGTGAAAATTAGACTTTATTGATCAAAAATGTACTTGTGGACTGTTAAAAGAACTTCCTCTAATGTTCGTTTCAACTGGAAACTGCAGCAATTCATATGTATTGGTACCTTTTTTTTTTTTTCAGTTTTGCAGAAATGTGTGAAGCGGCACGTATTTCCAATGAGCCTAGGGGTTGGCTGATTGCTTTATCAACCAATGAGCATTCAAACTCAAATACTTGGCTAGTGTTTTCTGTAGCTGTTGCAGTGCTCTTCAGAAACCCTCCACCTTCCCCAGCTCCACCTGTACAGACCTGCTAATGTATGATTTCATGAATTTTATATACATGGAATTGTTTTCTATAACCTATGTTATGCAGTGTGCTCACATGTCTGTGAATGATCGTAGCAAGTCTCAATGCTTGCTCTGCCGAAGCAGCAGGAACTGCTTAGCACATCTATTAAAGACCAAATATATTAACATGTATTACATTACCATCCTAAAAGATTTGTCATGATGGAAAAAAATAAACAATCACGATAGAGTATTGTTTTATTGCAAATGTTTCAGTAAAACAAATCATCAGTTAGCAAGACTAAGATTCTGTGCGCCCTCAGACGTCTTTTGAGTTAATGGATCAACACACAAGGAAACTGATTACACAAGAGAAAGCCTGTGGACATCTTGATCAATAGCAGCGTTGACGGACAATAACAAGTGAAAAGGTTGTGTAGTTTGGCAAGCATCTTTATATGAATTTGATTAACCAAAGTGCAAAGGTCAAGCCAATCAATATATGTTTCAGCAATGCTGCAAAGGTGGTTTGCCTCGTCTCTGAAAAGAATATGACATGGTGCTATTCTGTGCATACAGAAACAGAAAGTCTAAATTTGGACCTAATTTAATCACAATCCAAAGTTATGTTCAAAATAAAAATGGATATTAGAATCAGACTGAAATGTTCTCTAGGCATGTCCTCTGCAGACTTACATGAGTACAGTGTTTATCAGGAGATGATCTGCTTTCAAATGTCATGTCACATTTACTGGCCTTTTCACATTTATCTCAATGAATCTAGAGCAGAACCTACAGAAGTTCTCTCGCGGACACAGGAGATGTCATTTGTTGCTCGTGACACAGAGGTGGAGCGTGACTTTACAGAAATGAAGAGCTCTTGGTTCTCCATTACCAGAGAATGGAGCCTGATTCATGATCAAAGCATACTCCGTATGTTTTCTTCTAAGAACAGAAGAACATTGAATGCCCTGCTGTATTATCGGCCTCTTGTATTGAGCAGAAGACACGGTGAAACCAGGTGCACTTAAGCAGAATTGAATAGATGTCCGGTCAATATAAAGCACAGCGTGTGGCCTCATTGACAGACCTTCAGGTATCAATGCTGAGTGGAAAACAAAATGACCCCAAGTGACATTGAAGATTCAGCAAGACCAGAACATATTATTATTTTGAGAAATTGAGCTTTTAATATTTCAAAAGGAATCTCTCATACGATAAAGTCACACCATTTTCCTTTGAGATTAAATAAAAACTCACTCAGCGGATATATTTGCAATGTCTCCAGGACCCTCTGACATTTTTAGGGTTCTCAGAAGTAGAATGATTACACATCTTTTTTCATCACATATTTTGATTGTTCTTGCTAATGTTGCCAATTAACTAATTTTTAGAGAAAGTTGCTATAAGTTACTTAATGGCATTGTGACATCACAGCGCAATGACATCACTGTGAAGTCATGATGCAGAATTGTGTCACTGCATCAAAATCTCGGCAGAAATATATTTTTAATTTAAGAATAGCTTAATAGCTTTTTAATCTAAAGTAATAGCAGTTCGTACATATTTTATGAAGTGGTGCGAATTCATACTATTATTACTAATTTGTACGTATTTTATTGATTCGGCCAATTCGTGTGAATTTGTACGAATGACCTACACCTAACCCCGCCACTGGGGTTTTAGACAAAATGAGTGAGGTCTTATGAATTCATAAAAACTAGCCACCTCGTAAAATATGGATAAATTTGTTGTGAGACTGTGTTGTTTTATATAAATTAAATCTTTGAAAATATATACTTTTTTTTGCTGTTATCAGCAAGTAAACTATTTTAGGCGCTTATCAAAAGTTGCTAAAAGTTGCCAAATAAAAAAATAAAAAGCTACATTTGTTGCTAGGTGCTTTTGACTGAAAATCTGCTAGTAATAGTCAAAAACGTTGATCAATCTGGAAACACTGGTTTATTTCTCCCAACAGCAAATTAATCCAAAATAGCATTTACATGACTTTACGAGAGAGAGAGAGACACAAGCGCTTGATAAAACTGTCCTGGATGACAATTAAGCTTATATAATTAATCAGTATACGCATGTGTGTGTTCGTGAAGAGAAGCACTGTTTTGTCTCCCTCAGGAAGGTCTCTGCGTGTGGTCAGTTTTCTATGGCACAGGTGAGTGTGGCGAAATGTGCAGCCTGTAATTATTCCACCTGAACAGCAAGAGATTATCCAGATCTTCTCCTCAGGAAGACAAAGCCAGGTGATTATCTGATAAGATAGACTAACCTGCCTCGTCAATTGTGATTTGGGGATATGATCAATGCTCTTCATGGGTCAATGATCTCAGCTTCTCTAGCAGTGAACTTATTGTAGTATCTGTAATGTTATATGAAAAATTCATGACAGCTGTCATTGTCTGCTCATCAATATTTCACGCTGTCTCAGATTGCAATCAATTCCAATTTGGAAATCAGAATTATTACAGTAAAAAATTACACTCACAAACACCAGGGATACAGTATGCAGATTAAAGCATTCACAAACAAATAAACCACTACTGTATGTAACATTATAAACTGTGATTTCTAAATTGATAATAGCAGGAAATGATTGGAGTAAAATCCAGCTTCTCGACAATGACACTTTACAATACAGTCAAACAGAAAATAGATAACTGCAATAATATTTCCCAATATTCCTTATTTTACCATATTTTGATCAGATAAATGTAGCCTCATTTAGCGTAAGAGACTTGTTTAAAGAGAACAATGACATACTTTAAGATACGGCAGAGCAGGATATTGTCAGTTGTGACAGCTGTATTTTAGTCTGGGACTAGTTTAAGCCTCGTCTGTGAAACCAGGAGAATATAACTTCACAAGTCTTAGACTGGATATTTATAATTGATTTATCTGTTTATATTTGTATGCCATTTGTTTTGACTGCAGTCATAGTAAAGTTATGTTGAGGACATGGATAATATTTTGTAAGAATGCTTAATCTGATCCCACAAATGTGGTTCCAAGCAATCTCACTCTGATCTATTAGAAATATATATATATATATTTTCAGAATTGAATTATTAACTATCAGGAATTATCTCATGCAGTGTAATGTACTTCTGATTAAAGTTTGGTTCCTTTCAAAGACCTTGTCAAATCAATCCCTAATTCAGCTCAGCATTTGACATTGGACAGACAGTTATTGGATCAGATATTTCCTTTTTCATGCTTATGCTTTTCCAGATCGGGAGAATATTAGGATATCCAGGCCATGCTTTCCTATAGTGAATGTCATTGGCACAAAAAGTAGAAAACAGCCCCAGTCATTTTTTGAGGAATAAATCGATTGAAAGCAGTTATTCACTGATAATCTTCAGCTCTATTTTTTTTTTACTGCAGTCAACAAAGCAATAAAAGCAGATCTATCCTTCAGCAAGGGCAGCACGAGAGAAATGTTAGGTCAAGTATCCAGTGGGACAGATTGATGTTTTCAGTAAATAGTCGTCCTGCGAGGGTCAGACGTGTGGGATTCCTGCCCCGTGGCATAGGTCCAGTGAAATATTCTTTTTTAAGCCTGAAGAATCAGAGCAGTTTGTCTCTGGAAACATGATGATCAGGGCCGATGACATAAATGTCGATGATATAGGTGATCTATTAACTAAAGATGCTGGATTCAACCCAGCCTAGCCAACTAGCCTCAGCTTTGGAGAGATGTCCTTTAGTTAAATTATGGTTCCTTCAGGAAAAAAATATAGTCTGGGACTCAACCTTGGCAGTGAAGATAATCATTTTTTGCCAATATATATATATAATGTCTGCATTTAGTCAACAATAAACTTTTTTTTTTTTTTTTAACTATTTCTGTTTAATTTAAATAAAGACTTTCAATAAAAACAACTGAAATCACACAAATGACCATAACAACATATACAGTGGGGCAAAAAAGTATTTAGTCAGCCACCAACTGTTCTCCCAAGATGAGAGAGGCCTGTAATTTTCATCATAAGTAATAATAATAAAGTAATGCCCACATTTTTTAGTGCTGGTTTGGACCTAATTGCCAGCAGCAGTCATCGGCTTTAATTGAAAACTACTACAAGGCACGCACATTCGTGTAAAGTAACATTGTTGACACGTTTGGGCAAATTCCACAAGATATAGTGCTTTCAGTGCCCTGTAGCTGTCTATATCACATCTCTTGTAGCACGAGTAACCTGCTGCAGAAAAGCTACTGTATGTTGTACGAGTGTGATATAAATAGATCAACTAAAACAACTGCTTTGCTGTTTGGTGAAAGGATGTGGCTATAATAGGTATACTGAGCAATTACAATCATTCTGATGTAAGCTATCATTTACATTTGATTTTACAGAAACTCAAAAAAACGTAGTGAGGTACAGAGCAAAAGTTGCTAATGTCTTTGATACTCAATAAAACTACATCCGAAAGCATCCAAACAAATTGTTTAGTATAGTACTTAATTACATTTACTCAAGTATTTTACACCACCGATTCAGATCACCCACCTACTGATGGAGGTCAGTTCAACAGGTTCTTCAGACGAACAGTTAAATACTCAAGTGCTTCAACTCCTGCTAATAACAAAACCCTTCAAATCTTCACAAAGAAGATGATTTAGAACTCTACAGAGTGACTAGCAAGCATCATAAACAGCTATCCTGATAAATATTAGTTGCTGGTAGCCATCGACATCCGTATTGTTCGCCATATTTGTTTGCTATGGAAATCAATAGCTATTTGTTTGGCTTTTAACATTCTTCAAAATATCTTTTGTGCTTCACAGAGAAAAGAAATGCATATACAGGTGTGGAACAGCACGAGAGTGAGTGCATGACAAAGCTTTAAGCAGAAATACATCAAAGACTGTTTGGTACAAGCAAAATAAATGGGTGAGTAGATGACTTCATTGTATAAAGTTGTAAAAGTAATCACATGTATTGATTCCTGACCTAGAATAAAGACAGAGCACATTAAACGCTATTGAATAATGACTCGAACATTGATTCTGAGTTCATTGTATAATTGACAAGCAGTGGTGCAACTGCAGACTGACTCCATTCCTAACCGCTTCAGTTTACCCAGCAGTTCTTTGTTTTATATCCGTAATGTTATAGATTTAATATGTGCTTAATGCCTCTGCAGACACCGTAGAATAACTGTAATGTAAGTGTGAATATAATTTTAGCATTGTGGCAGATATTATATGGCAAGAGCATGTGAAGAGACAGTACGTCATCGCTTTCTGCAGAGATGAACACTATTAGATCATATCTGCCCGAGGAAACACAATATGAATTGCTTTCATTTCACAAGTCCCATTAAATTAGATTAAATTGGTCCTCGAATTTTGTTGTACAGTAGCATGAGTGTAACTAAAACAATTTATTTGTTGTTTGGCAAAAGGATATGGCTATATTAGACCACATTTAGGTATTGAAAAATTACAATCGTTCTTATATAAGCTGTCATTTACATTTTCAATAGTCGCATTTAAATCACAAATTTATGAATGATTAATGAGCAGAAGAACTCATTTCTTTCTTCTTTAAATGTGACATATCAGGAAAATTGGACTTTTCCAGGTTTTAAGTGCAAGAAAGCAGTGGATTTATACATTTATATACTGTATATTGCTGCTGGAACACAGATAGAAAATAAACATGATTTTTCACAGTTTTTGCAACTTGTGTGTTTTAAAGCTAAACTTGTGTGTGAAGGAGATTTTTAGTTTAGTACTTTCTGTGACAGCTGCTTTCAGTCTTTGTGCTTTGGACGAAAACCGTATATCATAAGTTTAAATTAACATGGTTTAAAATGATGCATGATTTCAGTATTATAAGGTAGGAGCTGTAATGGATCAGTTCTATTCTGGAAAAGGGGGCAGGGATCAAAAGCTCATTTGCATTTAAAGAAACAGGCACAGAAAACAGAGTGTTTCTGCAGAGTATTTTAAGCTGAAACTACTACTCTACTCCACTTATTATACAGAGTGTTCTGGCAGTCTCTCAAGAAGCATATCCTGCCTGCTGTCTTTTTTGAAAGATTCATTAAGAACTACAAATCAAAGTATGAATCAGGCACTGGTCACTCTGTGATGGTGTTTAATGATTGACTTAAAAGAAAAGCTCATAAGAGTCAGTTGTTCGTAAATCGGACTACACAACCTGAGTGCTATGTCTCTGGTTCACTGAAAAGAACTGATTCATAAGAGTCGTTTGTTCGTGAAGGAGATGACTATATATTTTTTTTACAGTTTAACAGACAAATGTTTTTTTATTTTTGTCATTTTATCCAATCTTATTCCACTCTCCAAGCTAACTCTTATTTCTTAAGCGACAGCACTGCAAATTCAGTTAACGCAGGAAGTAGCCATAATATATCTTTTATCACTTGGAATGAGTTGATGTGAAAAAGCTTTTAACAGGTTGATCTGACAGGCTCTGTCCTTGAATGCTGGTTAATGCAATAATGACGCGCGGACCACCATCACACCCATCGTTTCAGCCAATGTATTTTTGATCTTGTACCATTCCACCCAGGAAACACATACATATTTTATGATTTACTGCATATTACGGAAGCTGCATATTTGTAGTTGAACCACTCTGACATATACCTCTCTAAGCTACAAGCTACCCATAATTGAAAGTATATTTCACAACACTAAATTACATTTAGCAGAATAAAACAATCTTGACAAAAAAGCGTCTCTTTAATTTAAGATGTGCCTCAGGAAGCACTGAAGTCAGCCGTATGGAGCTCTTGCATGAATCTGACATTTTCCTTGTAACAATTACACAGTTTTTATAACCAGAGTATAATTGACTGTCTGCAGTTGAGTTTTTAACAGGTTTTTCTGTGTTCTGGACGCTGAGTAAAAGCCTCATTTCTATATTAAGCCAGAGAAAGCATGTTCGGCGCTGTGAATTGTTATTAACACAATTATGCTTTGATGCTTTAAACTTTCAGGCCACAAATATCAATCTCTAAATGTTTCAGGCAACATTTTTTATTTAAGGCTTATTCTTGAATTGCATATATACATGTGTGCAGTTTTTAAATGAAGGTTTGCATTATTAAGGGAGAAACAAAACTCTAAATCTACGTGGCCCTGTGGTAAAAAGTGATTGCCCCCCTTATTAAAAAATAACTTAACTGTGGTTTATCATACCTGAGTTTAATTTCTGTAGCCACCCCCAGGCCTGATTACTGCCACACCTGTTTCAATCAAGAAATCACTTAAATACGAGCTGCCTGACACAGAGAAGAAGAACAAAAGCACCTCAAAAGCTAGACATCATGCCAAGACCCAAAGACATTCAGGAACAAATGAGAACAAAAGTACCTGAGATCTATCCGTCTGGTAAAGGTTCTAAAGCTTTGGGACTCCAGCGAACCACAGTGAGAGCCATTATCCATATCCATGGCAAAAACATGGAACAGTGGTGAACCTTCCCAGGAGTAGCCAGCTGACCAAAATCACCCCAAGAGCACAGAGAACTCATCCGAGAGGTCACAAAAGACCCCAGGACAACATCTACAGAACTGCAGGTCTCACGTGCCTCAAATAAGGTCAGTGTTCACGACTCCACCATAAGAAAGAGACTGGGCAAAAACGGCCTGCAAACCACTGTTAAGAACATTAAGGCTTGTCTCAATTTTGCTAAAAACATCTCAATGATTGCCAAGACTTCTGGGAAAATACCTTGTAGAGTAACAAGACAAAAGTTTAACTTCTTGGAAGGCGCAAGTCCCGTTACATCTGGCGTAAAAGTAACACAGCATTTCAGAAAAAGAACATCATACCAACAGTAAAATATGGAGGTGGTAGTGTGATGGTCTGGGGTTGTTTTGCTGCTTCAGGACCTGGAAGGCTTGCTGTGATAGACGGAACCATGAATTCTACTGTCTACCAAAAAATCCTGAAGGAGAATGTCCGGCCATCTGTTCGTCAACTCAAACTGAAGCAATCTTGGGTGCTGCAGCAGGACAATGACCCAAAACACACCAGCAAATCCACCTCTGAATGGCTGAAGAAAAACAAAATGAAGACTTTGGAGTGGCCTAGTCAAAGTCCTGACCTGAATCCTATTGAGATGCTGTGGCATGACCTTAAAAAGGCAGTTCATGCTAGAAAACCCTCAAATAAAGCTGAATTACAACAATTCTGCAAAGATGAATGGGCCAAAATTCCTCCAGAGCGCTGTAAAAGACTTGTTGCAAGTTATCGCAAACGCTTGATTGAAGTTATTGCTGCTAAGGGTGGCCCAACCAGTTATTAGGTTCAGGGGGCAATTACTTTTTCACACAGGTCCATGTAGGTTTGGATTTTTTTTCTCCTTAAATAATAAAAAGCATAATTTAAAAACTGCATTTTGTGTTTACTTGTGTTATCTTTGACTAAGAGTTAAATGTGTTTGATGATCAGAAACATTTTGTGTAACAAGCAAGCATGCAAAAGAATAAGAAATCAGGAAGGGGGCAAATAGTTTTTCACACCACTGTATATATATATATATATATATATATATAATATATATCTCAGTGGCGATTTCTTTAAGACTACAAGGGAAGCTCAGCTTCCCCTATAATGTCACAAAATTAATGGTCAAATTATGTACTATTGTATTAACATTTAATTGACTCAAAATGCGTTAGAAAACGTTCATCTCAAAAGACGAGTTCGTTCAGAATCAGTTAGATATAGCAGGGTCGGCTGACTTGATTTTCTTCTCATACATACATACTTTCTTCTCCCGTAGCGTCACAGTGCATTTCCCCGTTGAAGCCCAGTGTCCATTGACTTCAATGAGGCTGCTTTGAAAGTTTTTTTCAGTGCTTTGAAACTAGACGGTCATTGGGTAAACGCTGCGATTATGTCCCGCCCAAGGACGCTCAGCGTCTCTGGGGGTGAATGAGGTGCAAATGAGGAGTGGGCTGGCCTGGACACCGAGCTTCTGCATGATGATCTGTCAAAAGATTGCATCTCCTTTTGACTGACAACGATTTTGAACTATAAGGATTGGCTGAAGCCATCGCGCTCAGTCCCATCTCTGATTTCTCAAGTTCAGTCGAAATAAAAACTGCTGCAACCTATTGCTTTATATTTGCTTGCCGAAACTGCTTGATATTCATCATACATTTCACACAATTATACACCACATTCCTTGTTTCACTTTTACAGAGTTTAATAAATGAGCTTCCTCTATTTGACAGACCTGTAGCCGCCACTGATATATATGTCAGCTTAAATGTTATGATCACAACAGTGGCATGGTTTACATACTTTGTGCACTTTATAATGGCAACAACTGCCTAGTAACAGTTTCTAAAAATTGCAGAGTTCGCTTCACAGGAAACTAGAGGAGACTGGAGCGCACATGTGATCGAGTGCTTCAGTTATTGTTCAAACTAAACATCAGAATTGGAACAAAATGTGATCTCGGTATCTCAGAAACTGCTGATCTCAGGGGATTTTTCATGCACAGGAGTCTCTAGGGATTGCAGAGATTGTTCCCGAACAATAGAAAGCATCCAGTGATCGGCAGTTCTGTGGGCGAAAAATGCCTTGGTAATGAGAGGTCAGAGGAGAATGGCCAACCTGCTTCAAGCTGACAGGAAAGCGACAGTAAGCAAGCTTTACAACATGCTATGCAGAAAAGAATCTCTGAATTTACCTTGAATCAAACCTAAGATGATGAGCTACAGCAGCAAACGACCACTACAGGTTGTACTTCTGTCAGTTCAAAAATGTATAGGGTTTTGTAGGGTCAGAATTTGACATCAGCTGTGAATCCATGCATCTGTTCTCTCCTCTGTCAGCCGTTCAAGCAGTCTTGGTGTAATGATGTGGGAAATATTTTCCTGGCACACATTAGGCCCTTAACACCAGTTGAGCATTGTTTAAATGTCACAGCATACCTGAGTATTGTTACAGGCCATGTGCACCCTTTTATAGCCTCATTCTGCCTATCTTGTCAAGGCCGTTTGCAGTTGGATAACACACAATCTTACAAAGCCCTAGATGCTTCAGACCTAGTATTAGAAAAGTGAAGCTAATAAAGTGGCCAATGAGTGGAGACTTGTAACACGACCAACTGTAATCACAAATGTTAAAGAAGATAATTATTTCAATTATTTTATTATTTCAGTGTATAACAGGGTTAGGATGGTCAACTAGCAACGAGTTGTTGCTATTTATTTATCTATTTATTTTTTAGCAGCAAGGGATGAACTTAGACATAGTTGATGTTGTGTTATGTCTCTTGTATTTATAAAATGACAGAATAGTTAGAAACATAAAAAAATATAATTTTAACAGAAACAAATAAAAATTGCATAAAGTTTTCTAAACATCGTTGTTTTTATATTTAGCATAAATATAGTGTTTTTCATTTACTCTCTGATTTTATGGCTAGTTATTTATTTTTAAAAGTGCTTCATAAACAAGTTTGTGCTGAGAATTCCTTTTCTACATCTACATTTCTACAAAATAAAAATGTTATCTGGGGAATATTTACCTTATATAAATATTATTTGTTAAATTTATATTGGATTTTGCTTTACTACAGTGACAAATAAAAAAACAAATAATTTAATTAATTATATTTTTAAATAATGATATATACAGTAATATCACTCTCTTTTTCACCCAGTATAATAATATTATTATTGTTATTTTATATATAAATTTACTGATAAAGGGCAGTAAGTATTTATTTATATTCCTTCATTTATTTCATTCATTTCAAAGATAAGGACACATTAAATTAAATAAATATGGAAAAGAAAAAAACAAAACATGCTGTTTATGTTGTACTTTATATAAAGGATCATTTCATTTTAAAGAATAAAGTACTGATTGATACATTTCATTTTAAAATATGAAAGTTGTAAATTGTACTATTTCATAATATTAATGTATTCTTTATCAGTTGTGTGCACCCTTAGTGAGCGTAAGAGCTTAACTCAAATTTAAATACATTATAAAAATCTTACCAACCCCAAACGCTTGAACATGAAAAAAATATATGACCAGAATTTTATCTTTGCAGAGTAATTTTTATGTTTAGGAATCCGTTGAATTAAAACGTCCGACAAACTGTCTACTTGTCTTTGAACATCAATATGTAACTCCTTCACTCCTTCACAGATTTCATCTATTTCCTTTCTGCCCACAGATCTAAAACTGCATATGTCACAATCATTATCACATTAGCATTATTAACGCCGCTGTCATGTCAAAAGAGCCCTGTCAGAAACCCATTGATCTTCCGTCAGTCTGTCACCTCTATCTGTCAGTTTTGTCAAGTTTAGTCAGTTTTCTCTTCCTGAATTTTCTTTTTCTTGTTTCTCCCACGCTATTATTTTCCGTCACCTGTTTATCCACAGGAAGCCCGAGATGGTGGAGTAAATGGTGTGTAGCTCAGACGGAAGCTATTGAACTGCAGACATCAAGGTTATGTTGTTTTGATGGAGCGATCCTTGCTGCATCCCGTTTCAGTCACAAGTCGCTTGGCGCCTTTGAAAATTGACACATGTCGGAGAGAGAACCATGTCTATCAGTTTGTCATTTTTGCTAGTGTGTATACTAGCGCCCTTGAATTTGTTGGTAAGCAACTATCTTTGTTACAAAAAAACATTGACTACGGTCTAGGCCGTTTTTTCATGTTACTATATGTCATCGTATGTCTCGTATACATTGTAGCATTGCTCATCTAATCTTTTAATCCACAAGTAAATGTCTGGATTTTCATTTTTATCTGCTTCCTCCCCCCTCCCCGGAGATGATGCTGGGTGGCCTTGCTGCTTTGTTCGGTATATCAGCCAGCTTGCACCTGTGTTGCTATGGACTGTATAATTTGCTGTCTCTGAGGACTTCCTGCACGGAAATTGAACTGGAAAAATCCAGAGACAGACTGAAGCTGCTAGGTTATCTGATGTAGATAGGTACATTTGGATAATACTTTGTCTGGTGCCAAATAAAAACGTCCCCCCGCTGAGCTCAGGGAGTAACATCTCTTTCAAGAAACCCGGGAAAGTAGACTTTGGAGTTAGAATGCGCAGCTGTCAAATACAGCCTGCTGCCGTGCGCGCCAAGAGCTCAAATTATCAAATGTAGCTAGCCAGTTAGCATTGATTTATGACACAAAGCATTAGGCACAGCAAACTGCGGTTAGATCTGAAAATTTACCATGGTTCTAGCAGCGATAAATGGGACATCAACTATTCCCCTATAAAGCTAACTATGGTACCCACAAATTTTGAAAACATTGGCTCTGTTTTAAAGCCTTGTGAGCCACCTTGTTGTCCGCTACTTCCTGTCATAAACCTTGTGTTGAACCAAAGTGACAGATTTTGAGTGCCCTACCTAGACGGCAACCTGTTAAAATGGCACACATTTCGAATAGGACAATTCAATTCTCAGTTGATTTCAGTAAAATTTAACTTTAGCACATTGCTATGCTAACTCTATGATACACTAGTAAATAGATTTTTGTGATAAAATATATTGTTGCTTTGTTCATTGCTTTTTAGTTTTGCCTCAGGAGAACTTTGCACATTTTATTTTAGATTTATTTTTTCCATTAATTCTCCTCCTTTCCTCTAGAATACCCCTGGAAAAAGGGGTGCAAGTTAAACCATGGTAACCACAAATTCACCATGATTTTGCTATACAAGCCAAATTTTTACCATGCTGTTTGTAGTAAACACCATAGTAACTGTGGTTTTACAAATAGTGAATAATACGTCAACAAAACATGGTTGATTTTTGTAAGGGACAGTGCAGTTAGAGTACTTTTACAGTGCTTTTACAGGGAAATATTTTTCAATATAATTTTTTTGATGAAACCACTACTTTTCCACCACTAAATTATTATTATTTTTTTTTTAATTGAAGAACATGTAAACAACATTACTACAGAAAACAGGCATCAAAACAGAAGCTCCAAAGATGTTCAAAGAACAAAAAAACAAAATAAAAAGGAAGACATTCACAAGAGGGCAAATATAGATTCGTAATAACTTACAATAGACGCGGCTTTACCATTCTTCACAATTTTAAGAGACTTCATCAAAAGGGTGAGCTCATTAGAGAAAATCTTATATAAAGGAGGAGATTTTGATAATTACATTTATAAATGAAAAATTTGCCATTCATGATGATAAAATTGACAAAATTATGAATATTTTTATCATCGTTTTCAAAATAACAAATAATGTCTTTCGCTAATGTTATCATTAGATTAATTTTAACTGAAAAAACAGAAAAACAGTCTTTCCAAAAGTATTGTACTTTCTGACAATCAACAAACAAATGACATAAAGATTCCTCACAGCTGTTACAAAAAGAACATTCTTTCCCAATATCCATAAAGTTAGAAAGCAACATATTGGTTGGGTATATTTTGTGTAAAATCTTCAAATGAATTTCTTGCACTAGTTACATCTGCTCTTCCCTGTGGATGACCTCTGACCTACTTCCTGTAAGATCTGAATTTCTGCGCTTTGAATTTTAGAAAATTGAATTTGATAATTTGAGTTTTTCTTGAATCTTGAAAACTTAAAGTTGTAATTTTTAAAAACTGGATATCTGCAGTCTTAGAATTCAGAACAAAACATGTCTCTAAAACTCTCGCCTTAAAAAAATCTGTTGTGTTAATTTTAAAAAATGTTTAAAATTCAAGTAAAATGATTCAAATTCAAATCCAAAATCAAATTAAAAGCATATAATATTTAGTTTTGTTGAAATAACTCTTGCAAGTAATTTAAATGTACATAATTCAAATAGTTTTGTCATAAAACTGTCTCTATATAAAACTTGAAGTGTATGCTTTTTAATGCAACAAATATGATTTGTTAATTTAATAAGTAAACAACAGTATACTAAATTTCTCAATCTGATCTCATTCATTTTAATGTGACCACGCCCACGAGCTGCAATCGCTTGTTATTAGAATCTCCACGTGAGACGTGCTCGACCTGAACACGCCCACTACAGCTCATGTGCTCAAGCAAAACAAACAGCGCTGACTTCAGCTAAGAAGAGAACAGATGGAAAATAGTTTATTTCCAAAATGGATAAACGCTGTTTAGCTTAGTTTTTGGATATTTGGGCACAGCATCTGAACTCCCGAATAAACAGCTTTTCTATTCGTTTGCAGCTGTTTCTCTGCTGGACTGCTGCTGATGTTGTAGGACTGTTTTGCAAACTTCTGTTTAGCTTCTTACCTTTTGGAAATCTCTTCAAGCCCTCTGCCTGTGTTTACTTGACATCTCAGCACTGAAGGTGAGTAAGTTCCTCTTTTTCATTGAGTAGTGTTTCTGTGCGGTTCCGTCTATTTGGGCATGCAGTGACATCATCGGCGCGCGACGCGCTCTCGCTTCAGTCAGCAGGGAAGTCTTTGCAGAGCGAGGTATGCACTTTGTTTGACCCTGTTCAAAAACGCGTAAAAAGTGAAATAATCACTATATACTTGATCTGTGTATTGTTACGATAGATAAACAAGTTACGTGAAAAAGTTGTCTTTTTTTAGAACCGAGTTGTCTTACGTGCAAGAGTGAAGTTTTATCGTGGGAAATTGGGAATGCAGTGGGAATGTTGTCTGTGGAAAAGTTAGGCTGCTGATTTCTCTTTGTGTGAATGTTTAGCAGGAGCAGGCAAGTGCAATAGGGCTGCAACTAATGACTATTTCAATAGTCGACTAGTTGTAGTCACAATGGCTTTGTATATTTAATGTATTTCGTTTTTAGCATTTTTCCTTTTGTTAAAAAGATGAAACACAAAAAATGAGAAGATATAACATTTATTGCTTCCGAGTGCATAAGCACTGCATAGCAAATATGAACGAAAAGTTTGCAGTATTGCAGTAAACAAAACAGTTGCAATCAGCAAAAAAATTAACGCTCTTTATGGGTAATGAACGATGCCCATTCGCAAATGATTGAGTCAATTCTGTTCAAAGGCTTGATCAAAGCAGTGAACCGGTTCACAAATCATTTTGATTGACTGGAGCGGGTGTAACAGAACGTTTGAAGGGATTGTTCACCCAAAAATGAAAATTTGACGTTTATTTGCTTACTATTAGACACGAAACTATCGGTTTTTGTGAGAAACTGAACAGTATTCTCGAGCCCGAGATGGTTTGGACATGGGTGTCTATCAGAGGTAAAAAATGATATAAATACCGTTCAGTTTCTCACAAAAACTGAACTTTAGATCTACAGTCAAATCTGGGGCCTGTTCCATAAACCAAGATTTTACAAGTCAGGCTTATTTCAGTTAGTCTGACTTATTGCCAGTTCATTTGTATTCAAATAAGTCAGACTATCTGCCATAAGCCTGGCTTATTTGGTAAACTTGTTTTATGGAACAGGCCCCTTGAAAGGCCATTGCTTCGCTATGAACACCTTGTGTGCTGTTTACAGTTCCACAGGCGTAGATATGCTACGCTTGATTACAGTACAAGATACCACTACCTTATACATTAAATACAAAGATTAATAGATACATTGAAGAAGCTGTCACAAACTATGAAATGAACACCTACCAAACCCGCACGCGACACGTTCCCTTTGCCTAACGTTGGTTAGTGAGGAGTTTTCAATCTTCTCTGTGTCAGAGGTTATAAACACCTATATATATAATTAATGTACTTTAAAATATAATTTAATTAAGTGATCCAAATCTGAATTTTCATCAGCTTGTACTCCAGTTTTCATTCATATTATTTCATTGCAGTGTTGGAAACAGTTTTGCTGCCTAATTCTTTTTGGAACATGTGACATATTTTGTTCAGGATTCCTTTATTAATAGAAAGCAAAGAACAGCAAAATACGGCATGCAGCTACTTCAAGCAACAGTATAAACATCATTTTGTGTTAATTGTGAAAATCATAATTAATAATCACAATTACATTTTCAAGGGAATAATCAATAATTAAGATTTTCTGGTATGTGTTTGCAAATTTATACAAATTTGATCTATGTATCTAGATAGATTGTAGATATTCAGTATATGATCCAAACTACATGAGTAGTGTTTTATCCGATACTATTTTACTAGACTATTACTTTTACTTGAGTACAGTTTTTGGATACTCTACCCAGCTCTGCCTGTTGTGTGAAAAAAGAAAAACAAAGTATGATACAATTTTTTTTTTTCCCCCTTAAAGTCTTTTATAGATCAAAAACAATGGCAGAATATTCACCAGCATCAAAAAAAGCAAGAACATCCAGGAGACGGAGCACTGATGATACACCTCCATGTAAGCAAGTAACCCAGAATAAGGAAGTTTGTATTTTACTCTTCATGAATACAGCAGATAATGAAATATGTTCAGCTTTAACAAAATATGTTTTGTTCATATATTAATTTATTAGATAAGTTTCCGGTAATGAGCTTCACATCTGGGTTCTACATTATTTTAAACTTGTTCTGAACATTGATAAAAACAAATATATGCTGATTTCAGGTTCAAATAATGTAATGTTTATACATGTTTAGACACTAATAGACATGTAATTGAATTAGTAAGAGTGGGTACAAATAATTGGGTATAATTGTTGATGAGGTCCTATCTTTTGACCCTCATTGTTGCAAATTTTAAGATATTATAAACAGAGTAGGTTCACCTTCTTGGTCTACTAGGAGGACACTGGTATTTTATTATATAGGAAGCCATCGTCGGGATGTTGCCTTCATACCTTTGCTGTTTATAATACTAGTTTGAATTGATTTTAGTGACTGTGTTGTGTTGTATGTGTGTTATATCGCTGCCCATTTTGTGATGCTGCCAAAATAAAATAAAATAAAAATCCTAAATAATGTCTCTTTCCAGACATGGCATCCTCTGGTGGTACACTGACTCTGAGTCTTCAGTGCTCTGTATGTCTGGAGGTGTTCACTGATCCAGTCACAACTTCTTGTGGACACAACTTCTGCAAGACCTGTCTGAATAAGTGCTGGGACAACAGCCAGACCTGCAGCTGTCCATACTGTAAAGAACCCTTCAAACAAAGACCTGATCTCAAGATTAACACCACACTCCGAGAGCTCACAGATCAATATAAACCCAATGGTCCTGAGAAAACATCTGACGTTCTGTGTGACATCTGTGAGGAGAGAAAGATGAAAGCCCTGATGTCGTGTGTGGTGTGTCAGAGCTCTTACTGTAAAACGCATCTGGAGCCTCATTTGAGAGTTGCAGGTTTGAAGAAACACAAACTGATGGATCCTGTGAGTAATCTGGAGGACTATATGTGTCAGAAACACGACAGACTTCTGGATCTGTTCTGTAGAGATGATCGGATGTGTGTGTGTTTCATCTGCTCTGTGAAAGACCACAAGAATCACAACATTGTCCTTATAGAAGAGGAGAGCGCAGAGAAGAAGGTAGAAGTTATTATATTTCTGAAGGGCTGCTTTCATGAGGAATCAGATTTTAGTTTTCTTGCTCTAAAATAAAAGATCATTATGAACACCTATTGTAAATTTAATCTGTGTTATGATAAAAGAGTGTGTGTTGTTCTCTACAGACTAAACTGATGAAGACACAGCTAGACATGCAGCAGATGATCCAGGACAAAATCAAAAAGATTCAAGACATCAAACACTCAGCAGAAACCAGAAAAGTGAGTTTCAAATATTGTAATGAAAGACCTGTAAATATTTATTATATTTAATTTAGTCACATTAGTTTAGTTGTGTGGCTGTGTTGATCTTGTCTCTAATTCTTGGAAGGGTTTATCCTCCAGAGAGAGAGCTTTAAAGGAATAAAGGGTGTAGGGGACCAAAAAAACACACTTACAACATCTGCTTTACAAAGTAAACATGCAGAAAGAATCAGGAGAGGGAAAAGTGTCCATCACCTAATCTTTCCTTCTGAAGAGTCTAGTTTGTTGAAATGTGGTGTGATCCTTCAGCAGATGTGGGTAGTAACGAGTTACATTTACTTGAGTAATTTTTTGGGGGTAACTAATACTTTGAGTATATTTAAAGAAGTTACTGTGTAACTGGTACGCTACTGTGGGTGACGCTCGTCTTGTTACTTCAGCTCAATGCAAGTTAAAAATTCTTCCATTTATCCCAAACATTCCGTCAACTTTTCAATGACAAATTCTATTTTTTTTCAATTCAAATGTATTTGTATAGCGCTTTTCATGATACATATCATTGCAAAGCAGATTTACAACAAAGTAATGTTTACAGTATATGTAGTAGTAGTTTGTACATGTACAGATGTGAGTTAAATATCAATATGACACAATCACACAGACAGATAAGGAACATTATAAATTAATAGCAGAGTTTGTTAGTGCTGTGTGTTGTTCCATCGTTGGAACACCACACAGCCTCCGTGGCTGGTACAGGATTGGACGAGAGTTTCACGGCCTCCTTGGCCCTAACTAGGTAAGGCATAGGTCTCAGGGAAATGTCAAGGGTGATCACAGGCAGGTTAGGGTTTTGTGCAGCCACTGGCAGAACCTCCCGAGTGCCCGCGGGTGGAGTCGACACCTCGGGTCACTGTGCAACCACCAGCGGAACCTCCATGCCTTCTGTGGGAACCACCGATACCTTCGCGGGTTATGCAGCCGCCAGCGAAAATCTCCAGAGAATCTATGGCCGGAGCCAACATCTCTGGAAGCATTTTGGCCATTTTGTGCAGTGACTCAGGAGTGGCAGCCATCTTGTCTGCTGACTACGGCTGAGGCATGGCGACCATCCTGAGCAGTGACGTTGTTTTGAACACCATCTTGTGCAGTGACTCGAGCATGGCAGTCCTCTTGTGCAGTGATTCGGGTATCGCGGTGGTTTCAGGCAGCGGCGCTGGTGCGGCAGTCGCTGGGCGGTGGTTTCTTCGCCCCTCGCTGCAATCGGGAACCACCTCCTTCACTTCTCCTACAGTGAAAGCAGACCCACAAAATAACAGCACTGAATCCACCAACTCGGCCAGTGTCCAGTCAGGATTTTCCTCGGGTAGACAGTTGAGTATTTCCAGGTCTAGCCCCAGGAGGAAACAGTCCTTTAATCCGTTCATCGTCCTCCTGAACTAGATGACCATATGTTACAAAATCTTCCACGTAATCCTCAAGGTCACGACCCCGCTAAAATATAGTACAAAGCTGCAACAGCAAAACCTGTTTATTATCATGCCGTGGTGGCGCAAAGAATTCTTTAAACGTATGAAAATCCCATCCTACCAGAGACTGTCGCTGGATCTTCGGTGGCCAATCATTCTGTAACAATGGAGGCAGGAGGCGTGCGAATCCATATGCAGATTTATTGAAACTCACAGGGTTGAAGCAAGCAGGGTCGACACACGGCAAACAGGGACATCAGAGGCAAAGACAAGAGAATAATCCAAATACGTAGCAGATGTTGGGCAAACAGAATCCAAAGGGGAAGAGCCGAGCGAATATCTGGGGCAAGCAGGGTCTGTAACAATAAATCTGAACAGAAACACAGGAAACACAGAAGGCTTACAAAGGGGTAAATCCACACAATGATCGGCACCAGAGAACACACAAACAAGTCCTTAAATACAAGTGAAAGGGGAGGAGAAACTGATGATGATATTTAGTATATGATACAAAGTAACTAATTACTTGAGTAGTTCTCTTTTGTCTAGTACTTTTTTTTCTCATACTCAAGTAACTATACACAGACTATTACTTTTACTTGAGTACAGTTCTGGGTACTCTACTCACCTCTGTCCTTCAGTAAGACGACCGTGATTGCTCTTACTCTGAAGACCTCTTCCGATAAAAATGTATCCTGCTTAAAACTTATCAGGTGCTTCTCATTTCTTGTTTGTGCATCTCTGTGTCCTTTCCTCGCTTCTTTCTGTTGTGTTTTAGCTCCGAGGAAAGAGGAACTGAAGGAAAACTTAACTTCAAACCATCATCAGCTGCATTAAAGTGATTGTGTTACTAAAATGTATTATTAAAAATCTATAATAAATGTTAATAAAGCAAGATGCCCTGTTAAAATAAGTGAAATATCTAGATATATATTAAAGTAATATAAAGAAATATCTAGGAGAATTTAGTTTTTGACTGTCTTGAACTGTGTTTAAGACTGACTATGATCAGTTTCTGGGTCATGAACTGAAGGATGGAAGAGGAAGGAAATGAGGAAGCATTAATATGAGTTTTGAGGAGCACCCTCTGTATTAGTGCTGGAGATTTGACAGAGGCTCTTTCTGAATCTCATTATGATACAGTTCGTTGCAGCTTTTTTAAAATTGTTATATTCAGGGTCAGAGCAAATACAAACAAGGTTAATATCAACTTCATATTTACTGTATTGTTGTACTCTTGTAATCACACTGATGGACTGAATATCATCATGACTGAGATCACCTGATCACACACCTCTCCTCAACATGATTCAGAAACACATGATTCAGTGAAAACCATGCAGGATAAAGTTTAGACTTCAGTTGAAGGATTCTGAAACCCCTTAAAAACATATGAATGTGAAAAAATGATCAATAGTAACAGATTCTTCTCTTATCAAACACCTCTAATAATGTCTTGACTGTCCTGGTTGAGCAGAGAAACACAGAGAAGGAGAAAGCGGCTCGTGTCGAGCTCTTCACTGATCTGATCCGCTCCATTGAGAGATGTCAGACTGAACTGCTGGAGATGATGGAGGAGCAGCAGAAAGCAGCAGAGAAACAGGAGCAAGAGCTGATTGAAGATCTGGAGCAGGAGATCTCTGAGCTAAAGATGAGAAACACTGAGCTGGAG
>JAUCNO010000055.1:5916-51499 GCA_032353835.1 Enteromius viviparus
GTGTAGGGTCAGTGTAGGGCAATACCACATACAGTCTGTACAGTAGAAACACCATTACACCTATGAAGAGTCCCCACGAAGATGGCAAACCAGACATGTGTGTGTGTGTGTGTGTGTGTGTGTGTGTGTTCTCAGAAACCAAACAAATAGTTCTGTTCCTTGTCTTCAGGTGTACCGCTCCTGTATGTCTCTCTGTCTTACTTACGGCTTTGTTTTTGTCTCAGCACATATTACTCATTGATTACTGCCAGAGGATGTGGAACATAAAGAGAGTAATGTTTTCCTGCCATTATTTGAAGTTTATGTCTTTGTATTCTTGTCTTTTTTTTAGGAGCTCTTGCAGAAGTACAGTCGCATTTATGACCTGTCCAGATCCGAGCAATCTAAGGTGCGCCATCTGGCCGTCACAATGGCCATGGACGGACAGCCCCTCGAACAAATCCAGCAGCTGCTCGAAGTCAGTGTGGGAACAAGCGACCTGTCGCTAAAGACCATAGTCAAGGACGCAGTGGAGCGAATCATATCAGCTCTCAGGTGCGATGAGCTGCAGTTGGCCGATTTCTCTTCTCTTAATATCGCCCTCATTTTCTCTCTGTCTGTTTTATACCCTCGCTAGTACTGCTTTCTCTGTGGCTCTTTCCCTCTCTCAGTCTGTGTCTTTATAGCCTATACCTCTATTAACCTGTGTCAGTCTGGATGTGTTTTTGCTTGATTGAGTTAAACACAGCATTGGCCTCTGCCCTGGCCTCTAATCTCTCTCCTTTACAGCTCGCTTTCTCTCTTTTTCTTACCTTTCATCTCCTGCTTTTAGGAGGTCACCAACCTTCCCTGCTGGCTGGTTCTTAATAACACTGTGTCCTTAGTAATACTAGCAATTCAGAGAGAGCAGGTAGTGCTAGCTTTGATTTTTTTGAAACAATCTTAGATTTACCAGCACAACTTTTGAAACCTTTTGAGGCAGTTATTGAGAACCGATTTTTTAAGGTTTCAGACCAAACTTCCAATGTTTAAGAACCTGAAGGTTTGAACAAAGTGTTGCTGTGATTAATAATTTGACTTGGTGTCTCTTTCAGCAGGTTTCAAGAATTGAATCTTGCAGCTATGCAAGCAAATATTTGTCAGAGAATTTCTATTTAGATCTTTATGTGGGGAAACTTACATTAATCAGTAACATTATGGATTATTACAGTATTGGATTATATTCCGTATTATATATAAGCAGTCAGTCACCCAGTGTTGAATATTTAATTGGGCATTCTGATTTTCAGCATTTTTACATGTGCTACATTAATTTTGCATCATCTCTCACTCTAAGTTGATTTTTTAAAATGAATTTAGTTAATATTAGTTTAGCTTATAATTTAAAAAATATTTTACATTAGAATGTAGTGGTGTCTAAATTCTCCTCTAGCATTCAGAATGTTTTATTTAGTTTTATTATTATTGTTTTTTGACAACATAAGTGACCACTAGTATTTCATAGTACTGAATGAGATTAATATTTTAAGTGAACTATAATGCATTTTTAATAATGTGAAAGAAATATGCATTATAAAAAGAATAGATATCAGTGTTTGCAGCACCACAGATTAAACTACAAGCGCCACAGATTCAACACCGACCAAAAAAAAACAAAAAAAACCAATACCGACCGTCACATATTGCGTTTCGTTATTCTTTTGTACGCTATTTAAAACACGCAACGAATTTGTTCAACTGCATGTGCTTTCCATGCTCTCTCTTCATCTCACTGTCACTCACGCATCTCTCCCTCACACACACACATGCACGCACACAGCCCCTCCCCTCCGTGTAAAAAAAAAGTTTGAACTGTCGAAAGTTTGGTATCTCGTGAACACTTTTAACACACAATCACAGATTAAAATGTGCTATAAAATATTTTATATTCTGAATACAATATTTACAGTGTGTTGATGTTACTGTAAGTCCCGACCCTTAGAAACCGTGATTGCGCCATCTTTAGAAAGTTAACTAGTCGCAAGTTTGCGGTAAAATGTAGGCTAGCCTAGTTGGGTTGTCGAGGTCAAAACACTATATGTAACAGCTGTGAATCAAATAAACGTATTATAAAGGAGAACACCTAAAGGAGAACACTTCTGAGGACTTTCCATATGATGGGGCTTTAGATGGGACCAAGCCCCCCCCATCCCCCCACTGCTTCATGTTTTGTAAATGACCTGTGTACTTAATTTGTTGGAAATGTTGTGCCTAAATTCACTTCAAGCATTCAAAACTTTTTAATGATTAAAATTTAGTATAGGTTAAAATTTATATCCATATTTTATTATTTATTATATACTTTAGTATCTTCCATTTATCTATTGTCGAATATACTTTCAAAATAATTGTTATCTTATCAGATTGAAACAGAATTTTAGTAATGATACATCCCTACTTTTCATCACTTATTTGTTCCTTTTTTTCATTTTTCATGTGCTGTGAATAGGCTGCTAACCAAATACTTCTGAAAGATTTTACTTTTTTTTTTTTTTTTTTTTTTTTTTTTTTTTGTAAATCTTCAAGACTATCAAAGAGTGGGAACCCATCTTTCTACACCTCCTGATTAGTCATCCTGCTTTGTGAGTCTGTGTTGATCAGACGTTTCAGCTCAATCCGTAATCAAGCAGGATTAGTGAAGGTCTCCTAAATCAAAGAAAACGATGGTCAGAAAAATTAAGATTGATTACAGTTTGCTTTTATTCAAATGCAACCGCCCCCTTTTCTCTCTGCTGAAGTGATTCATATTCTAGCTAATTGCTTAAAACTAAAGCATGTTCCTGTCTTCTGCTGCTAATTACTGGTTTGCAGCGGTGGGCAAATACATCATTAACAAAGAAATGATTTGGGCTCAGGGAATTGTCAAAGTATTTTGCAAAGTTTATTTCATCAAACTGTATTCTTGGGTTTACTCAGCTTTTCTTTTCTTTCTTTTTTAAGTCGGAAATCTTTTTTTAAAAGGAGGTGGAATCTGTGGTCTACAAAGCTGCTTGAGATTGATGTTTGTATCTGGGGAGTAAAAGATTATGGTTACGTTTCATGTATAAATAATCCTTTGGAAACACAGTGTTCCTCCAAGGACACTGATGTATGTATGTGTGTGTGGTTGCATTTAGTGAATTTTAAGGGAAGGTTTTATGTTTCTGCAGTCTATATAATATTGATGATGCTAAAATATAAATAAAAATGGCTTGCAGTTGATCTGCTTTATTTTAGTGTTTAAATCTGTTTTAGGATGGTTTTATAATCTACTGCTATTTTTTTTATAGTCTCTTATGTACTTGATCAAAAATACAGTAGCTATAGTAATATTGCGAGATATTATTGCACTTTAAAATAGCTGTTTTTAAATTTTTTATATGTTTTAAAGGTATTTCAAAGCTGAAATTTCACATTTGCTCATTTGGTGCTCAAGAAAACGTATTATTAATATAATAACAATTATTATTATGATGATAATTCATATTAAAAACAGTTGTCCTTGCTTAAAATTTTTGTGGAAAAGGTGATACATATTCATCAAATAGTACAAAAAAAGAGCAGCATGACGTTAAAATAATTCTACCAATGGAATATATGACAAATATTAGTATCATAGAAAAGTTATTGATCTTTGTAATCTTTGCATGATTGTTGTAATAGCATTACAATCAAAAAATTAATATTTTAGATGACTGAATGAGAGCTAATTCATGAATTAAAAGTAAACACTCTAAACATATAACAGGAGAATGTCAGAGCAATTCTTTGAATTTGACACTACATGAACATTTTAATGATGCTGTAGCAATAAAACGGGCTGCTGTGCGGATTACAGCAAGAACAAAGCAGAAGAATGTCCTAACTATAACGCTCGGCTAATTAAAGCCTGAAAATAAATCACTTACAGTATTGTTCTATACAGCACATCGACTGACTGTGATTTGATACAGCTGTGGCAATCCAGCTGAAGTAAATATAATATACAAGAGATGTTAAAACATAAATGATTTGGAAGCAACAAAATAGAAATTCACCATTCCCAGCGAAGCACTGCTCATGTTATATTGACCTATGTTATCTCGTAACAATAGAGAGAATGTGAAGTCTAACATACAACTACAGCACTGAAGGAAACTGCAAAATAGAGCATTTGTTGACATCACTGAGAAGAAGATGCCTCCGGAGACCACAGATTATTTAACACCAGACTGACAAAGTGTTCACTGCAGCAGTAGGAATGAAATAAGAGAACGCTGAGGTAAAAATACAAAGCAATTATTAATAGAAACATAATTAGGCAGTGCTGCCTCATGCATAAAAGCATAACACAAACACCTTTAATGGAGAGAGACAGACGAGGCCAGAGGAGAAGGGAGGAGCCCTGGAGCTAGAACATCAGCAGAAAAGCATTAAGATTGCTCAGTGTGAAAATCCCATCTTTCAGCATACACTCACACAAAGTTTGGAGCCATAAAGCCACTTAAAAGCCTCAAGACATTGAATCAAAACTCAAGCTGTGTGTATGTGTGTGTGTTTGTTTTCAGTGGTGACAAGGACGCGTTGAAAGATTATGCAGACCCCTTGAAGGTGCTGGAAGGAATTGTTGCAGCAGTGCACACAAATGTACAGAGCGGGTAGGTGTTTCCTTCGGTGCAGTGTTCCTGTTTACTATTATTGAAACATATAGTGTTGTGCGTTTGACCTCAGAGTAGGGGATAAGTTAGTAATTGTAGTCAACATTATGTTTTGGTGCTGTCAAATGGGATTGTTCGACACTGCATAAAGCACAAACAGCATGATAAGAGAAAGCAATGTTAATAGTAATGACTAAAGTAAGTAATTGTTTTGAAATGAGAAAATAGTTTGTTAGCCGAACTAACATAAAAAGAAATTAATATACAAAGACTTGTCCATATATCACCTTTTTATTGGTGCTTCATACAAGGCTCATCCAATCCGATTTTTAGAGCCAAATTTTTATAATTTTGAACAGTGTGGAACAAAGTAACATTAAAGAATAATAATAAAAAAAAGTATTCTAATATAATCATTTGGTGGGAAAAAAAGCATTTATCATCAATCATATTTAATAAGTTTTGCTGCTCAATATTTTTGAGATTTTTTTTTTATTTTTATAATGATTCTTGATTAAAAGAACAGCATTTCTTTAAAATTATGTGTAGATGTCTTTACCATCAATTTAATGCATCCTTGTTGAATAAAAGTAATTTTATTGAAAAAGAAAAAAAAAAACAAGCGTTCAAATTGTTTTGTATGTATGATCTAGTACAGTATATCTATAAATAAAATACAATTTAATCCTGTAATTCTATTTATTTATTTCAGTGGGAATATGGTAACATCCGAGGACATGTTGGCATGGTTAAGACCCTTTTGTGGGGACGATTCTAAACCTGTTCGACCCAGAATTGAAGTCCTGCAGATCCTAGAACATTCATTCAGCCTCAGCGATCAAGACATCCACCTACTGGTGTTCTTCAGGAGCCAAGCTGTTCTGAAAGCCTGCTGGCCAAACAGAAAGGTGACAAAATATGCATATACCCACACTGGCACAAAACGCGATTTACACTTCACACATAAATATTATTACATTCCCGCATCTCTGACTCAGTATTAGCTTATTTCCTCTGTGAGGCACCGTGAATGTAATCTTATTTTACAGCGCAGCCTTTTGCGAGTTAGCATGTGCTTATAGGAATTGCTTGACTATTCTCACATGTTTTGTGTTTGTGTGTGTGTGTGTGAAGGAATGAGATGTATTTGGTCCAGGGATCACCGATTGCCTGCTTAACCATGCTCTTTGGCCTCACCTCATGTTGCTTTGGGGATGCGAGCATGTCATTCTGCCGTTTTATGTGTTGTTCTCTGTCTGTCCGTATGTACCAGAGAAGCTGGAGTAAATTCAACAGTTGAATATATAGCAATACTTCTAAATCTGTCATTGTTTTTCACAGGAGAATGACTTTCTGATTTTCCTTTGGTTTACAAAAGGCAAAGAGATAAGATAAATATACTACATAATTGAATTAGAATGTTTATTGCCACTGAGATCCTCCCACTACAGTTGTGGGAGCTTGTTTATTTAAAGATTTTCCCAAAAGAAATTATAAACACAGAAATTATTAAAACAGATTTTCTTAATGTTTAAGAGAATCAGTCCTTGTTTGTGTAACAAAGAAATTAATTGATGGATGGATGGATGGATGGGCGAACCAATGGATGAACAAACGCATGAATGAATAGACAGAATCAAAGACTTTCCTCATTAATAAAACTCCATAATAGCTCTTTAGTTTGTTTTCTGACATCAAGTAAAGAGTCACCTCATCTTACTCAACACGCATTACCAAAATACATGCTGTTAATCCATTTTCCAGCAAATCACATAATCCATTCTTTCACTAAACTTTAATCATGCAAATGAATATTTATATAAGCAGATGCTATCAGATGTTTGGTTTCACTTTAAGTGGATTACTCTAGCAATTGTTTAATAGAATAATTAAATGCAATCTTCAGGGGTTTAAAGCAAAAGAACCCCTCAAGATTGCTGTAAGCAGTTCCAGTTTCCTATCAGTCCTTGATTAGTGTTATTAAGTGGAAAACAACAGAATATTAAGCTTATGGTTGGAAAGAGCCACTTTTGGCATGTCGCACGTTTGGATTTGACTAGTTTGGAACATTAAGGATGAAGTCTAACCTTTAATTCCACGGTTTATCACTTCACTTCTCTTTAAAAGAGTCTTAATTGTGGCTTTTTCTCCTATTGCTTGGCTGTATCTCTACATTGGGTCTCCAGCATTGGCAACTAGCTTTGTATTTGTCAGTGAAATGAATTAATTGTGTTTATTGTGATCTGAAAAGAAGGGAAATGAGGGGAGCTGTAATGAGAAGTCATGCCCTGAAGGAGGAGGAGTAATTAAAATGAACAGATTGAGAGAAGGGAAAGAGGATTGGCTCTATTTCACCAAGATGTGGAGGCCACGTACTCCAATGCCTAAATCCTGATTGGAAGTACTGAGTCTGGCCCTAAGCGATGGGCATCAGGCCATGGAACGCTGTGTCAAGCATGTCTCCCGAGAAGAGGACGCTGGTTTATATGACGAGCCACAGAGTCTGGTTAGCCCCAGGTGTACGTGTCTCTTTATTTACGTTGATACGTGGGTATTTTTCCTTTTCTCTGGTATTGTACTGTGCTCGTTCATGCCCACAGGATTGTGCGCGTGTTTGTCTGTTAATATAACACTTCTACCCCCTGTATCCCAAACTAATCATCTCCTAACTCGCACACCGGCACATCCTGCCTAGCACCATAGCAACTGCGACTTTACTTCTGCCAAGCAGGAGCTGCGTTTCAGGTCTCGCATCTGTTTGTTCTGTTGCATTTTGCTGAGCTGTATATTCTCTGTTGTTGTTTACTTGTGCTGCGTTGCGGTGGTGTTTATCTCCCTGATGTATGAGGTAGCATTGTTGAACTTTATCAAAGCGGAATAGGGGCCGCCCTTTCAAATTCAGCAAGAGGAAACGTCAAAGCTCATAGAAAGAGGAAAAGGTGAGCCGTGGGAAGCACCGGGACGGTTCTTGCACGGTTGTCTGATTGAGGAAATGACTTTGATCGCAGACAGAATAAAGTGGTTGGACTTTTTGTCTCATTCAGTAACTGTCAGTGAAATGTGATAACTCTCTCAATTACATTCATCAGGTTTATTTGCTGGTGGGCTTCCCTATAAAATGACACATACTTCCCCCTCAGCAGAAATCATTGTAGCTGCAGAGAAATTCTGTAGAGCTGTGTGGGTTTTTTTTTTTGCTGCCATGTTGAGGTTGCACTTTTCTCTTCGTTTTCACAAATTGCATTGACAGTCAACTCGACGGCTTGTTCTGCCTCTACGCTCAAAACAGGTCACTCCTATACATAGGATCTTTAAGTTTATTTTGGTAAACTTCTTGGTCAACTTTAAACCTTAGGCACTCAAATATAAATGTATAGATTTTCTATGTTTATAAGTTTAATATTTTTTTCCCACCAAGCCATTTTTGCAGCTGTAGGCTAGGCCTATGTATTTGCAATCCATATAAATGTAAACAACGTGTCCCATACACAAATGTGAACTTTTGTGCAAATAAAACTGATTCTACTCATTATTGCAAGTGCCAAATTAAAACCACATTGTGAATGATAAATATATTTGACTAATTATTAGTTAAAAAATATAAAATAAATAATAAAAAAAAAATACAACATATAAATAAATGGTTGACCAATTAGCGGCCTGGTCGAGGATTTATATGGTTGGTGGTATAGGTCATTTCAAAACTGTTAAATAATTTAAAAGCATTTAATGAAAGTTTTTGTCAGAGCCGTTGTTATATTTAATGTTAATTTAATCATATTTAATTATATTTCAGCATCAGCCCAAAAAAAAAATCATATCGGTGGATACATATACAGTATGTATAAATTAACATACATGATTAAATCATGTTTAAAAAATATTGTTTATTGTTAGATAACGATACATACCCTAACCCTAAACTCAATGAAACATAACATTGTAAAAATGTTACCAGATAGTTATATGTGATAGCAAAGAGATTGATTGTTGCATTTGTCTGTTGCTTTTTCTATCGTTGATTGTCTTTTTATTGATTTTCCCATCAAAGAAGTGGCACCAAATCTGTGCACCAAATCACCACTGAAAAATTCAGATTTCAGATGCTGTCAAGCGGTCAAGGCTTGAAGTCCTCACTCTGTGGCACTGGGATTGATTTGTGTTGTTTAGTAAGCTGCTATTAAATGTCTTATTTGGACAACTTATATAATATTATTATGTCTAATACATTTATTCTGACCTCACCCAAATATTATTCTTAAAGGAATTTGATTGAAATGATCTGCATTTTCTGCTTGCATTATGCAAACAATCTCTACCCCTTTAGCATCGCAATGACTTATGTTCAGATCCTCATCCCGGTGGCACACGGCCGTGGATTTTTTGTCTCTTAATTTTAGCCATCCGTCTTAGCCTAACAGCAACAAAATGTCACAATCCCTATGAGTGCTTACTGTTCGCTTGGCAAAGGACAGCAGCTTTGTCAGTCTGAATTGAGAATCTTTATTTGGCAGCTATCCGTGTCCCAGACTCCCTTGTTTACTTGTATTCTGAAGTAGTTATTGATGTAATGAGTGCAAATGAATTTGAGGATGTTGGTGTGTGTGTACGCATGTGTGTCTGGGATCAGACATGGAATGTTATCGTTACCATGGTCCCTTGACTTGATAATCTGGACTCATTTGTCATGTTAAGAAGCCGTCAGTGTTTAGGTTAAATAGGCAGGGTGGGTGTGTATGTGTTTGTGTGTGTTTAACCGTAGACAAGCTTAATGACTAGGGTTAATGTGGTCATTAAAGCAAGGTCTTCGTTTCCCCCCGGAGTGCACGCTTTAATATGCCCATGTTTAGCAGTGTTGCTTTAATGTCTTTATCCAGTGTGTGTGATTCTATGGTTGTGTATTTGGTTGCTTGTTGATTACAGAGAAAGAGCTAAATGCCCCAAACTGTAACCTTCCTTTTAGTTACTAGTCAATTAGTGAGGCTGACTAGTTTACCTAGAATTTTTTTTTCAGATTATATAGTAAGGTTTTTTTTAATTAAATCTCTTATGCTTTAATTATTTATTTTTTTTTTTTAAGAGAAGAGCATAAGATTTTTAGCAAAATCTTAATTTTCACGTTCACATTTATTCATGTGTGTATTTGAGTTCTGTGCCATTTTGGGATGAGATTTTCTGACAAATAAAATCTCTAACGCACACACATGCATAAATTTGTGTGTCTTCAAAATGTCAGCATGATGTGACATTAGACCCACTGGCAGTGTGTCAGATCAGGTCTGTCACGAGCGCTCATCTTTCACACGTGTCACTCTTTTCTGCCGTTAGCCCCGCCTCTCTGGCACTGCCTGGGGCCACGCTTACATCATCTCCTGCTTTACAGGCTTCTAGTGTCAGTAAGTTTCACTTGCTGTACTCTCCTTCATTAACTTCCCAAGGTCTTAGTGAGTGTTCCTCTGCTTTTAATTCCTTGAAATTCCTCTAGATTCTAGAATTCTATTTTTGTTAACTTTTTATCAAAAATCCCTTTTAAGAAAAGTCAGTTTACTCAAATTCAAATTGAAATAATATTCTAAATCTGCTATAGAAATGGACATAAGTGACAGAAATAAGATATAACATTAGAGCTGGGTCGTAACTGATTACATGTAATCTGGATTAAGTAATTAGATGCCAAAAATTAAGTAACTGTACCTAAATTAAAATTGGATTTTTAAATGCTTGATATCAGATTACAGTTACTTTTTTATTGATTACATGATTACATATTATTTACACAAATCAATAAATTATTCATCATTTGGTTCTTTCTAATTTATCTTTTTTGTCTTTTATTCCTTAAATAGCCTCCTGCTTCTACTTTAGTTTATGGAACACAGTTTAGGAAACCTTGACATAGTGTAACGTTTTAATGCAATTCATGTTGTCAATAACAACAAATGGAATACATTTTCTTTGTCTATTCATCTTTATAGCAATATTGTGCAATATTATTCTATTAAAATTAGTGCTGTCCAAATGTAATTGGTCTCTACAATATTAATATATATATATATATATATATATATATAGATTACAATTGGACTCTACAATATTAAGTGATGGAAAATAGTAGTATGCTATTATGCTATTCAGACTTCAGCCATAGTTTTGTAGAAGTTAATTTTAATTCTGACATTTTTACAAAAACAAAGCTTCTAAAAGGGAAACAGTCAGGAAAATAGATAAGAGTTCAAAGGAGGGTGTTGAAGAAAGTGTGATGTAGGCAATCATAGTGAAAAAAAGGTTTCACATGTAGCTTTCAGGAGAAGGCAGAATGTTATTCAGGGCCTGCAACAACGTTCCTGTCAATTGCAAAGTTCACAAGACCAGAGAGTGTCATTTCCACCTTGCCGAGTCTACACTGGTGTGGTCTTTTTCCCAACGGTCTATGCAGCATTACGTCACCAAAATTGAGCAGGATTTCCAAGTTTCTACCTTATTCCTAAAATCGCAGAGCACTAGTTGGTGCTTGTTTCAGTTACCAGTAAAGCCTTGTGATCCAGGTAACATGTCCTACTTGTTTACATGACATTAAGCGGGACTGAGTTCAGGTTTCCTGAGGTTTGAGTTCAGGTGTTCAGTGTCTTAAAAGGTGACTCAGCTTTGACGTAATGTTCTCAGGAATCGAGAGCACAACGAAGCTGGGCTATATATGGAAACTGCTTTACCTGTGACAGATTTATGCCAGTGCTGAGAAGATACAGTGGGTTTTATGTGCACCTCATCACACACAGACAGCCGTGATCCATCAACGACCTCCGTCCTTGGCCTGGAGCTCCATTAGCATGGGCTCATGCTGTATGTGGCTGCAAGAGTGGCTAGAGTCATAGTGGTTAAGTGGGGGGAAGTCACAGATATCATGAAATGTAGCGTACTATGACACACAGGTAGTTCGAAGAGTTCAAAACAGCCCTCAGTTCACTGTTTATGAAAACTATGCTGCAAGATTCATTTAGAAATTATGATGACTATGATATCAGAGTTACTAAGCAAAATTCTGTGAATAAAAAGGTCCTTTGTCAATAGCGTATAAATGGAAAAGCATAGCTCACATAGTCACTTTCAAACCAAGCTGCTGTCATTGTGGTGAATTTGAATGACAAAAAATCAAACCAGTTGTGCAATCTATAAAGGAAAAAGACCTCACTTTATAAGGGAACATTTAGAGAACAACAGTACATGCAACCAAACCTTTATTCTAATCTTATCTTATGAATCTGATTGCTTATGTGAATCATTTGTAACATTTATCTATTAGAGAATTGCTTAAATGCATCTGATCAACAGATGATTGACACATTCAATTGAGTTCTTGCACACAAGCACCTGTTTAATTTCAATGAATAAAAGAAAACAAATAAAATATAGGGGAAAAATATTTTATTTCATAATATATTTATCGTAATTAGACATTTTTAGGATTTAAAGAGTTACTCCACCCCAAAATAAAAAAAATGTCATTAATCACTTTCCTCTGTGTTATTTCAATTCAAGTTTAATTTATCTTCTGAACACAATTTATGATATTTTGGCCGAACAACGAGATGCTTGTGTCTGTCCCATTGACTGCCAATTAACCAACTCAGTCAAGGTCCAGAAAAGTGTTAAATAATCTATCTGATGGTGTGCTGTTTTTACTTTTTTATTCAAACCATCTTATCTTTTTAGAATAGTTACTTTTAGGTATGTGTACTTACAGCAATTTATAAAAGGCTGCTTCATTGTAGTTTAACTGTAAGTAGTTTGGAGATCAACAGTTTCAAACTATTTGTGACTACTACGCCAAAAACCAAGGCAAAAGTACTAGATTTTATAATCAGTGCTCTCTAAGCTTAGTTTGCAACTTCATTTACTGACTCTGGACAGACTAGACAGCTCATTTGGTTTTCTACCTTCTTTGATCAAGGTAGATCTCCATTTTCTCCTCTGTTCTGTAAGTGTGTTCCTTCATCTGAATGTCTGTCCTTTTAAGACAGGATCAGAATATTAAACTCCAGTCCCTCAGTGCTGGGATTTGGATCAGCTGTACATTGAGAGCACAGGGTAATCTCTGGCTTCTGGCTCTGCATAAATCAAAGAGCCGACTTAATATTTAATTATGCTCCAGGTACTTCTGTCTGTGTTCGCCATCTCGTTCGCTTTCTTTTCCTCTGAAGCTAAGAGGAGCACATTCCGCCTTTGTAAGGGTCTGCCTGAACAGCTAATCATATACAATCATGCTAACAGCAGTAAGGTCTCACAGCTTAACGGAGTCAAGTGGTGTTTCATCAAACAAAAAGAGAAATTAACAAAATTCAGCATCACTGGGTATGAACAGGTGTGTGAGTCTTGTTGGAGCAGTTGCACAGCTGTTGGCGTGTTGGCGTGTGTGCTATGGGTTTGTTGGAGCTGTGGTGATGCAGGTTCAAGTTTGTGCAGCAGAGTAATGTGTTGTGGTGTGAAGTAGTCACGTGACTAGTTTAACGGTTTCTTCCGGCGGGACAATCCACGTGAGGGGAGACGACAGGGGAGAGATCCATTATTTAATTTCGTGGTTTAATTTTTAATGTAATGTTATGTTACATTTAATGCTAAAGTATCGTTACCGTCAATACGGTTTCATGTATCGTTAAACCCCTGGTGACTGGTATCTTTGGTGGCATGTTTATTGTTACATATTTTTTTGTGTCACATTAATGCATTGACATTTCAATGAAAAATGTTAATTGCTTTGTTATGCTGTATTGTATTGTATTGTAACAGGGTTTTAAGGGTATATTTATCGAAATGTACATATGACAGATATATTATATTATATATAATATACCATACCAAAATTTTACGATGCTCGACTGAAGCATGACACTACTACTGAACCTATATTTTATTTAATTTTATTTATATTTTTATACAAACAAAATTAACACAATGGCATGCTGATGGTTGCACATTTGATATTTTTTAATTTTTTGTTATTTTTTTATTTAATCCATATTTTATGATTAATTATATAAAATTGTCTGATTCAGAAATTCTGAATATTTAAATGTTCAGTTAAAGTTTGGTCTGTTAGAGTTTGAAACATTTTTTTTTCATTCTTCTTATTATTAATGGTCATATTTTTGCTGTATAAACAGGAGTTCTAGAAAGGTGAAAAAGTGAACAGCTGTTGAATATTTCTGTAAGTCAGTCTTATGTAGAACATATGTAAAAGAGGTCGTCCATTTTCTGATTAGGTCAAGCTCTCTCTCTTCCTCTCTCTTCCTCTCATATAGTCTTATGGGCTTTCCTATGTATAATTTTCTAGCTAAGCGGTGCATAGCAAATAAGGGTCAATAGTCTGATCTGTCGACTCCACAAGAATCAGAAAAAAAGCATGCAACAAAAGAGGATTTCAATGCATTGCAGCGGGTGAGGTGAAACTAGGGCATTTTCTTTTAATTTGGCTCTCTTCTTCTTCCTATACAATTGGCTTTGAGACTTAAAATCTCAATGCATTTCTGCTGATAGAGAAACATAGAGCATTGATCTGTCTAGACCATTGGGAAATAAGTGTGTGTAAGAGCATTTGTACATGTGTGTATGTGTTTATATCAAAGAACTGCAGTGACTGTGCATTGAGTCTATTGTTTCTGGTGTGCGATCAAGGCACTTTTCACCTCTCTAACACACTGCCACAATCTCAATGACCTTTGCTGCCTCGAGGCTGAGTGCATTGAGTTTCCCGTCGATATGTTCCAGCAGTGCGTGAATGACTGTTTGACTGCTCTTAATAACATTTGAGAATGGTTTTTAACAACATTGCGGAATGGTTTTTCACTCCACTGAGCCGTACAGTGCATTAGTCCTAAATTGGACATAAGCTGAAACCTACAGAAATTAAAGTGAGAACTCTGACACAAGTTTTCAATATTTGGTGTTAAATCGCTGCTTTACTCATCGCTCTTGTCTGTCGGGAGCGTTTTGTGTGTTGAAAAGAAAACTATGAGGCTGTGATACATTCCTCACCATCCCTGAAGAGCATTTGAATTATTTTAATCTTTGCTTAATTGCCATAATCTGCTTCACTGAGCTGAAATTCAGGCGTTCATAATAGACGCTGAGAAAGGAAGAGAATGAGTGGCTTTTTTTTATTTATCTTTCATAATCATTTTTTGACGTGTTTTAATGTTATTTGGAATGTAAAATACATGTGTATGTGTATACAGTACAATATGACACACAGTACAATATGGGAGCACCTCATTTCTAGTGATTATCATCATTTATTACAGAAACCCTATTCAGACGGAACTACTTTTACAGGGGGTTGTTAGAGAAATTTTTGTTTCACAGACGTACTTGATTTTAATCCT
This sequence comes from Enteromius viviparus, assembly GCA_032353835.1. Lineage (NCBI taxonomy): Eukaryota > Metazoa > Chordata > Actinopteri > Cypriniformes > Cyprinidae > Enteromius > Enteromius viviparus. Next base: position 20,927 of record JAUCNO010000055.1, read on the forward strand.
CAAAATCCGCAAAATCAGTGCGTATATCAGTGCATATTATGTTAGTTTTAATAAATAAAATGTAAAAAATAAAAAAAAACCTAAGAATTTTTTTTTTTTTTTTGCCGTATTGAAAACATACCGAACCATGACACCACTGTATTTTATCGAACCAGTGATGTTTGTGAACCGTTACACCCCTGATATATATATATATATATATGAATGTATGTGTTGTGTGTGTGTGTGTATATATATATATATATATACATTGCACAATATCCTTCCTACTTTAGATTGTACTGTACATTCTACACATTGTTGGAAGTGTGGCCTATCAGTCATTGAACACGCTTCAACGGGTTAAGCCGTGATGCCCATGAAGTCGAGGTGAGTTTTTGTCTGTCTCGCATCATTTCCAGATTCCATTTCCGCCTTTTCTCCCCGGGCAGGTTTGAGTGTCTCAGAACCTGCTAATCTCGGGGGATTTTCATGCACAACAGTCTCTAGAGCTTACAGACAATGGTGCGAAAAACAAAAACATTGGCAGCTCTGTGGTAACTGGAAAACAACCACCCGTTACGACAGTGTCATCAATAACATTGTCTCTGAATGCACAGCAACAGCGGCAGTAGACCACACCAGGTTCAGCTTCTTTTAGAGGCAGCATTGGACAGAAGCTCACTAAAACCGGACAGATTTTTTAAAAAGCTGTACTGTTAAATCTTAATTTGTGGTTTAACGTACAGATGGTGCAGAATTTATCCTGTCTTGTTTCAGTGTTTTTTTGTTTGTTTGTTTGTTTTTTGCCTCGTGTTGATGATGTAGTGGCGTAAATGGATTTATTTAATTGGTGTTGCTCACCATATGCACTTATAGTTGGTCTACCCATCTTATAATGTCTACATTCAAGAGGATGACCATTGTGTCGACCATTAAACAATGGTCAGGGCCTATTAGGATTAGTTAAGTTCCAGAAAAACATTTCCTGATGATTTACTTGCTCTCATGTAAATTGAAATGTGCATGTCTGTCTTTCTTCATTCGAAAATAAATTAAGGCTTTTGAGAAAAACATTACAGGATTTTTTTCTATATAATGGACTTTAATGGGAGCCAATGGATTAAAGGGGCAATTGCAGTTTTAATCCAGCTTTAAAGCACTCACAATCCAAGCCGAGGAATAAAGATCTTTTCTAGCAGAGGAACTTGCATCAAGGATCTTGAAGCTGCAGTGAAACTGCCATTTGAACCTTCAACCATTGGCCCATTATGTCCACAGTCCACTATGTGGAGAAAACCCTGGAATATTTATTTCCTTAAAAACTTAACTTCTTTTTGAATTAAAAAAGAAAGACATAAATGTATTGTATAACAAGAGGATGAGGAAATTATCAGCGAAAAGTGTCAAATTAGAAAGACAAAGACAAAGTCTCAGCTCTCAAATTATGTTCTTATAGTTTTGTGCAGGAGGATGGACTGCCTGTCGTGATACTTAGTATTTGTGTAAACAAGTCGTTTGTGACTTGTCATTTTGTTTTGCATGTGGCTTGGTGTAAGAATGCATCCAGAACCTTATAACCCAAAATTCAGGCTTTTCTCAGTATAAAGCATGGGATTATCATAGATTGAGACTCTGCTCTGTTCGTTGGTAACGTAATGACTGTTGGTTTGCTAAAAAAAACAAATAGTTTTTCACAGACACACTCAACCTTGTAGTGCACTGAACCTCCCCAATCCCTCCCTGAATATTCATTAGCCCCTCCCATACGCATGCATAATTAATTAAATATGTGGAAGAGTCTGAAATATCAACACAAATGGCTTTTATTATTCAAATATCGAAATATTAAATGCCATTATGCATGTTTTCCAGGTGGCAGCATGTCAAGAATACTCCAGAGTGAAGCTTGCATTCCTCTTTAGCATACGAGGGTAAAAGTATACTTCAAATGCTTGCACTCTCACAGTGTGATAAGGGATGGGTACTGAAACTTGGTACTTAATCGGTACCAGTGCTAAATTATAAAAGACCTAATTATCGATAAGCTCTGACGTTAACGGTACTGCTGAAAAACCTGCTGATTTATTTATACAGTTTATATCGTTAGAGAATGAAAACAAAGCAAATGTATGCCCGCAACGAACACAGCATAACATCTGGCAGGACAGGATAGTTCACTTTTCTGAGGTGAGAGGCTTTTTATTTTATAACCAGTTACGAAAATAACGATGGAATAATGTCACTGACAATAAACCTATCAACATCTCATTAGAGCTCAGTGATAACCAATCGCGATGTTTTTTAACAATATTGCGATTTTGATTTTAATCACGATTTTGACACAAACGGACATGTTACAGTAACCAAGTTTCCATCCAAGGCGTTTTTGTGGAAAATATTTAGCGCTTCAAATATTTTAGCGATATAGCTAATGAAAATGGTAATTATTGATACAATTTTATAAATATCGTATTTTCCGTTAAACTTTAGCCTATAAATTCTATATTGATACTTTAAATGTCACAATAAAATTGTTTGGGAACACCTTTTATCAAGAAAAAGGGCTTTAATGAAAATAAATTTAGTGTCACAGAATTAGCCAATTGGCAGCGTCCGTGTTTGTGGTGCTGCTCGTGTCAAAGCACCTTAGTCTAGTTCAAAAGCGCATTAAATCATATTCATATTATTGCATGTAAAATTATATATATGGTAAAAAGATGAGTTACCTATGAAACATAAATATCTTAATTTAATGGTTTTTTTTTAATACTCTGAAAATATATTAGGCTTAATTTTGTCCAGGATATAGTTAATGCGTAACTGCGCGGCACCAACAGGATCACTTGTTTTCTCTTTATAAAAGTGAAAACGGCTTGCTATACTCGTTCAAGAATAAGACATTATTCAAAATAATTCTAGAAAATAAAAACGGTCATGCTTTTGTAAATAATTGGATGCCGCTTTCAAGAGCAATTCTGAATATAGGCTGCTACTTGTTGCATTTTTTTTTGTTTTTTTGTTAATTTATTATTTATTTACAAAAATATATATATTTGGCATATGGCATATCTGTTCGCACAAGCTCTGTGCGTGATGTGATGTAGAAATCGTGCATGTTCACATCGCGATTTCGATACGATTTCAATTAATCGCACAAGCCTACATCTCATCTGACCACAGACACTAAATCGGGACAGATTGCATTAAACTGCATTTTACAGAAGAGCAGCTTTCATGCACGTCTTTTCAAACAAAAATCTTGCATAAGAAACATTTATAATTACTTATGCTAGCAGTCTTCCAAAATAACGACATAAACATCATATAAGGTCTCTATTAAATTATTAACATTATTATAACATACTAATTTATAAAGACACATTTTGGTTAAATGTTAACTAAAAAACTTAAAAAATGCTCATATTGCTACAAAAAGTAGCCATAAGAGTACCATTAAAGTTCAAGTTCGATAAGTGGTATGGATAAAAGTAGTAATATTGTTAAAACCTTAACGATACCCATCCCACCTAAGTATGATACAGAATTTGATGTTTCATGTTATTACAACAGAAAACGTGGATCAATTGAGAAACAGGCAAAGTTTCTGATTTTGTGTTATTGGATACAACCCCTGCTCTACCTTTACAACAGAACGGATCAGTATTCAGGGAGGCCTGTGTTGGTAGTTTTCCAATACAGTTATCATAGTGTTTGTTCATCAAGTAATAGTTTATATAAATTTAGTTTAAATTAATAGTTATTTAAACTAGTGTTCGAAAGCTTGGGCTCAGTGAAATTCAGTTTCCAAAATGCAGTTCTTTTTCAGTTTTCTGTTTGTCAAAGTATCTCAGAAAAACTAGCTATATATACAGGCTAAATATACAAAGCTAGGTTATGCTTATAGAAATTGCTATCAGTATTTCATATACAGTGGTCATTTATGTAAACTCTACATTTATTTTCAGCTGCCAGACCTTCTTTATATATTCTTGCTGCATCATCTTTGTAAAGTCTCAGAACCAAAGCTCCAAACAGATCCACAGGCATCAGATCCCTTCGGCTTTTGCGTGCAGCCATGCTGACACATACTTCTGCACTGACACACACATCATGTAGTCACTGACATAAGCATGCAGCACCATGCTAGAGTGCACATCACAGGCCGCTGAAGAGGTACGGAGATTACGCCCTGGAGTATCATTCTTTGGAAACTCAAGGGCTCTCCAGCCGGGAGCCTCTGTCTTTTGTATAGAGCGAAACGGATTTGGTGTGTGTGGGTGTGTGTCGGCATTACCTGAAAACCTCTCTCTTATGGATACAGAGGTTCAGTTGTTCTTAAGCACCGGGTATTCTTGATTGGCTCCTACTTTTATGTATCTTGATTCTCTCCTCCCCATCCCATCCTCTCCTGTCTTTTTAAACCGAATGACCTCTATCACTTCTTAGGCAGGGCACAGGGGATATGGTTGAAGTTAGGTAGTAGGTCAATGAATATTAATAAGACATTTTATACTCCTTCCAAAGGCCAGGCACGACACGTCCCCCTCCCCACATACCTCACTTTCTTGCCTTTTTTTCACCCACTCACCACTTCCATGCTGTCTTTTAGTCCTCCTGTGACATCACTCCATCTTCAGTGAATGAAAAGAATGAGTTGTACTCAACATTGACCTTATATAGGCCCCTTGAGCCACAGAGCCAAGATGGGGTTCTTGCCTGATAGCAATGTAAAAAAAAAATAGCTCTTCTCAGTCAGAAACAGAACCTGGCTCAGACACATTTAGGTGCAGAAAACCAGATGGAGTCTGATTCAGATACCTGTATAAACATTTAGTTTGCTTATTATTTTTTTATTATTTAATCACACTTTTGGGACAGTATTTCCTAAGTACCTATGACATCTGCCTCCATAAATTACTAATTTGATGCTTATTAAAAGTAAGGAAATTAAGTTTAGGTATGGGGTATGATTATGTGGAATATTATGGAAGATTATGTGCTTAACAGACGATATTTTAGTTATATGCATATTGATAAGAAAGTAGTTAATAGCAAAAATCAGTCCCTAGATTGGAAGATTACTTCCAATAATTTTCTAAATTGTCAGCCATAACAAATAAATAAGATAAGATAAGATAAGATAAGATAAGATGGAACCTTATTTATCCCGAGGGAAAATCTTTTGTCACAAACATGCTCAATGCAGCCAAAAATAAAATATTTATTCATGTAATTACACAATTTAAGTAATAAATGACAGCCATGTATTATAAATAATAATAATAAAATATAATGAAAATGATCATAATGTTCATATTTTAACCCTAATAAACAGGAAATTGAAGTATTGAATATTAATTACTTAATTAATCCTAATAATTGTTCATTTATAGTGCATCATTTACACACTCTGGTGCCTGAAAAATAATCATGGTTAGTTGTTAATTCATTTAGTTTCTAAGAATAATAATTCATTATTATTATTATTAGCAAGTAAATGATAATAATTTATTCAGAATGGGGTTCTGCTGTTCTGAACCCTTTAGGATGCTTAATAATATTAACCAGTTGACTTTCTGAAAACCATTTATATTCTGGTAATGAGTTATATCTGCCTCTGACCAGAATTGTCTATACACCATAAACCTGGTTAAATCAGCCTAGCTTTTCATTCATACTGCTCTAATAAAGGTATTTCTGCAGGTTTATTTGCAGATGTGTTGCAAAAGCCATCCGAGAGCTAGAGCCCTTGAAAGGTGCATTAGAATTTCTCTCTGTTTTTGACTGAAAGATGTTTGTGGACCTCAAACTGAACCTGTATGTCATCACATGGTTCACCCTTCCTCTGATGTTCAGGCCCAACTCAGTCTGTCCTCCTCCTGACTGTTTTATCCTCAGTCCACGACCCGGTGGATCTAAAGTTTACACATTCCTTCACCAATCCCTTTCGTTTGATAAATAGAAAAACAAGATGTTAATTATGGAGTAATCCCTTTTAAGGGCTCATCTCCTGCATCTCCTCCCTGCTCTGAGCTCAGAATGGCCTTAATTTATTCATTATGCATAAGCTATTTATTATTCATTTCCTCATTCTGGCTGCACATACTTTTTTGAGTGGTGTTATGGAGAGGAAATCAGAGGTAGATGAAATGCCTGTTTTATATGAGCCATATCTGCCTGCTTTGGTCGAGCTCTTAGATATCCATTCTCTCTCTCGTTCTCTTTCTCTGCTGTTTTCTAGCCCGATGGCACGAACTGGAGATCAGTCTCAGAAAACTGCTGAGTGTTGTAATTGACTTTGGCCAGGTTGGAGGCCGGAGGTACTGTGCTTCTGTAGTTATGCCTTGAAAAGACTTATTATCTAATCCCACCAGGGCCAGCCTGTATTTTACCTGTGTAAGATACCTAAAAACACACTGACTCTGTACTCTACTGATAACTTGCATATGTAGGTATACTTTTGGTTGGTGCACATGAACGTGTTGAGTATGGAGACACAGAGCCGAATTAGAAAGAACCTAAAGGGATTGTTCACCAAATTGATATATCAAAATGAATGAATCCAATATTGTTTTGGTCTTTGTATATAGACTTGCAGTGTCTATCTATCTCTCTGTCTGTCTGTCTGTCTGTCTGTCTGTCGGTCTTGTCTGTCGGTCCGTCTTGTCTGTCGGTCCGTCTTGTCTGTCGGTCCGTCTTGTCTGTCAGTCCGTCTTGTCTGTCAGTTCGGTCTGTCTTTCGGTCCATCTCTCTGACGGTCCGTTTGTCTTTCGGTCCGTCTTGTCCATCTGTCCGTCTGTCGGTCGGTCTTGTCTGTCGGTCAGTCTTGTCTGTCTGTAGGTCTGTCTGTCGGTCCCTCTGTCTTTCGGTCCATCTTGTCTGTCGGTCGGTCTGTCGGTCCGTCTGTCTTTCGGTCCGTCTTGTCTGTTGGTCGGTCTTGTCTGTCGGTCAGTCTTGTCTGTCGGTCAGTCTGTCTTTCGGTCCGTCTTGTCTGTCTGTCTGTCGGTCCGTCTGTCGGTCCGTCTGTCGGTCCGTCTGTCGGTCCGTCTGTCGGTCCGTCTGTCTGTCTGTCGGTTCGTACTGTCTGTCGGTCCGTCTGTCTGTCTGTCTATCCGTCCGTCTTGTCTGTATGTCTGTCTGTCCGTCTGTCTGTCGGTCGGTCTGTCTGTCAGCCTATCTATCTATTGTCTGTCAGCCTATCTATCTATTGTTATATCTATCTCTATTTTTGTTTTAATTGTTATATATTTAATGTCTATATATCTGTATATCTATCTGTTTTCTGTCATTATTCGTTTTGTCTGTTGATCTGTTGTTCTCTATCATTCTGTTTGTCTGTCTGTCATATTATTTACAGTATTGCTCTATTTTAGTTGTATTGTAGTTCTTTCTGTCCATATATCATTCCATATATCATTTTAACTCATCATAACTGTTCAACTCCTCATTATCTAAATGTATTTTAGCATAGCTGGAAGCTCAATTAACCAATCAGAATCCAGAGCCTGGCACAGGCTGACGTGGGAGTTCTGTGCCGCTGCCCATCTTCAGCTGTTTTCTCTCTGAAGGAGAGATCTGCTTTGTGCTCTTCCTTTCAAAAAAAAAAGAGAGCTGTTTTAGATGCCCTGGAATTCTCTTTACGCCCACATTTTCTACTTCTCTTTCTCCTCCTCCTCCCTGATGAGTGGCTGTCTGTTGCTTCTCATATCATTTCGCCCCTCAGCAACATGGGAAGCTTAGACGGTTTGTGAATATGTGTGTGCACGTGCATGTCCAATTCTATGCAATGATGAGTAAACCTATTCATAAGCATGCAAGTGCATTCGGCTAGCTAGCATGTCTAAATATAACTACAGTCACAAGTACAAGAAAATTCAGCTTGTCACTGTGCACTTATTGTGCCTAAATACTACAGTGATCAATAGAGATCCATCTCCTCCTCAACAACACTACTTCCTGTCTCCTTCCCAGCACCAGCCTGACAGATTAGAAGCTTTGTAGCCATTGAGGCACAAGCTTGTCGTAAAATAAAAGGGACCCACTCTTGTTCTGTCCAGTTAAATGCTGGTAATTGCCAGCCACCCATTTCTGATGTTTACAGCTTCCAGAGAGGCACAACTGTCAGTGCCTTCTTGCTAACTGTCTGCTCTTTTTGCGTTTAGATAGATGAGGAAAAACAACTGAAGAAGTCCTTTATATTTCCTTTGAGATGAATTTTCTTTGCTCAGGCAGGCAGCCTTTTACTATTTGGTACTATTTAACTAAAAGCTCCTCACGGCTGGAGTGGTATGTTTATGTGTGTGGGTAGGCAACCATTAGCTGTCACAGGCCGAGATGGAGCCCAGCCGAGTTAAAAGGAGCAACTTGCTCCAACATCGCAAATCAGCGAATATGTGAATTTCCACACCGACGGAATTGAGTGCAAATACATGGATGCGCACATACCAAACTAACCCATAAATGTGCAGTCGTTGTTTGTCTGCATGTGGCAGGAGATTTCCTGCAGGTGGGGGAGCGTTGAAGTGGGCGGACGCCTTGAAGTGTGGCGTAGCTTGATGGCACCGCCGCAAACTCATTCAATTTGTCTAAGGATCCCCCTCCGCACACACACACAGATTGTCTTTTAGCGGCGTGGGCAGATGCTCTGAAGCAGGGAGAATGGTTGCACCAGCGCTGGCTCTCTTCACCTCCCCTGGGGTCTGTTTTAAAGGATGATGGGATACGGGAGGGTGGAGGATATGTCATATTATTTTATTCTCATCTTTTCCTCATGCCCTTGCGTTGATGTGCGTGGACGTAGTTCAGCGAAACAGACCCGCTTTATTCCATGTTTTGTCCTCTTCTAACCTCCCCTGTCTCTGTCGTTCTTTCTCTCAGAAGTGTGTGTGGGTGATTATAGTGTGGATCTGTCTGGCTTTGCTTTTAGCGCACGCTGTCATTGCTTCTGGTTTAGGCAAGCGTTCTACTAAGTGTGTGCACTGACTAGTCTCTCTAGGGGAAATCTGCATTTGAGTGAAGGTGAAGATGGTCATGGGAACCCTTTGACTTGACCACTGATTAGCTTAGGGGGTTTTCGACCCCCCCATCTACACCCGAGAATGCTGTCAAGGACGTCGATGGCAGAGGGTTAGGCATTTAAAGTAGCACCTCAGAGAAGTGCAAAGTTCTCAGCTAAAACCCCAGCCTGCTTTCTCTACTGAATTATCATGCTATACATGAAGTGTCCAATTACTTTTCAATTGAATTTAATTTAATAGAAATTTTTCTGCAAATGTTTTTTTTTTCTTTTCTTTGTGTGCATGTGTGTGTTTTTTCTTTTGGTTTTGCTTTGTTTTCTTGTTAGTTTTTTGTGTGTGTGAGTTTTTTTTTTTTTTCTTTGTGTTTTAGTTTCATTTGGTTTGTTTGGTTTTGTTTATTTAGCTTTTTCTTTGGTTTTGCCTTGTTCTTGTTTCTGGTGTTGATGTTTTTTTGTTTTTCTTTTTTTAATTCTGTGTTTGTGTGTTTTTGGTTTGGTTTGATTTTGTGTTTGTTTTGGGGTTTTTTTGTTTCGCTTTGTTTTGTTTTTCTGTTTTCCAAAATAACATGTTCCATGCATGGTTGCCGTTTTATATGCTTTTGTTTGTTTGTTTTTTCTTCTTTTCTCCTTTTCTCCTTTTTTTCTTCTTTTACTAATTATGTACTTACAGTAGTCTTCCTAGGAGAATTCCAGAGGGCCAATGGAATCCTTTGACCTGTTGTATTACTTTGTCATTGATTAGCTTTTACATTTTTCAACACATCATCTACACTGAGAACACTTTCAGGGACATTGATGAAGCTTGGTAGAGTATTACACACATAACCTCATTTAAACTGAGAGAAGTGCAGTGTTCTATGCTAAAACCCCAGCCTGCTATCTCTGCTGCTGTTAGTTTTTCATATGAATGAGGAACACCATTCAGGCCAATTAGTATGTGTTTGTTTTTATGTTCTAACCAAAACATTTTAATAGAAAACTAAAGAGCCTTAGAGGCCCGTGAACTGCAGGGCCTTGGTTTGCCTACTCCTTTTATCCAATTAAGAGCGAGATTGATATGCCTCTGGAATGCATGCTGTGTTTAGGTGTTGCCTTAATGGTTATTCTCAGATCATAATAAATGTAGGTCAAACATGATTGGAAGTAATGGGTTTAATAGTCAGGTTATTAATCGTCTGAATGTGTAGGATAGTTGAATGGAATTATGGTGTTGGAAATACTCAGACCAAGGTGTCAGCTTAATTGATTTTCACATCACTGAATAACGGTGAGACAGGAGACCGCAAGAGAGTGAAAGGAAGTGTGGGAATTAGAGACTTTCATGCCAATATGATGAAATTGTTGCAATATTTTATTCCATACATATATGGCTTTTTCTTAAATGGTTGAAATTAATTTTACATTAGTTTCAACTCTGTATGGGTGTATTTCTGAAAATGTCGCATTATATTATACTTATATACTATATTTATTTAACTTAAATAGAAGAAATGATGATAATGTCTTATGCATAAAAATTACACAAATAAAAGTTGCATCTACCGTATGTACTGTATTTAAACTTTACAAAAGTTTTACATGTCCTATTTTTGTTTTTGCATTATTATGCTTTTTTTTTAAATAATCCATTGTCCAAATCACTTGTTCTGTATAGGGTTGTGTTTTTTTGTTGTCTTGTTTTTCGTTTTGCATTCATAGTTTAGTTGGCTTAAAAATTAGCAAAGGATTCAAAACTGTGTTTGTTTGAGATAATGCTCCTGGCGTGTGTATGGACACATATGGGCAGATATTATGTATGTTTTATGACACTGATCGTGATGGCAAACCAAATCAGTTGCCATATCCTTTAGTTTTCCTTTAGTTCTTTTAGTTCCAACTATATTTCAGTCGTTATGATCTGTTATTTTGCCCCCTTGAGTTTTCAGCTATTTTTTGTCATTTCTTAGAGCATGCTGGTACCATGGCATGGAATGGCTCTTTGACTTTTTTTGTTTCTCCCCTCAGAAATCAGACATTTTCTCAGCTGTTAAATTGCACTCCCGTTGCACTGAGGGGAAATTAATTACTTTCTCTCTCCGCCTCCCTCTTTTGGAGGAGAACAAGAATAAGAGTCACCACAGGGGAGAATTTGCTCCTTTTGCCATAAAAGTCATTGCATTCTATGTGTGTGTGCCTGTCTAGCTGTTTCAGGCTCTCTCTCCTTCTATCTCGCTTGCTTTGTCTTTTCATGCTTAGCCCTTCTGCTATTCGTGCGTTCTCTTGCCAGCTCTCTCCATCTGTAAACATGCTGTCTTTACCTTTTAGTGCTGTAGCCTGAAAGATGTTCTGCCTCTCACAGATTTAGTCTTGGCTTATGATTAGCTGATAAGCCAAATACTTTATCTACTGCCTTCAGTCTCATAGATTTGCATATTTACTGTATGGTCATGCATTTTAGTCTTGTGCTTGGTATATAGCTGTTGAGTTCAGAGTTCTAAAAACCAGGGAGTGAATTAGCATTTGATTTCTTTAGGATGTTTTTATGAGTCTGTGGTTAATGTTAACTTCCCCTTTTGTTCTACTAGCCTACCATTTGAAAGCTTGGGATGAGATTAAAAAAAAAAATACTGTTGCTGTTTCCTCAAAAATATTAAGCAGCACAACAGTTTTCAACATTGCTAATAATAAGAAATGCCTCTCAAATTAGCATTATTAGAATGATTTCTAAAGCATCATGTGACACTGACGACTGGAGAATTCAGCTTTGCCATTACAGGATCATATTACAGTCTCAAAATTGCTGTAATGTGTAATGACTACACCAGTTATTGAAATTCGTAGACGTTTCATGTTTGTGTAGTAAGTTGTTTTAAAATAGTTATTTTTTAAGTATAGTTTCCCATAACTTATGTGTTGGAAAGAAATACAAAAAATATTAAAGTCTCTTGAAGTATTGTTAACCTCAGAGTTGACTCATAAAAACTCATTAGTAATTCCAGAGGGAACCTTTGTCAAATTAGCATTCTGAATTGGCCTTCAAATAGACATCATTACTGAAAAGCCCTTTATTCTTTTTCTCTTTTTTTTTTATTATGTAAATGTTTCCCCTGCAAAAAGTACAAAAGACGTGTAACTCTGTCTCCGTCTTCCTTCTTTTCCTCAGTGTGAAATGAAAGATGTTGAGAATGAGGAAACGCGAATTTCACTATTCCTGGAACTGTTGGAGTCCAGCAATAAATGGGAGGAGTTTCAACACCTTATGCTCCTCCTACAGGCGTGGCCACCAGTGACTGACGGGAGCAGGTGAGACTTCGCTGTTGACACTCAATTTCCAATTTAAATTTTCACTTTAAAAAGTATAATGTACTACTTAAAAGTAGGTGATTGGTTGACAGAGACGACAGTGATCATTACACTAAATATCTGACTGCAGAATGCCAAGATTGACCAATCAGAAACAAGTATTTGTCAGAGACCAATCACTTTTGACAAATAATGTCTTTTTGAATCTCTTCTATTCTCTGCATTTTCTTTCAGAAAGATTATTCTCTTTAATATATTTATATAGGTTTGATGAGGTAAATTGTTGTGTATTATATAACTAAATGAGTTTTTGAGGTTAAAGTCGAGGCTGTCAGAATGTGCTCTGATGAGCTGTTCAGTATTTGGATCAATAGACACAAAGCATATAACCCGGCTGATTATGCATTGTGCCACATTTTCAAATAGCTTGAGTTTTTTTGTTTTCATCAAGAGTTTCAAATTAACATTCTTAGAGAAGAACACTTGAGCGTGTGTGTGTCCATGTAATCTCTTTTGTGTGTTTGTCATTATGCTCTTTGGCATTTGAACAAAAGGTGAGTGTGATAAGGAGCTAAATGTAGAGAGGATAAAGGAGAGCTTGACTATACATTCATTTATTCACGCGACCATGTGCTGCATTTGTGATCACACAGTGCACCGGGTGTGTGTATCATCACTTAAGATTCAGATGGCACATTTGCTGTCTCCTAAACACCTGTCTTGTCGCTCCTCATTCAGTCTTGCTTTACTTAGTCCCAGAAAAAGGCCATCCAAATGGAAATCAATTTAAATTGACACCATGCAGAGCTCTGGGTGGCAGCCTTTTCTTAGAGGATACATGAAACTGGCCACACCATGATCCCTTTAAAGTATCTGTAATGTGTTTCCCATTAGAGCTCTGCAGGTTTCATTCAGCCTTAAAGAGATAGTTCTCATTCCCAAAAAACGGAGGCTAAAAAAAAAAAAAAGTGGTCAATATGTCTCAAATTATATAATCTTATGAGGTTATATATCAGCTTTGTGTGATTCATGTCAACAAAATCTTAGTCGAATATGCTAGTGGCATAGATAGGATGTCACTAACATCAAACATAATTGTTTTTTTAAATTTCTTGTAACCAATGGAATATTTATGGTGATTTTATAGTTTTATAGAGAAGGTCTAGGTGAAAGATACTTTAAAATTCACCTTTTGTTAAAATAGCAGCATATGGGTTTAAAAAACAACATGAGGGTGAGTTTGCGTTTTTAATGAAGCTTTTCTTGAAGTAGGTCTTCATAGCCAATCTATGTACCCTGCTGTAATGAACGTAATTAAGTTTTCCAGGTTCCTCGTTGTCTCTGTAACTGTGGACTGCGTTATTATCTACAGTAAAGCATTCTGTGTAGGAAAGACCAATTCCAATTATAAGAGGAATCAGTGTGTGTGCGATTGCATTTGATTATGATTGTGTGTTTATCTCAGTCGGCAGTGGAGTTTGTTAGAAGGCTTCTCTCATCTCTCGTAGAAGTCTGGAGATAAGCATATGCGCTGTTTTGTAGCTGCACGCGTGTAATATGCCATGATAATTATGATTGGATTTCTTTTTCATTATACAGAGCTTTCCTATTAAAAGTTCGACGATGCCTTATGAACTTTGATTATTCTTATTTCGTGTCATAACATCTTTAGCACTGTTTTGAGTGTTGGTTTTTTTAGACACATATGTGTCTCTCTACACAGGTTGGAGACGGAGCAGAACCCCTGGGTGGCTCTTACACATGCCCTGCTTGCACATTCCTCAAGCCTTTCTCAAGTCAACATTGGGGTTGAGGTTCTGACTATGTGTCGCTCGCTCTACCCAACCAAACACAAACTTAACCCACAGGTAAGAGTGTATGTGTCATCATGACTACACACTGACAGCATGATTAAAGTAAAAAAAAAAAGATGCGAAGAAACGCTTCTACCTTTGTTATAGTGTTTTCTTGTAACTTGTTACTGTGAGTGCAGCTCTGCTACTGTATGTCGATTATAATGTGACATTCACACTTCACTTCCGTTTATTCTAGTGCATTGGGTACATTTGCTCTCTGCTGTTGAACGCTGGGATTACGCTGCCCGCTCTGAAGTTGATGACAGAGAGTGAGGATGAGCATCTGCGCAAACTGACCCAGGATCAGATCAAAAACATCACTGATGTAAGTTTCCTTTTGACTGCGATTTCTTTCACAGGCTAAATCTGGGGCCTGTACCATGAAGCCGGATTAGCAGGCTAGCCAGGTAAGTTTAGGATTAGTTTGCACCAATCCTGGGTTTTAGGTACCATGAAAGAAACTTGGCTTCATTTGGTTTTAATTGCCATGGTAACTTGCGCTGCACAGCTAACCTGCTCTGGAGCAGGTTATGTTCTGAATTAGAGAGCTCAAAGCGAAATTTGACCAATCAGCTTCCAGCAAGGTGACACATGTCTGATGCAATAAACCAGATTAGATTATTATTTTTAGAATTACTTTATTTTTATATAATTATTATCTCCTTAATCCATTACACAAGCCAGTTCAGTTTAATAGCAATAGGCTTTTAAATTAATATAAATGTAGATAATACAGCTTTCTTCCAAGTTCTTTTTCCTCAAGTGTTCCTCTTTCATTAAAAGATTGTTTCATCTTGCTGTGTAAATGTGATTAAATTCCTCATATTGTTCAATCTTTTAACCTTTGGTAAGGAATCAGACTCTCTCACAAGAAATGATTAAAAGTTTAAAAGCATGTGATTGGCTGCTTATTGCTGATGTCACACGTTCATGTGCACGTGCTACTCAGGATCAAGCCTGGGTTAACAAAGAAAGTTGATGAGCTTCATCATGGTACCAATAATGTCTAATTGCATCGGTTTGTATTTGTCAACCCAAAACTAATCCTGTAACTCTGAGTTTGTTTAGCCACCATCATGGTACAGGCCCCTGGTCTGTTGGACTTTGTTGCACAAAAATAAACAATATTTTTTTGCTTCAGCTTACTGTATGTATTCAGTCATTATTCAATAGTATGCTAAAATAATTAGAATAATAATTAAATAATATTAAAATTAAAATAATTTTTTTATATGGAAAAAACTTACTTCTCACTGTTCTCAGGGCAAATATTTATATGCGATTAAAATGCGATTAATTAATTACAAAGCCTCTAATTAATTAGATTTTTTTCCATCGATATCTTTTTAGACTGATCAGACTTACATTTTTTTTATTATGAATTATTAAATGTGAAAAATGTCCCATAGACTTACATTGGATTAGAAAAAGTGTGCCTCTACAGGCGCAATACCGCCAGCGGGAGGAGCTTGTTTGACCTGGTTTCGCTTTTAAAATTTTGAAAAATATATGACATGCTATTTTACATTTGATGTTTCCACTTCCAGATCTAAACACCTAAAAACCTTTTATTGTCTTCTTGCATTTTATGTTGTTTAAAAAATGATGGCCACAATGCCAGTGTTGTCCACACGAGGGAGCCAGAGGATAACAAATCATTCAAGATCAGTTCAAAGACTTCAAAAGGTTTCATTTAAGTGACTGAATAAGGACACTCAAGTACTCTACTAGTTATTATTATGATTATTATTATTATTATAGCGGTAGTATTATATGAGTAATATTTTTTACTCAATTGCTGTAGTTTAGAAAGGTAGAAACTTTTATTTTGTTGATCTTTACATGTTCTTTAAGTGTATAATTTTTTAAACGAAGTTAAAAATGTTGTTAAGAGTAAAGCCAAAAGACACACACAAAACAAAACCTTTGGTTGCAGAATCACCGCATACTGAGTTTTATATGAGCTAAAACAAACAAGACATGTCATTATTATATCCAGAGAGCTATTATCGTGCAAAGCTGCTTTTGGACAGTCACAAAGCACATGAAGAACATCTATCCATTACATAGTGCTCTGTAATCCTTCATTTGTTCAGTATAGCCATCTCTCAGACTTCTGTCACAGTTCTTGGCAGATCTGTGGTTAGTCTTTTATCGCAGTGACAGCTTCTTTACTGCATCCATATCAATGTGTGTCTCGCAGGACATCTGTAAAGCCCTCTGGTGCCACCGGGTCGGAAGAAAATGCGAGACCAAGTTCATGCCGGCAGCCGAGGGCTCAGCCTGCGGTCCAGAGATGGTGAGTCACGCTCACACCACACAGTCATGTCTTCAGAAGCATCTCATCTTAAAAAGAGTTCCCTCTCACTCCGCACAAGCGCTCTGTTTCTTGTCACTGAAGGAGTTTAATCATAAACATGAGAAGCCCCGGAGACTGATGTGAGAATAGATTCAGACTTCTGTGTGCATGTGCACTAGAAAAATCTCTTAAACACAGATTTGAATAAACTCTACTTATAATATTCTATTCATTCTATCAGATGTAATGTTTTATTTAAAGTACATTTTAATCATATATTTTTACATTCATGTTTAATATTCTTTAAATTATTATGCTTTGAGGAAGTTCCCTTATTTTGATGCGTTGACTAACATACAGTACTAAAGCAAATGTAAAACTTAAAAATTTTGCTTTTTATTGTATTTATTGGCATGCATATTTCTAGAATATTAGCCATTTATTAGTGCTAATTAAGAATAATGCCTTATTCTAAATCCCTAATCCTACCCAATACCTAATACTAACTATTAATGAGCAGCAAATTAAAAAATGATTGAGGGAAAAGTCACAGTTAGCTAGCAAGTGTTACCATGATGATGAAATTAAGTCCTACTTAAGTGGGTTGGAAAAAGCACTAAGTAGGTAAAAACTACATTTACTAGATTTTTGTTTAAAATATGATACATATTAATTGCAATTACCATGCAACTGAGTGTCCAAAAATTTTACACTTTCGTTCTCACTTAAGTATATTATTTTGAAGTATTATTTCCGTCATAAACACTTTTTATAGTATAGTAATAAAATAAGAGAAAATGAATATGAATAGAGTTCTGAATACTGCGGGTGATGTTTCTAGACCTTATTTAGGGTCAGTCTGTCATCTCAGACCCTTAGTCTTTAATTATCTTGACTCAGAAGTGTGTGGCGTGGATCTGGATACTTTGCTGTTTGAACAACAAAAGGAGGTGCCAGACGCACCAAACATGAATCCGGGCCGCTGGTCTGATCCTCGTCAGACTGATCAGTGTTGTGTTAGACACAGTTTTCGTCACCGCTCTCCTCCCTCCCCTGTCGTCCCGTAGGATGCCTTTCCACTGATTCTGGCCCTTCACAGCAGATTGGGTTTAATGAGCTCATGCGGGCCTGGGCTGACCTCCTGGGCTGTCTCTTTACTATCATACATTACTGAAGGTCTGAACAGCTCTTCTCTTACGAACACACACTGATATGGAGGCCAGCGCTGGTGGTCTGGATGTCTTTCACACGTGTTCCTCGAGGTGTTTGGTTTGTGATATATTAGACACGACAGTTTAATCGGAGGTACACAGCGCTAATGATGACGCTCTCCTCTAGGAATCCTGCCCATCTGCGTGTAGGAAATATCAGCTCTGTTACATGAGCCAGAGAATCGGATTCAGTTACACACAGGGTGTGAAGAGCGCTGGACTGGGACTATCGCTCATTCACTCTTTAACCTCTCGCAAAGAGCTGAATTAGATGGAATTGCTGTCTGATGGGAATTGAAATGAATCTGTGAAGCTAGGCCATTCAATCAGTAGTTTTTACTCTCCCATGTTCTTCCAGACCATTCCAAATTCCCCTCAGTTAAACACAGAAATAGTAATAATAATAATAAAAGCCTTTGCATTAAAATTGAAATAATTTCTTGTTTAGCTCGGCGATGGTAAAAAAAAAAAAAGCATCACGATGCAATTTTGCTCATTAAAAAAGAAAAAATCCAGATTTGCAATGTTTGTTTGTAGGGCTCTACAATTTAGCATTTTTTCAATAAATAACTGGAAAATTAAAATATTATTGTTACGACTTGCATTGTGGAGAACAAACACGCAGGAAAAAGAGTGCAAAATCAATGTCTTTTAATGACTAGCGCTGAAGATGAAGTAGCACGCACAATATGACATTAAGAACAAGAATCACGGACAAACTCAAACTGAAAAGGACATGAACTAATACACAAGGACTAATGAACTAGACTTAGAACAGCTGGAAAATCAATCAACTAATAATTACACAGACACAGGAAGGACCAAATATGGATAAACAGGAACTAAAACAGGAAGACATGAAAACGAAACTAAGAACAAAACTAAACTGACAGGAAACGTAACAATTGTTAATAATAATAATAATAATAATAATAATAAACAAATAAAAAAAATTGAATAAAATAAAATCAAAACCTAATTTTTGATTGAATATGAAATAATTCATCTGGACAAATTTAAAGGCGATTTTCTCAATATTTAGATTATTTTTGCACCCTTTGATTCCAGATTTTCCATTAATTGTATATCAGACAAATTCTGTCAGATCCTAACAAACCTTAATTATTCTGCTTTCAGATGATGTAGAACTCTTAATTTGAAAATGTTTCCTCATGATGATGGTTTTGTAGTCCAGGGTCACAAATATAGGAAATGTGTCATTTTTATGACACTTTATTTTGTTTGTTTTGTCATTTTTAAGATTTACGTTTATGGAAAAGATGACAGAAATGATGACAGAATCTGTAAATGTGAAGGCCACAGTCGCGCTGATGTGTGTGTTTTTGCAGTGGTGTCGTCGGGGTCAGTGTGTAAAGCAGGGTGATGAAGGTCCGAAGCCGGTTCATGGTCAGTGGTCATCCTGGTCCGGCTGGTCCAGCTGCTCCAGAAGCTGTGAGAGTGGAGTGACCTACAGAGAGAGACACTGCAGCAGCCCCAGGTACAAACAGCAATAACAATCACATGAGCTGTTCAAAGACACATTAACTTGATATATTTTATTCGTGACATTAATGATGTTTATAAAGTGACAAACTTTTTCTATTTTTAATAAATGCTGTTGTTTTGAAATGTGTATTTATCTGTGAATCCTGAGAAATATAACATGCATCACAGTTTTCAGAAAAATACTGAGCAGCACAACTGTCTTCAGCATTGAAAATAATCAGAAATGTTTGCTGAGCAGCAAATCAATATATTAGAACAATTTCTGAAGAATCATGTGACAAAATTCAGCTGAACATCACAGAAATAAATTACAGTTTAACACTGATTCACATAAAAGTCCTAAAAAGTAATTGTCACGATCTGCAGGAAGTGCCAGTTGGACTTTTGGTATTGCACTTCCAGCCTCATTTTTGTATGTTGAGTTTTTCCACTCCTTGTATGTCATGTCGCATGTGCTCCTTGTCTCCACCCACCTCATGTGTTCCCCTAGCAACTGATATGTTCTCCTCCCCTTCATATCGTTAACCTCTGTATTTATACCCCACATCTTCCCAGTGTTCCCCGATCATCATTGTGTAAGGTTCGTCCTACCCTTGTAAGTGTTTTCCCCTGTTATTGTTAGTTACCTGGATTCTTGTTGCCGACCCCGATTGCCTTTTGACCACGATTCTCGTCTTCTCCCCCTGGACCCTGTTTGTGTATCGCCTGACCCATTGCTTGTTTCTGGACTCTCTCACTATTAAACCCACTTGGATCCGACTGCCTCCCTTGATCATTTGTTACAGTAATAATATTTTACAATACTACTGTTTTTTTTTTGTTTGTTTTTTTATTGAAAAAATGCAGACACACACACACACACATATATATATATATATATATATATATAATATATTATTTAGTTTTTTAACAATCAATTGGTGATTATTTTGAACTTGGTTTGAAACTGCAATCTTTGTAATTCCCTGTCTTCTAGCATTACTATTCATCTGAAGGCTATTTTATTAATATATATATATATATATTATACTAGTTTTTCATGTCTGCTCATGGAAAGACACATTTTCAGCCAATCAGCTGAGCCTCATGCCATGAACCCCTCTATAGAGGAAGGTAAGCTAACAGAAAATGAGCCGCTGAGATGCATGTGATCCTGTGAAATACTGTACTTCTACTTGATTTTTCATTTCCCACAAGCAGGAATATAAGAACTGCCGCACGGAAAATGCTGGCATTGTAAGAGAGTTTGATTCATGCTCTGATAATCATTCATCTTGTTCATCATATGATGCTCTATGCACCGCTGCACTTCATATACAAACACTTTCCTCGGCAGAAATTTCATTTTAAGCGTCAAGAAAATGGATTCCTTGTCAAAATAGAATGACATCTTAATTTTATTGGCAATACATCTCATTACTACAACAAACATTACAGCCGCTTGGCAACCGAGAGTGACTGAATGAAGTTGCTGTTGCTGTAAATCAGGACGTGTTTCTTTCCTTCTCTCCCAGGCCGATGTATGGCGGCAGGTTTTGCGAGGGCTCGTCTCGCTCCTATAAACTGTGTAACACCGCTGACTGTCCTCAAAACGCCGTGGACTTCAGAGCTGCCCAGTGCGCCGAGTTCAACAGCAGACCCTTCCGCGGGTGGCACTACAAGTGGAAGCCCTACACACACGTGGACGGTGGGTATAAACCTGTATCTCTACCGGTCCAGGGGATGTTTCGAAAGAAACGAGCAGTGCATTTGACAAAAATCTGGGTAAAACCATTACTGTATGATATATTTGAAGTAATACTAAAGTATGTTCTGCCTTCACATAATATTCACCCCCTTGAATTTTTCACATTTTGTTTCTGTCACTCCTTCAAAAAGTGTAACACATGGAAAATGCGTCTTCCTTCCACCACATCATAAATTCAACATACTGTATGTATGCAGCCCAAAGAAAATAATATCTCAGAAGCGAAAGATGTTTCTCACCCCCCCTGAAGTCATTAGTTTTTATCTGTCCTTTAGAAATGATTAGAGTCATGCATCTTCTCGCAGGTATGACTGGAATCTCTATTCTTCAGCAAGTGTCTAGATATCTGATGAATTAGATGGAGAAAGCTGGATCTATCACAAGTCTGATGTATTTCAAACGATTTCTTCTGTGTTCGTTCGGTCCTTGGATCTTGACACTTCGTGCAGATCGCTGTAAGACTGAGCAAGATCTCATCAAGCGTCTTTCTGTAAATGGCTTCATCCAGATTGGCATTAATGGAAACAAGCCTTTTATTAGTATTGATGCCTTGAGATATACCATCTCATTTTCAATGAAACACGCAATCAACAAAGCAAAAAACTAATTTCCTCATTAAAAGCAATCCCTAAGCATGACTCTGCTATTTCATCCATTCTTGATGATGTTTCCATTTAGGAAATGTTTCTGGATATATATTCTTGTTGCTTCTGAAACCATATTTAACATCAACGATTCAGATTTTAGGATTTTGTGAAAAACAAACACACTTTAGCTCACTTATCCAAAAAAAGCACTTATTATGGTTTAGAATGGGGATGGGGTTTCTTCAACAGTCTTGTTGACCAGATTTTTTCCCCTCTGACTTTAAGGCGAGATAATGAAGGGATTGAGCTGGGACAGAGTTTGTAGTGCTTCTAGGAAGATCCAGAACTCTGTCAGTCTTTCTTTAACCATTCCCAGCTGTTTTCCTCCTAGCAGCTTGATCTCAAAGATCCTCAGGCCTTATTAGTTATGAGACTCACTGAGTCAGTGAAATCTCAGCAAGGGTGCAACTTTGCTTTGAGAAGTGGAGAGACAGAAAATTGGGAAATTTTTTTTTATCATATTTAATGCATTAACATGTGATTTCTTTTATGTTTAAGGACTATGGTAATAGAAAATCCAGGAAATAATTAAGTTAATTATAATGATACATTTTGCCAAAAGGAATATCACCAAGATTTCAAAGAATCAAAAATGTGTGTGAAAAAATGTAAATAAGTGAGACTTAATTTCAAACTAACTACTGTAATTAAAAATGGATTAACAACCACCATTACTGAATGAACAAATGCTGCTTTCTCTGTTCTGAAGCAGCTCCACGACATCTGTCCTCGAATATGAAAATAAGTTATGATCATATTGAGTCTAACATTAAACTAGCATCTAGAGTGTTGTCTGGATAACCTATAGACAGCGCCCATGTTTGTGCAGTTGTTCGCATCAATGCACCGTTTCTCTGTAGACTAATTCAAAGCGCATACATCATATATTATTTTATGTAAAATTGTTTATATGGTAAGAAAAGACCAGTTACATATCAAACATATATTTCTTCATTTGATGTTGCTTTAAAACGTTAAAATGATTGTAGTATAAAACTTATAAAAGTGGAAACAGCTTACAATACTCATTCAAGAATAAGGCATTGTTCGAAACTATTTTAAATATTTATTTTATTTATGTACTTTCACAATAAAAAAAAAAAACAGTTGTGTCCCACCAGGCACTGGACGTCCATATAACGGCGTACAGATGTTGCATTTTGATTGAAAATGAAAATCGGGCTGACGTCAGTATTTGATGTCAATTTGACGTTGACTTAACATTGAATTTGGTTACACAACCTAAAAAACAATGTAAAAAAACGTCAGGTGACATCAGTATTGGATGACAGTTTAACATTGACTTTAGACGTTGAATTTGCATTGAATTCACCTGACGTCGCAACCAAAATGTAACAAATATCAATGTCTTATGATGTTGTGTATCTGCTGGGGTATTTGTAGATAAAGGAAACTTCTTTAATCCTTTCTAAAGACAGCATCAAAGAAATGATCTGAAATTCTGCCTATAGGCTACTTGTTGCATTTTTTTTCTTTAGTTTTGTTAATTTAGTATTTATTTAGAAATAAATATTTTGCTTGTGGGCCTATTTAGGCTATTGTTTTTCTCTGTTGGCACAAGCTCTGCGCGTGATGTGATGTGAATCTTCACGTTCTCATCTTGGCACAAATAAAATTAAACCCTGAAAACTAATTTAGCTGTTTTTAATGGATGACAGCCATGTAATTCAATCCAATCCAATCCAAATTTAATCTGAATTCATTCGGTTATGAAAAATTAAATAACCGAAATTACCGAACTATTCCTAGGTTCATTCCTATTTCCGATGTAGTCTGATAAAAGTTCATCAGGAAAAAAATTAATAATACTAATAATACAACTGCTTTTGCTTATGAATAGCATACACGGGCAGACTCTCAGTGTAACTCAGTGTTACTTTGAAAGTGGGGGGGGTACGAACAGGATTTTTAAGTCATCCCCAGTGGAAATTGTGCCCCTGATTTTCAGACAATGGAACGTGGATGGATTTGAAAGCAACACAGTTGGTTTAGAACAAACACAGTTTGTAACCTGGTTAACAAATTTACCTGGATAACAATGTTAGGCTATTCAAACCAATCAATTAAGATAGACATCCTATGTCAAGGCGCCGTAATTTCAGAATGTCACAGAGCAGAAATCCAACACTTTTGTATTTACTGTCCACATGTTATAGGACATGTATTTGTAGGGAACTACTGTATGCCTGATATTCCTTGCGTGTGTGTGTGTTGTTCCAGATCAGGACGTATGTAAGCTCTACTGCTTCGCTGAAGGCTATGACTTCTTCTTCGCCCTCTCCAGTAAAGTCAAGGATGGGACGCTCTGCTCACAGGACAGCTCCGATGTCTGCATTGATGGCATTTGTGAGGTAATGTACAATATTCACAATATTTCACTTCTGACATGATGCGAGTACTGCATAACCTGAGGTCTGAATTCACTGTCTCTGTAGATATTATACATGTGGATATCAGTGTTGATGAAAGTTTCTTTTAAAACTAATGCATTACAATATTGCTTGCTCCCTAACTAATTGATTTATTAAATTACTTTTTATGGAAAGCAGCCTAATGCGTTATTTAACTTTTGCATTACGTCTTCTCCTCTGGCCTGTGCTTTTATATTCTATTTTTGGTTAATGTAAAAAGCCCTTACGCATCAAAAGCCAAATGAAAAAGCTTTAGGCTGAGAGAAATGTCAGTTCAAAAGCTCAAACAAACCTTTCAGCTGTATAAAGTTCAACACTTTCATCTCAACAACAAAAAATAACTAAAAAATTAAACATGCAATGAAACAAATTTTATGATTGTCTAATGTCATTTTTACAACATTGAAGACTGGTTTATAAAATGGGATTAAATGCATTTTTGCAGGTTTGTATTTTACTGCTTTCATTCATTTTAAGCAGGGCTGGCCCTGGCCAGATTTAACCTGGTGCCCCTTACCTCACAGCCCATTCCACCAATAATCATGGTGTTCAAACATTCACACAGACGCTGCATAGCTTTGTCTTGTTTTTTATATATTTTTATTGGAATCATGCCAATTAATTTGTATGACCACACAACCCCACCTTAAACCTACTCATTATAAAAATGTGACTCAAAGGGTTTTATGAACACATGTATTCTCTGGATTCGAACCCATGCTCAGATGATCCCATCTTATTAACTAACACATTGCTCTGCAAACTGAGCTATGTCAATCCAAAGCTATGTCATGTTTGTACAAATGACCTATACGGGTGTATTAGTTGGAGGACAGCTTGAACTTGAGCTAAGAATGGACATTGCATTTGTAGCAGTATTTGTTATTTTTCTTATTTAATTATTGACAGTTAACCTTATTAATGAAAAGTGTTCGTTTCTAGTAGATGGCAGCGCCATCGCCCTTTTTAACGTTATTTTAACATTTTGAACTAGACTAAGCCAACATAAAGTTTGTTCCAAATTTTCACCTCATCTTCTTTAATATTATCATCATCATTCATTAAATACTTTTACCTCTTTCTTTGTACCGTTTTTCTTATTCTCCTCTTTTTATTCTTCCCTGGGCACCAGAGGGCTTCTTGACATTATGGTAGATGTTCACTGATAAATTGTCACTATCAGGTAACTGATGCATGTGAAAGTGGCTGCACAAGGAAAGATAGACCATGCGTCATTTAGAGAGAGCAATAAAACTGTTGATTTTTTTGTACAATCTCTCTCTTTGTAATTAAAAAAGAAATTGTTAAAAAAAGGACTGGTTTTGGCACCCTTAGGGATCGGCACCCTTAGCATTTGTCTGTTCCGCCTATGCCCAGGACCGGCCCTGCTGTTGAGGAATGCTGAATCTGTTTTTTGGTGCAAGTGAGATGAGATAGATACTGTATAGTTACTTTAAAGTGGTTATTTTGAAGAGTAATATGATTTTCAGCTGAAAATGTATTCAATGCGAAATATTCTTTTCTTATTTGTGTTGTATTCTCCGTCCAGTGGTTTGTTGAGTTGTGATACATAGCTACATATAATAATAGGATCATGCTGTTGGTTGTTTTGCTTTTCTCTGGTAATGGACTACTGAAACAGTGTGTGTGTTATCATCAAAACCAGAGATTTTCAAGAGGATTCATCTGTGATAAATTCTCCCAATGTTAATGTTTTCTTCTGCTGTAGAAATCCCTCTTGAGAGTCAAAGCAATCAAGTGTATTTCATCTCCGTTTGGTTCAGAGAGCTGAAGGCTTTTCTTCTGAACACACATCAGTTTCATATTGTGTGTTTGGATGTTTGCAGCGAAAGAGCCAGCTACTATTTAGTTCCATTAAATTTAACTTCAGCCGCTGCGTTTCGCTGACAACATTTCAAATCTGCTGGTAAATTAAAAGAGAAATTATTTTTGCATGAAATAGTGACAAATTGCAGCGGACCGGAACATTTGTAGTTCAGCAGATTTAGTTTCAATAAGCAGCATGATGAATCATCGGAATCATTTGTCATTTCATGTTTTAGATTATACATGAGTCGATGACATAGGCAGTTTGCACTGAAAATATAACACAAAGAAAATCTGTGTACACTGAACATGACGTGTGTTGAAATCATTACGCTTTTGTGCGTCTTTCTCTAAGAGAATCTTTGTAGTTTGGAGTGTCTTGTACCTCTTTATTCATAGTTAGTGATGAAAAAGTCTTTAAACATATTTAATCATTAAAACATTACGTTTTCTGTTTAATTTAATTGCATTTTGGTTTTGGTTTTCTGAGCAAAAAAATAAAAAATAATACCTATTTCCCTGATTTACCAAAAAACACACTACCCTTACTTTCTATGGACATTAACCACTTTTATAAATTAATTTTGATATGTACATCTTGACATCTTTGACCTATGTACATATGAGCATGTGTATGACAGTCTTCTAAAACATCTGAATCCAGTGGGTTTTTAGTCCTTGGTAGACTGGAGGTGGAGGCACCTCCTCTTCTCTCATGATTTGAATGACCTGTTGTAACTGGTGTGATAATTCTGCCTGTGTGTTTGCTGAGAGCTCCTGGTTTGTGTTTCAGAGAGTGGGCTGTGACAGGGTGCTGGGATCTAGCGCTGTGCCAGACCTGTGTGGAGTCTGCAAGGGAGATAACTCCACCTGCAAAATCTACAGAGGACAATACACCAAACAACATTACCTGAGCCGTACGTACTACACCTAAACCTAATCTTCCCCATGAGTAATCCCTATAACCAGAGGAAATGATAGATCATTGACACTGATGTACAAGCACCAAACACACTGATGACTGTTCTTCATCTGATTGGTAAATCACAATGCTGTTCTAGGGTCAACAAAGATGTTGGTCCATGGACTTATTTCTGAAATTACTTGTATAGTTTTATTGTGTTGTATTCACATTCCTTTCATTAAAATAGCTGTGCAAATCATTATCTTTTCCCCACATTGTTTTACACAGTTAAATGTAGCATTTATGTCAATGGGTTTATGCAAATCTTGTTTTAAACAATGTGACCAACAGTGAAAGACAGCATGACAAGGTTACTGTGTTTAACCCCCAAAGGGTGTGACTTTGCTGGTGCGGTGAGACGTCAGGTGAGTGCTGCTGTGAATCCTTTACCCTTTTCCCAGTGAACGGTGGGTGATCCGTGAGGTGGTGCTCTTCCTAGATGAGTGAGGTGGCTGGGCCAAGCGGTCACGGCGAGTATTCTGGTAAGAGAGAGAGACAAAGTCAGTATTAGCTTCAAGCAGCATGGAGATGCGTCTCAGAGCCAAGAGAGGCCATCTGCGTTGATGTGGTGCACGTCGAAATGAAAATCCTTGAGCATCAGGAACCATCGAGTGACCTGGTCCATCCACTGTAAAGGAGCATGGTCAATGAATAAGTGAAACTTACGGACTAAAAGGTAGTACCTGAGCTCCAGGACTGCCCATTTGATGGCTAGGGCTTCCTTCTCGACCGTGGCGTAGTTTCTCTCGGTCTGGGTCAGCTTCCGGCTGATGTACATGACAGGATGCTCCTCTCCCTCTTGCACCTGGGAGAGCACGCCCCCGAGTCCTGTGCCAGAAGCATCTGTCTGCAGTGTGTTTTGGGCTCCTAAAGAGAGTGAGCCAGTTCCAAAAATGTTTCAGTCTTATTTTTAGGAACAACTAAGAGCTGTTTTACCTCCCCCCTCTGCTGGGCGACACAGTACAGCAAGCCGTTCCTGATAATAAAGTGCGGGAGAGGGTGAGGAACCTGGCTCCAGCAGTTTTTAAGCCAGTCATCCTCGCGTTGGGCCACCCTGAAGGCGCCCCCTCCCGTGACCTGTTGAAACACATCATTATAGACATTAGCATCACAAGAGGGGTGCTCACCATCTCCCGCTGTCCGTCATAAGACGGGCTGGTCTGTGTCACCCTGCGACAGCCTCTGTGTCCTGCGGCTTGATGGTGGGGCTGGTTGTGTGGTTCAGATCAGGGCCTCTTCAAACCCCGGCCAGTCGTGACCCAACAGCACAGGAAGGTAAGTCTTACAGAACTCCGACCTCTAACTTCCATTTTTTTCCTCACTGACACATTGTGACCAGTTAAGTAGGCACCTGTAGAGTGTCTCCATGGACGCAGGTGGTAGGTCGTGTCCGCCAGCTCGATGGCGTCCACAAGTTGTTGCAGGCTCCGGGGTCCTCTCATGCTGACAGCTTGCTGAATCGGCCGGGGCAGCGAGCGAATCGGGGGCCTGGGTGCGGCTGGCAGGCGTGGCTTGTATTCCCACTCATGGAACTGTTGGGCCGCTGCAATGGGTGACAGTCCCAGTCGGCCCAATATTTCTCTTTTTAAAGCATAATAATTATCTCTTTCATCAAACGGCAGGGAGAAATAAGCTTGTTGCGCCTCTCCGATGAGTAATGGTGCCAGCACCGCAACCCAGGGGTCTCGGTGCAAACCCTCCATGTCGGCCACCAACTCAAACATTTGGAAAAAGCATTCCACATCATCATCTGCAGTGAGTTTTGGGATTA
Source organism: Enteromius viviparus (assembly GCA_032353835.1). Taxonomy (NCBI): domain Eukaryota; kingdom Metazoa; phylum Chordata; class Actinopteri; order Cypriniformes; family Cyprinidae; genus Enteromius; species Enteromius viviparus. Next base: position 49,467 of record JAUCNO010000055.1, read on the forward strand.
ACCGGGTGGCTGCAGATCGCGGATCAGGTAGTGGGACCGTGCAAGCTGTCACGTGACAAATTTTTAGTGAGCTGCTCCTCAAAATGTTCCTGGCGCTCAGCGAGGCGGTTGAAACAGGCTTGATCGTGGACACTATTCCGCAATTCCTCCATTCCAGCAGGGGGAGGAACGCTTGCTGAAGAACAAAAAGTGAGGGTGAGTAAACACAATGAAGCAGTGTACAACCGGAAAAAAATTTTCTCTTCATCCCTTGCCGGTGTCTTTTCGCTGTTTTATTGGCCCGTATTCTCCACCAACTGTGACCAACGGTGAAAGACAACACAACAAGGGCACTGTCTCTACCCCCCGAAGGGTCGATTTTATTGACAGAAGTAATTGTATAACTTCAGAAGTGACTTTGCTGGTGTGGTGAGAAGTCTGGTGAGTGCTGCTGTGAATCCTGCTGTGCTGTGAACGAGAGTGTCTTTTGAATAAGATGTGAACGCGTTAACGGAGCGGGATAATTTCAGCGATTAAAACCTTGAATTTTACTCTCTTCTTTGCATAAAGACATTGTATGGCTTTAGAAGAACTTGAAATGCAACACAGCTTGTTGGTAATGCTTTTTTTACTGCTAATGGTCAGTTTTTGCAATAAATACCTGTGACTGCGCTTATACTGTATTGTCTGTGTGTGTTTTATATTGTTCAGAAGTGGGTAGTTTAGGGTAAAGGTGGGGCTAGGTGCTACAATAAAAGTATACATTTTATATCAAATGAATTCAGTTATTCGTGAGTGGATCACAGCTGATGCCTGTCACTGACGACAACGTGACAAAAATGTAACAGTCATACAATTCAAGGGCCGTTATTGTAACCCCTTTACATTTTGCACTTTGGACCAATGTAGTCAGGGTACGTTTATATGAGACTGGGTTGCAACCACACAAGACATGAAGCGTGTCTTACTGTCTCGCCATGCTGACTGCTTTTGATGTTCATTTTGTCAAAGGCAGTCTTTTTGAATTCAGTACAATAAGTTGATCTGTTTTTATAGTGTTTTTATACATTTTTATAGTGCTAAAGATTTTTAAATATTTATGATAAATTAAAACATTAGGAATAGTTAATCCTGCAAAATGAAAATTTGCTCAATAGTTACTGTAAAAAATGAGTTAGCTTGTTTACTGATTTGGAGATTTTGTATTCATTTATTTTTATTTTTACTAACTGGATTTTACTGACTGTTAAAGGTCAGTTTCATTACTAACTATATTAAAGCAGTATTTCCCAACAATGTTCCTGGAGGCCCCCCAACAACTTCATGTTTTCTTAATCAAACACACCTGATGCAGCTCATTAGTAGAGACTCCAAGAGCTGAAATATGTGTCAGACAAAGGAGAGATATATATGCAGTGTTGGGTGCCTGCAGGAATGTGGTATGGGAACCGCTGAATAGTTCACTCAAAAATGTAAATTTGCTAAAAAAATTTCTCACCCTTCAGCCATTTGAGATGTATATAAGTTTGTTTCTTAATCAGAACAGATTTGGAGAAATTAATTATTACAAGACTCCCTCAGTGAATTGGTACCGTCAGAGTGACAGTTGATTAAAAACATCACAGTAATCCACACCACTCCTGTCTATCAATTAACTCTTTCCCCACCATTTACGAGATACCTTCTCAATTGGGTTACGCTTCCCAGACAAAGACTAGTTTTACGGCAATCCCTGTTCTAGTGTGTGCTTGTGTGTCTGTGTGTGTGTGTGTGTGTGTACATCTATGCGGGCATGTGCATAAATGTGTGTTTGTGTTTGCATAAACATGTGTGTTTGTATGTGTGTGTATCAGTTTGTTTTGTTTACTGAATGCAATTTTTATTTATTCATATAATCATTTACATGTGAAATAATATCTGAATGATATGATAGCTTTTTTCAGTGAAAAAGCAAAAACTAGTCCAGTTCAAAAGAAATATAGGTAACACTTTATAATAACGTTCAGTTGTAAGGCATTTATAAGTGATTAGTTAATGATGAACTAATCATTTAC
>JAUCNO010000057.1:0-10871 GCA_032353835.1 Enteromius viviparus
GGCTCATTTTAAGTGTAAGCACCTCAGGAAGAAAACGTTGTTTGTTGTGATTAAATTACACTTGTTTAACACACTCTAAATAAACGGATGACTTATTGAAATTTCCGTGCTGTTGTGACGACACGTGACACATGACAACATCAATTTGCCAGCATCGGGCTGCTACAGAAGCCCCCAGGATCTGAGAGGGGAGCGCATGCGGCCGCCGGACCGGACCCTTCTCCCTCGATCACTGCCTGACCTTCACTGCCCCTGCAGCTCTTCCTTCTCTTTATTTTGGACACTTTATTATTTTGTCTCCGAGGCCTGACTGTGACTGTCGTGAGCTCCTCCCATGACTCTCTCTCTCTCTCTATATATATATATATATATATTATCCTAAATATAAACACTAAACTTCTGTAAAAATGACATTAATGCTGCTTATTAAATTGAGACTTACTTACTAAAAATAAATGTGTATATGAAATTCTGACTGAATTAGATGAATATTATATTTTTACTTTTGAGAAAAATAGTTCATTACAATGTGCCACAACACTAACTCTATATTTTTCTCTATATATCATAAATATATTGTATGGACATTCATTTATAATATCATATTAAAGTAATAGCTCACCTAAAAATGAAAATCCCAGCCCCCCCGAGCCATCCTTCATATGACTTTCTTCTTTCAGACGAGTTTTTAAGGCTCTTCAGAGCTGTTCTTCTGAAGCTCTGGGATCCTGGTGAAACTAACCCTTGGAACACATGGCCTCTGAAGCAGATCCAGGAGTTTTTACAACGAAAATATTTCTAGTTTTCAGATTATAACCGATCCGGCTTCTTGGCTGACCTCTGACCTCTGACCTCAGCTTCCAGTATACATGGAGTCAGAGGTCAGCCAAGACGAACCCTTGTGTGTATATCTGATCTCCAGAGATTCAGAAGAACGGCAGCATTCTCAAGCTTAGAAGAGCCAGGATACAGTGTTAAAAACTCAACGATTCATTTTTGGGTGAACTAATCCTTTAATATGATATTCATGTCTAATTCATGTATATATATATAATTAATTTTTGAATGTTTATTACATTTTATAAATTGAATATATATTATTTTGTATAATTTTCTGCAATTCAAGATTGTATTATCTTTCCATGTATTAGTTAGCGCATTACAATATGCAAATGTCTGAGTGACATGAAGTACTAACTGGCATGTTTCCATGGACAACCGTCAGATATTACACAAAAACATGTTACAGCTCAGTTTCCACGATCGATTCCAAACAGAGCGCTGAGGAACAAAACCAACACAATCAACCCAATCATGAGAAACCTAGCAGAACACACTGACCATCAACACTTCTGGAGCGTCTTTAGACGTCTGTAAGAAAGTTCCCTGAGAAGACAACAGTGAGCTGAAAATGATGCCGTCATCCGGCGGAACCTGTTCAAGAGCATTTCACTAAACAGGAGACACGGTGGTCTCAGCACAGCTCCGGCGGCCATTAATGAGATCTGATTACCTGGAGGAATGTGTCTTCCCTTCCCATCCATCCCTGCAGCTCTCCGGTCCTTGTCACTGAAGATTGTACCGAGCAGAGCGTCCAAGCAGCATCCATCGACTGTTATCCCTCGCTCTTTCTCCCCCCCTCCGCTCTCTCTCTCTCTCTCTCCCCCCGTCTCCTGCCTGTGGGTGGGTGTAGATTTTCTAGGTTTCGCTGCTTTTCTCCTCTTAGAGAGATTTCATGGCAGGAATCCTACTGCTTCTCCTCCTGAGGAGAAACAAACAATGAGCTGAAAGAGAACGAACATGTTTAAGGTTCACGCTGGAGGGGGGGGCAGCTCGAGGGTGCATCCGTGCCATTAAACGATCATTATCATGACAGCAGTACATGTATTTGATCCTGATGCATACACCCGCTGGAAGAGAGAGGGATATATAAAGAAAAAGAGAATAGAGAGAAAGCAAGAGGGAGCGTGTGCCATTCCATCACCATGGCAACAGCGCATTCTGAAGTCGAAAACAGAACAGGATGGTGTGTGTGATGTTGGTGAGCGAGGTGATGCGAGTGTGTGTGTGTGTGTGTATTCATCATAACATACCTAGTGATTTGTCAAAGCCTCGGCTGTCATGGATGTTCAGAGCGCACCTGGCGGGTGGCGTCGCTCTGTTCTGGCCGTATGGTGATGCAGTAATGACATGCACAGAGAGAACACCACCACCAGCTCAGACTCTAATAGACCGTTACTTAGTGTTCTGTTCTGTATGTTGGGAGGCTCGTCACTCGGCTCGTTCTCAGAAACACTACAGCTGAACACACAAACCATGGCACGAGATCAACTCACGAGAAGACCTCCACAACTACACAAGAGACACCTTCTCGTTTAGTGGTGTGTGTTTAGATAGATAAATAAATGCATTAATTTAACAAGAATGAGATTTAGAAGAAGGAGGTCACATCTGTCATTATATAAAACACAAACCATCAGAGATAATATTTTCATTTATTCTGTAATATATTTGAAGCGCAGGCAGGTTTTGCTCACAACACGTCTGGTCCCTGCTAATGTCAATGACGCCTATTATACATTAAATATGAATAAATAAAAGAAAGGGGAAAAAGAATAATATACCCTGGTGGCAGAAAACAATAAAATAATAATAAAATAATTCCTAATAGCAATAATTCATAATAATAATATTTCTAATAATAATAAACATAATGATAGTTTATTATTATTATTATACCTCTAACTCTCTCTCTCTCTATATATATATATCTATACTTGATCTAATTACAGTTCATGCCGTTTTTATTCACAACAATTTTGGACTTTCTAGTAAAACACCTTTCAGATGTATTAGTATGCATTATTATACATATTTTTCAATTCTAATATAAAAGACTGAGATACTAAAATAAAGCACTTGTGGGCACAGAACAGCAGGCCATCCTCCGGCACACATTAGTCCGGTCTGTGTAGAAGAGGCGAGCTGGTGTCTGAATGATCTTCTGTAGGGCACTAATGGCCTCCCAGCAGAGAAACCTTCACATAACATGGCATCCATGTGTCATGTCTGATAGAAACAACAGAGCCTCACTCAACAAGAGGAATAAACTTCTCTAAACCAGTCATCTAAACCAAACATTGCTTAATTTATAGCTGCTGTCACGTATAAAGGCATTTGAAGTCGTTTAAAGTGACCGTGTTTCCATTAATGGTTAATGAGTGTGAGGGAGTGAATGAATGAAGATGCATCCAACCATTTTAAGATTTACACATTTATAATGATATAGCCTTATATGCATTATATAAAATCACCTAAATTCTTAAGTATAAAGTGTCTTGTATGGGTCAGAGCAACACGTAGCGATACTGCAGCGCCGGAGGAGCTTCTGCCGATCAATGATGTGTTGATTTCGCCGTAAAGAGGATGATACAAGATAAAAGCAACGACTGCTTGCCCTCAGCTATCAGAATGACTGACAGAGAGCGTTCAGCCGTCGACTCACAAACAGCTGTGCACAGATCCAGCATAAAACACACCATCAACACAACAACAGTACCGCGCGCGCGCGCCCGCTCAATCTCGGGTTCTAGAAATAAACAGGTTGTGCTTTCTTCTAATTGTGTGAATTAAACGCAACTGCTGTGTGTTTTTCTCTCGCCTTACCTTCGCTGTGTGGACATGTATCCCTGCTGCTGTTCGAGGCGGTGAATGAGGGGGCGTTCAGAGACACTTGTGTTCATGGGAATAAACGACGCTGAAGCAGGAATTAAGACAGGACTTGCTTAATATTGATCAAAACACAAATCAGTCCTCTAGGAACAGGTCTGCTGGATGACAGGCACGAAGTAATCGAACAAAGCATATAGATTCTGTCAGATTAAATCACACATAACATTTCCTTTTAACATTTAAAAAAATTGCTTCATAAGGCTTATGTTTCGGTCAGAATGCACCTCGTTTAGTGTGAATGAGTTCAGGTTGACGTTTAATCATGTCAGTTTACCAGAATTTACTCCTGTGTCATATTTATTTGCATTTTCCCTCACAGCCTTCTTTTCATTTGTAAAAAAGACACCTACCTTGAATAAGATCCACATGTGCAGCATTTATAATGAACTCTGGATCCGCGATTGAAGCACATACAAGATTTCACATATTTTACACAATAAATCAAATTGCTGACATATTAACTGGTAAAACTTTAAGGCAGGGGTGCATCCCTAAGCCATCAGCAATTATTAATAACATAAATAATAATTTATTAATTCTAATATTAATCGGTCTTGGGAAAAAATGTTAACAGAGAAATGGATCAGGACATATATCCTATTAATCAGAAGTAATTTTAAGATTGTAAGGACTCCAGCAGGTTGGTGTGATTATTTAATCTCGTATGCCGTGTGATGTATTTATTTTTATGCCTTGGCAAACGCTGAAGATATGCCTTGATTTGCTCACATGTTCCTCTGAGAGAGAGGCACACTGTTCGCCCACACATCTTCAGGTACAGAAGATTATCAGCTCTCAGTGCTTCAAACATCCCTGTGGTCTCAACACACCGACAGATGCATGCATGTGGTTCCTTATTCACGTGGGTGTTTGTTCTGTCACTAGGCTTTTGGGTTTGGGTTTTTTTGCCATGAAAGCATTTCGTTAGATTCAGCGAGTGCTGTTGCAGCAATAATACAGTCGCACCTTTAACCAACAGGGAGCCTTTCCTTACAAACATCGTGCATTAAGGGTAAATAATGCCTCCAGATTATTTCCCAAGGTCTTTCAAAGCCATTCCATCAAAGTTAGATATGAGAAAGAAGGGATCAATGGAGCTTCATGCATGAAGTCGATACTGGATCTTTATAAAGCATTAACAAGTGCTAATCGCTGATGCATTCACTCAGGTCTGATTACACTGATATATAAAGGAATTGTTCACCTAGAAATATAAAGTCTGCCATAATTCTCTCACCCTAGTTCTGAATCTGTCTGAATGTCTTTGTTCTGCTGAACACAAAGGAAGATATTTAAAGAAGGTTTGTGACCAGGCTGTTCGGTCACCATTGACTTCAATAGTCGAGAAAAAATACTATGGGAGTCAATGGTGACCCAAAACAGCTAACTAACTTTCTTCGAAATATGAAGAAATTACGACTGATAACAGAATTTTCATTTTTAGGTGAACTATTTCTTTAACTGTGATTATATTGGAAAGCTTGAAAGAGCTCACAGGTTTATTTCCTTATTAAATCCAGCTTGCACTGGCCTCCTCCTGGAGTCTTTCTAAACCCCGAGAGCATCTCTGACCTGCATGAAGAGTTATAGAGAGATGAGAATAATTTGAACGTGAACATGTCAGTATATGTACGGAAATCAGAAATATAAAACCAACTGCACTGTAGTTCAGCATGTGATCATTTAATAAACTACAGTCAATGTCAAGTTAAAACCTCACAAATTAAACTTTCACCCTGACATCACTAGAAATAAATATGACGTGTGTTTGCTTAGAAAATTATGCTTATTTATTTTTGGTTTTTTTAATTATGAAGTTGTTTGCATCCATTACTGACACTAAAAAATGATTAGACACTTAAAATGTAAACTATTATATGTAATTGCTTTTTGATAAATAGTCAAATAATAGAATAAAATAATCTTAAATAATTTTAATGACCTTAAAATAGGCCCTAAATGACCTAAAGTAAAATAAAATCAAATTTAGTCTAGTTTTATTTGCATTTTTTTAGGTAACCAGAAAAAGCAGTTCTCTGCAGGCTAAAGTTATTTAGAATGGCATATCATGTAATAATAATATATATTTATTTAAATCAAATTTCAAGCATACAGCGTGCAGTGAATGTGTTAGAAATGCGCTGGACATAAAACACCAGTCATTCAATTTGTTTTAGTTTCTTAATTTTTTATTAAGCAAATTTCAGATTACAAAGAAGAAATGCCACAGTTTTAATAATAATAATAATAATAATAATAATAATAACTGTCATCATCATCTTAAGTCAGGCACAATTGCTTTGGCTTTATGGAATGAAAGGCATGCAAAACTAATAACTGGAAACAAGTAAAGACAGAAGGCTGAGAGGGAAAAAGACAAGGCAGCTTCAGCTTCATGGGACTTTGAGACAAATCAAGACAAAAAAAACATTGAGAGGAAAAGGGTATGAAGATGAAGAAAAAAAAGTCATGCAAAATGGCACAAACATATTTATAAGCCAGACCCTTCAGCAGAGCGCAACAACAACAAATGTCAACCGAGAGAGCTCATTATAACGCAATTATTAGCAAAAGACAAGAAACATAAACAGATATTCACATTTCAAACTTAAATCTGTACCAACGCTTGAAGAAATATTAGGATTCAAAAATCATTCCTCTTGCTCTTTTCATTCCCCATAAATTCTGCATAATTCACATGTGATATGGCTATAATATAAACCCTATGCTACGTATTTCTTTACTATCCAGCAGGAGCCAGTCCTGTTCTTCATAACTATTTATGATCATAATATTTACACACAATAATGAACTCTGGAAAATATCTCAAGCTTCTGTGCATTACATTTTAATCTTAAGGGCATAACAGATCATTATAATCATTTCTATAAGCTAATGTTTATTCAGGTTTATGCATTAGGGACTGATTTATTGGTGAAATAATCATACTGTACAAATTGTCTTTACTGCATTGCTCAATCGATGCAGCATCCGCAGGCACCAGGTACAGAAGTGCTGACTCATTTTAGTCAATGAATCGAATACAGATTTCATACAACTTGTGGTTCAGAGAAGGTTTACTGCAGTAATGCTGCGTGACCAGTAGATGGCGCACTACACCCGGAGCTCATGTTCATTTCTGCTATATTTCATTAACCCACATTAACACTCAACAGCATATACCTTGCATAAGAAACAATTCAATTAATAGTCGTAGTAATTATATCAATAATAAGCGAGAAGCGATTTTAAGATGATGATTGAACAGAATTCATATAGGAGTCCGTCTCCGTTCTAGGTTAGGGTAAATATGTTTTCAAACAATTCCTTTTTGTATCGTGCTATACCACTGCTAAATGCTTTAAAACATCGTTTTTTTTATATGAGAGCACAAGAAAACACAAGGCATATTGAGGGCCGTGGGGCCAAGCGTACAACATCCCAGTAAAGAAACATCAGCCAGCTCTGTAGAACATCTGCCCTGATGTACAAATCTAAAAACATTACAAATCCATAGTAAAGGACAAATCCAACCCTGCACCTAAAAGTTTTCTTTGCCCACATGATAAAACCTAGGTTAATATGTTGGACTACACTAGATGACTACTGCTCTTCATACATTATTTACAGAAATCGCCCGCTGAAATAAATCACCTTTGGAGCACATTTGTGTCTTTTTGCTTTAGTATAAACAAGAAATGGTAGAAGGAGGCTCAAGGTGCTCACGGTATATGAGGCATGAGGAGGGAAAATGTTATGGTGTGCAATTTGATTTTAACTTTTTACATAGAAATTGAAATATGTATTGAGTTGTTTGCATCTATTTTCAGCAAGTCAGTATTTTGTACCTTTCTTCTCCACACATTCTTTCTATTCGTATAAATGCTGCTCCTTCACTTATTAATCTCGCTCTGAGAAACTATTAAACTTCATTCAGGCACAGAATTGTAAGTGATGCGCTTCCTCGTCTACCTCTTCTCAACGTAGCACCCGTAGTCTCTGGAGATTTATCCTCTTATCTAATGCTATGCCCATATTTCTGCTGTTTAATAATCTTAAACAGAGGAGATCTAACACGGGGAGGCGCTCATACGCATGTGCGCATGGTAGCGAGGGGGCGGGACAGCTGATGGGGGCGTGGCCATTGGGAGTGACTGAGGGGCGTGGCCACCGGAATGGGAGGAGTGGAGGGTGTGGGGATAGGAAGAGGAAGAGGAGGAGGAAGCAGGTGGGAGGTGGTAGCTGGCCCCAGATGAAGGGCCCGAGGAAAACTGAGGATTGGGGGGCCCGCCGCTTTTCGCCGGAGGAGGCAGCGGGGTCTGGTTGAGCTGAATGGAGATGTCGCTGGACACCTCGGAGCCGCTGCGTCCGCGCTGAGGAGGAGGCCAGGAGTCGGGGTGCAGGTACTGGCCGCTGTAGTCGCTGCATTCAGACAGACGAGGGCGATAGAGCGCAGGGTGAGGCCGGTACATCTCCTCCTCGGCGTAACGTTTCATGAAGAGATAGACAGACATGACTCCAGCGCCCTGGTACAACAAAACTAGTCAATTACCCACAATCCTCATTTTAGAGGGTTAGTTTATCCAAAAAATGAAAGTTCTGTCATTAAAGGCTTACTCCACCCCAAAATGAAAATTTTGTCAGAAAGTGTGACTCAACTGTAACGTTATGAAGCTACGAGCTTATTCAACAATTCTTCTGTTTTGTGTCTGACTTCGGTGTGTGTTCACGACGCAAGCAAGGTCATGGATTTTGTGTTCTGAAGATGAACAAAGGTCTTATGGGTTTGGAACGACACGAGGGTGAGTAATTAATGACTGAATTCTCATTTATTTTCTCTAAGTTGTATTTCTTTTAAACATGACATTGTTCTGACAAGCTAACAGAACCTAACAGAACCTAACAGGCATCACTGCAAATAGATGTTCTGACATCACACCTTTCTCTGGGACATCCCTACGCAAAAAAAGTGTCAGGGGTTGAGCTTTTGTTTTTTTTTAGCAAAAGACTAGCCAATTAGAACCGCTCTCTGCCCAAGGGGTCAGGTTTGGCTGGTTAGCATGACCCAGTAAGCTGTAACTACACCATCTGGGGGCAAAAGGCATATTTTTACATTGACAGCCATTCAAAAGTAAAGTATTTGCGTTTGAGGGAATAAACTTGAACATTTTAAACATATTTATCCTTTTTTTCATATTAATGCTTTTTTTGCACTTCATATTTATCAAAGAATCCTAAAAAAGTAATCACTGAAGAAAGCAAAATCACTGGAAAAATGTATTCATCTATTAAAACTTAGAAAAAACTTGAAAAAAACTTATTTTAATATGTAATAATATTTGACAATGTTACAGTTTTCTTTTGTTTATCAATATTGATCAAATAAATCCATCTTTGGTGAGCATTAGAGACTTCGGGTTAGGGTTCGTATTAAACTTTGAATGAATTGGCAGAAAAGACTACTAATTTAATCCTCAAACTTTGCTTGTTTCCAGGCTTAAATTAGATTTTTTTTATGTATGATCTCAGACTTTTTGACTCTACTGTATATGCATAGATCATAAGTCGAGGTGACTGCAGACAGTAGATGCTGACAAACTTCTGCACTGAACTTAATTAGCATATATGCAGCATAACGGAAATGTGTAGCCTTCACCCCAGCATAAGCTAGGCTAAAATGAATGCATACTGATGAGGGCAGACCTATTGGTTTAGCAGCTAACAGCAGTGAAAGCTGCTAACACAGCTGCATATTAATGAACTGAGCTCTGTGATAAGAGTCCATGCAGTCAGCTCGAGTGTTACCAGGCTCTGGGACTGACCTCCTTGAGCAGGAAGGAGCTGGCAGCAAAGGCAAAGGACCAGCCATAGTGATAGTGAAAGAACTGCTCCGGCTCCCGAGGCCTGTTCATCACTTCATCATTGATACTGGAGATATAGAGCACCAGACCCACGACTAAACTCAACCCTGAGAGAGAGAGAAGACAGTAAAGCATGACAGAAAAGTGATAAATCATAATAAAACAGGTTTAATCCTTATGCTAGGTACATTTGCCCCCAGTTTCACAGACAAGGATTAAGCTAGTCCCAGACTAAATTGCATGTTTCAGATGAAAATATCTTGTTCTGACAGATCTTACAACATGTCATTGTTCTGTGTTAAGATGTGACAGGGCATTTTTGTAAAAGTTGCTTAAATATCTTAATTTAACTAATGCCTAGTCCTGGCTTAAGCTAAGCCCCGTCTTAAATAGCTGATTAGCTGTGTTTTTTCCCATCATGCATCAATGTGCAATCAAAATATTTGAGCTATTTTATCATTTTATTTATAAAAGCCTTAAATAGTTACTCACTTAATTCTACAACATTACATTATTTAAAAAAAAATTTATTAGAAAAATGTGCATCCATAAATCTTGAATCAACTCTGTTACCAAACCTTATTTTCCTTTAAATCTGTGAAATTCTCTCAGAATTGTGTAAGTTACAGAAAATTATGTCACTTTCTCTCACTGATAAGATCTGAAGCACTGAAAAGTATCTGTGCTGAACTTATTTTGTAGAAGGTCAACTCTGTTACCACAATATCAGAAGGAAAACAGAATTTATTACTGATCTCACATTGGGTTATTTAAAGCTCAATAAATAATGTGAAGTTAATAAAATAAAACTGTCAACTCTGTTACACTATTATTAGCACTGTTACTCTACCTTGGTAACAGAGTTTGACGGTAATAGACTTCAGACACCAAATGTACCCGCATTTATAGTACAGTACAGTACAAACTTTACGATAGTTTCACAGCCTGACCAGTTTCGCTGAACTCCTGATCTGACCAGATGAAAAAAACAGGCAGATGTCCAGCCGGATCTAAGCTGGTTTAAGGTGCTTCCCAGACCAAGCTTATGTTTAGATGAACTCTTAGTCTAACCAACCAAATATCCCCCCAAAACCCTCTAAATCCATGCCTGAACAGGCTCTGGTCTTCGGTGGTTTAAGCTAGCCTGACCAAGCTGAACATTGCTGTAAGCTCCTGTAAAACCTGGTTTATGCTGGTTTAGCTGTTGTTGATGTTTAGGCCCCATCACAGCACAGAAACTGCGCTTGTTAAAATCACCAATGACTTGCTGCTTGCGTC
>JAUCNO010000058.1:0-14315 GCA_032353835.1 Enteromius viviparus
TAGCCATCGTTGTTGACTGAGTCACATGTTCCGCTAACGTAAACACGACTTCTGTGTAATTAATTATTTATTATTTACGCAATATCAGTAGAAAAACACTGTGTTTTATCTGCGGTTGTTAAAAAAAAAAAAAAGAGTTAATCCGGGGATCACGTGCGTTCCGAACCGTGGGTCGTGATTCGTACGGATCACGGATCAACCGCGATCCGTTGCACCCCTAGTGCTGTTAGTACTGTTTTTTGTATTTGATTATTTATCACATTGTTATTTGATTGTCTTGTTATATTTTTTTTGTTTGTACAAAAGAAATTTTGGTATATTTTGAAATTTATATTTTTGCATCTGCATAGTATTGAAACATTCAACACTAAATGTTTATTGTATGCAATTTTGATGTTAGTATGGTAAATATACTGAATCATTTTGTTAATGTAACCACATTATATGTGGTCAGGTTTGTTTTGTTTTAAAATATATTCTTTAGCCATTAATATTGCTAAACTATTATTTACTTCTTATGTCAATTCAATCTTATATACATCCTGTCTACAGCTAAAAAATCTGTTTAATGTTTTAAAATATGTATTGAAATATCATTAGGCTACTTAAACTTTTTGAATTGAAACTGTACTTTTAGAAAACATTCTGACTATTCCATGCAGTACCACTTTGGTTGTTCTCTGATTCCTTATCCTTTTTATTTCATAAGTTTTAATCAGAGTTTACATGTTGATACAGGTTCACATTTAGGCCTTAAGCCTTCCTTTCCAGTTGTTAACAACTTTGTAAACAATAAACAATTTTGCAAAAGTGTTTTCATTTATATTGCTTTATGAGGTAAGACTGTAGTCTGGTAAATTTTAATATATCTATATATAAACTTAATAAAAACATAATGTTGGGGGTTTTCCCTGGGGACTGTTGTCTACAGATTGTGTAAACAGATAAAATGAACTTGCCTTACAGTAATGCCCTGATCACATCTCTTAAATGCATGTATAAATTCAGCTACCAGCTTGGTATGGGTCTCTTGGCATGTTCAACTGAGACTCAGAGATTATACCATTACACAGTTCATTTACATCTGTATCACATGCTATGGGGCGTCGGAAAGTACATTCATTCTTGCACAATTGAACACTTTCAGTGTCAACTGAGGTGGTAGAGCTCAGGCAGTGCATACATCACACTGGGCCGGCCACTGGGGTTACTGATGTTCTTTGATGGCCTAATGGTGTGTGCGTTCCAAACCTGTGCAGTGTCATCCAGCTCATCCTGTAAAACATTAAAATAAAAGTAAAATTAGGCAAAGCATTAAAATGGAGTACTCAAAACTAAATTGTGCCCTTATTTACTAGGTGTTGCATTCTTTCAAACATCCAGACATCTATGCAAACCAAGTATGATGGATGCTGCTCTAAATGTCTTCTTTTTATGTCCCAAAAAAAACAGTCATGTATGTATCTTGTATTGTTTGAAACAACGGGGTGAGTAATTTTGGTGATTTCCACCCCTCCTCCTCTCTTTCTCTCTCTGCTTCTTTTACACACACAAACACACATCAACACATAATTTCAGATACACTCACTTGGATAAGTCCCATGCAGCAGAACTGGAGCAAACTTTTGTCCAAGAATCCTCCATCGAAGAATCCATTGTCTCTGAGGTCAGTGAACAGGGAAATCCAGAATTCCATGCACTCTTTGCGCAGAAACCCCCACCAGTACTCGATCCTCTGGTTGGCAGTACTTGCACCTTCCAAATAGCTGTCAAGTGTTTTATCTTCGTCACTGATTTGAAGAAAACGTTGAAAGTCTCTTACATGCCCATTTTCAGTTCCAAGATCCCCCCTAACTACTCTAGGGCATCCTCTCAAACGCTGCACCACTTCAATATAGTAACCCCCGATTACCTTAGGATCGCTATTAGTGGTGTAGGCATTAAGCCAAACAATTTTACGCGAAAAGCCATCAATGTATCCATTAATACAAACCCCATATTGTTTTAACTTATCGTATGAGTCCAAATGCCAAATGAAGTTTGGTCCCTTGGCAAAGTAGTTGCGACCGTCTGAGGCGCCTGGCTCTCCTCATTGCTACTCCTGCAGGATCCAATTCTTTCAGCACCATCCGCATATCCTCATTTCTCACACGCAGACCCTTCTCTCTGCATTTCGCATACATCCATCTATACCCATGAAGTTGCCCAGAGTACTGCAGCTGATGACTGATGAAATCAAGGTCCATTAAGGCCGAGTAACTTTTCCGTCGAGACAATCCTTTTTCGCGAAATATCCTTTTCAGGTGTCTTTCACTAACGTTAAAACCGTGCCTTGAATGAAGAACTGACCATATTTCTCTATACTTCAGTCCAAGTTCAAAGTAAAACTCTATAAACTGTTCGATTATAAATGTACGGATCCGTCTGAACCACTAAAAGCGTAAAGTAAACGGGGATTGTTTATCTGAGCGCGAGAGAACGCAAACCTTTTTGCGAGAGAACGCAAAGTTTTTTGTGAGAGAACGAAAATAACTTTGCGAGAGAACGCAAACCTTTTTGCGAGAGAACGCAAAAGATTTGAAAAAAAAAAATTTTCCACCTTGATTTTTTTTTTTACCCACCCCCATTTTTTTCCTCCACCATGTCCCTTAAGGGGCTCCGTAGTATTAAGTTATAATTATCTCTTACTTTTCAGCGTGAGAAATACAAGGTGTGGCGTGAAAGCATGTGAACTGGCTGAAATGCATGTGTCTCACGGTGAATTCGAGAGACTTGAGAGCCCTGCTTTAAAACGCTAGTTGGTGCTCCAGTATAATCGGTCCGCCCAAACTCATCCAGTGAGAAACGTTCCGCAGTGCAAAAATAAATGTGATTAAAATGCATTAAAAAAAAATTTAACACGTTTTTTTTGTGTAATTAATTAATCTAAATTAACGTGTTAAAGTCCCGGCCCTAATAAAAACTTGACATTTTTGAGTGTGATGCTAATGATCTAAACAGATTCAATTATCTATGCTAAACTTCAACTAAAAGTGCTACCGACAGACCTGGAGATACTATGAATACATGGACGTAAATCTCATTTTACAGTAGGGGGGGGGCAATGAACATAAAATTTCTCGCAAGCAATTTAAAGAGGGGGACACAACCAATACATTCAAATTGTTAGTGTAAGGATGTGTCAAAAAGCTGTGGAAGACTTTGCGTCTATCACTATTGTAGCATGGAGTCTGTGTCATGGTTATTTTCAAAGTTTTTCTTTGGTGTAATGAAAATGCAGATTTTTTTTTCAAAACTATTGCAATGTTTGTTATGCTGTTTACAGTCTCTACCACAACGATCTCGTAGGCTGCTGCACTGAACTGATAACTTCACTCCCCGAGAAAAGAAATAAAAGCCCGCCCACACTGAAAGCTGATTGGCTTATTTTGCTTCGTAAACCAATCAGGATGCTCTGTGTCTAGCACGCGCTATGAACAGCCACACACACACACAGTTCACATTCAAGCACAGTCTTTCTCACTCCCTCTCCGTCTTATGTGTGCATTTTAAGATGTTTGATGCAGACAATAATGTCACACGTACACGCGCTTGCCCGCTTGGTCAAGATTCCGGGATATTTTATACAATTTGCAGGATTTAGAGAGCCACTATCAATAAACGGAAGACTCCTGTAACTTCCCGGAGACTTGGGATGTCTGCTGTTATTGTTAACATTATGCCAAGTTGGAAGCAGCCACAAATAAAATATAATGCATGGAAAACGGCTTTGGCGTTAGCTTTTTTAAACAAGCTAACGTTAAATAGATAACGTTAAGTAGCTTTTTAACTGCTAACATAGCAGATTCATAAAAAAAGACATCTGTAATCAGATTGTGAATATGAATAGTTTGTATGAATAGTTTAGAAAACTGTAAAAAATTATTTTAAAAAAAGCACCATTTTGATTTAAGGCCTTTTCACAATGAGCATGAAAAAGCTAAACAAACTGAAAAACATTGATGTTTGCTTTTGCGTAGAACATTTCAGCTTATAAGCTTCATCTTGTTATAATTTTCATAAGGGACATTTCTGAGGCAAGATACTAAGATAAAATTTGCTTTATTTCATAACAAAAAGTTTAATTCATGATTATTAATTAATTCATGAGATTGAGTGCAAATAAAATCATTGATGAGCGAATGTAATTATAATAAATATTTTGGCCATGTTTTTTATTTTGTTATTAGAATTAATTAAAAAATATTACAAGTCTAAAAAACCTGTCTTACTCTCAGAAGTATAGTGCTAATAAAAGATAAAGCCTATAACAGTCCTTGTTCATATAATCATAGTCTTTGATTCTGAGTCAACTTTGTTATTTGGGACACAAATCACCTAGTCTCCTAGCTCCGCCTCGGCGGAAGTGACCTTTTAGGAGCTGCTTGAAAATGCAGAGCTGTTGACCTGCGGTGGAATTAGTGCATCCCTGTGGCCTCGGACAGCTTGGCCTCGCCTGGGTGCTGCTGCACAAAAGCACTACAGTGGGGAACAGTGCTGCTAATCTACCCAAAGCTCTGACACAGGGGCTTTCAGCCACAGACTCAAGGGTACAGCCGCACTCCAGGGGTCTCTTTTGGCCCCTGATCAGACAGGCAAGGGGTCAGCAGGAGCCGCTCTGTCCTGTGTACCTTTGCCCTTGGACCAGATGTTGTTTTGCCCTTCAGGGAATGGGGTAGCTCGGCAAGGGAGCACCAAAACACCAGAACCAAGGCGAGAGAGGATGTGGAATATTGAAACATTCCGCCGTAGGGGTTGATGACATTTTAGTATGTGCTTGATAGAGACTTACTGAAGAACAGTCCCTACTTCTGATGTGAAAGCAACAGGTTAACAAAAGGAAGCACAGGCAGAGATTAAAAGCCCTACTGGAGCACCCAGGGAAAAGGGAATTATATCACAAAAGACTTTTTGCAACTACTTTCCTGCTGTTTTAGTATGTAAATAGTAGTAGTAATACATTGCATTTTTACTTAAAAAAATTTAATAATACATTTTTGCTTTTCTAGTTCCCAAAGTGCTACAGTATAGAATATAGAATATATGATAGAATAATAATAATAATGATAAAATGAAGCCTATAGTATTTTTATCAGTATAAAATAATAAATCAATACAAAACATTACTATACAGCTAACCAATATGATAAAACACTAATCATCTTGATCTACAGTATGTTGGGAATTTTAAAAAGTAGTTTTTTAAGGTGAGAGTTTTAAAATAAAAAAAAAATCAAATACAAATAGCTGTCCATAATCAGATTTCCCTACAGTAGTACCTAAATAAATATCTGACATTGGATGTACAATAAACTGCTGTTTCCAGAAGGTATAATTGATGATTATCTTGTTTTCTTCTTTAGCAAAATACTATTCCTAAAAGAGCTGAGACAAATGTGCTCAGATGGGTTTGAATATTCAAGTTTCCCAGTACCTCTCTAAACACATCTATACACAGGAATATTTGTATGAATATTTTGTATTGTGACAATGCCTTCTTATTTAGGTTTGATTGCTGCTGATTTTAAGATTTGTTGGTCTTTTATGCATAGGTTCATAGCTTGTCTATT
This sequence comes from Enteromius viviparus, assembly GCA_032353835.1. Lineage (NCBI taxonomy): Eukaryota > Metazoa > Chordata > Actinopteri > Cypriniformes > Cyprinidae > Enteromius > Enteromius viviparus. The sequence goes on from JAUCNO010000058.1 coordinate 5,610, forward strand.
ATAACTTGTCTGTTGTAGGAGTTTGGAAATATCATGTAAGTATTATGCACTGCACTGAAAAGTTAGGTCAGTTTATCAAACTTGATGATTTTCTCCTGCCAGTACTTCAGTTAAAATTCCATGCTAAACATCTGTTAAGGAGCAGTTGGGGCTAACACACTCAGAGAACACCTGGCACTTGTGTATACTAATTAGCAATCACTCCATGCATTGTTCTTAGCAGTACAAACACTTGGCAATAAGAGGACAAACCATTTGCAACATGCTAATGGAGAGTACCATTTACACTAATAAGACTGTGAGCATTAGTGGACTACACATTTGTGACTAATTTCTTAAACTTTGGAAATATGTTTACTTCATGTCATATCAATGCATTACAGTTCCTGTCAAACAGTTGCTTTAGTGTTTAATCTTTTAGATTAAGGAAGAATGAGCTGTGGAGGACTCAATTTAGTTGATTGGTTCTATCCAAGCAGGAACCCTAAATCAAAGCTCTTCTTACAACCTGGAAGTGTCCAGACAGCGGCCTTGGCCCTTGACTGTGAAGGGTTACATATACTGTACACATGCAGGGGGATTATGGGATGAAAGAATACCACTGACTGTGAAATTGCCTGATTTCTGTTAGGTTGCAAAGGGGCTGCAGCTGTGTATAATTCTGGATATTAATCGCAGGGACAGTGACTAAAGTGCATTTTTGTGCGGGATTGTGTTTCATTGGACTTTAGTGCATCTGTTATATAAAAAACTGCAAGAGTTGCAATTTTGCATTGACTTTAATGAGTTGCTTTTTACTGAACACATCTGGAAAGGTTAGTTAATCACATCAAATCACAAAACATAAAAGTAAATTATAAATTGGACTGATAAATGGTAGTAGTCTGAGAAACCCCAGTCTGGGTTTCTCATTGGCTTTACCACTGAGTGTGAGCCTCAGCTGGCTTTGATCTCTATCAGTTTGTGGTATTATGAGAGCATTGTTGGTGCATTTGAATCCTAATCCTGCCCTTCCCTCCCCCTGATAAAGTGCCATACTTTAGGGAAAACTTAATCCTTTGTATAGGTTTTATCATCCCTCTTCCAGCTTGAGCTTGAGAAAGCTCATGATGTGAATTTCCATAAGAGGCCAAGTAAAAAACGGTATCAAAAATCACATTTATTTCAGCAGCTCACAGTGGTGATTAGATGCTGCTCACTAATAAATCGCTTGCAAGTGAGCTGTCCGAGATCTAACATGACACAAAATCATACAGGCTGATGGGGCTTCTTTTTCCCCTTTCTTGAATGCTCTGAGAGTTGAAGAGGGAATGTTGCTGCTTGATCTAGCCTTGAGTAAAAAAGGCAATCTCTTTTCCAGAGCAGCAGGTGACAGGCAAACACACGACACAAATGACTGTAGGTGCCGAATCATCTCTGGAGGCAAAACTGGCTCATTTAAGCACTGTGGAGTGGCAAGAATTTAATACATATTATTCACAAAGAGCATGATTGATAATGCAAATGTGCCCAGCTGCTAGGGTTGGCAGGCAGAATGCAGCACTGCTCCCAGTGTTTCGCCCCGAATTGCAGAGCCACATTAGAGCCATGTCCCCTGACATCGAAGCAGCATGTGGGAAGACCTCACTCTTCTGTGGAAGCTTTTTTCCCCAGACGTTTGTTTGCTTCCTTACTTGAAACCAGCAATCCGTATGGTACTGAGAAGTCCACAGGGACAATGTGTTGTGTAGTGGCTTTGTTTTTGTCTATCAAAATGCCCATCAATACAACATGAGAGATTTGAGCTATTAAACCGGTTACCCTGCTTAGTAGCACAGCACCCCCTGGCATGGTTTTCTAAGAAATGCATGCAGATTTTTAGATTCCCCAATGGGCTCTACTGGTTCCTTGCAGTAAATTGGCAGTATTACTTTTTTTCTTTTAATGTAATAATAACAATATAGCATGATCTGAACATGCAATGCAACTTTAAAACCATTAAGCAGAAATAATCAGAAAAACATTCTCATCAAATTATGGTAAAGTCTTAAGTTGTTTTTTTTTTTCTTTTGGAAACATTGTAATGAAAATGTCAATATATTGTCTAAATTATTCTTGATAAATAGTGGCAGTGAAGGATCGCTACAAAATCGCTGTATAAAAATGCACAACACAATATTTGAGCAGTCATTGAAATAGAGGTAAATAAGAAATAGTCAAAAAATAGTGGAATAGGGAGTCGGCGGATGCAGCGGATGAGTGCAGACGTGTGTTCGTGAGCTCTCGGTAGTGGCTCCTAGCATCTGCCTTTATCCTGATTTAACTTCTTATTAATTTAATTTGTCTGCAAGAGGCAAAGCTATTAAGATCACCTTTATATGGCAAGCTACAACTTTCGACATAAAAAGCAAAAGAAAGCCACAACTCAAACTCCACGGCACCTGCACACGGTAACCACACGAAACATGGCGGATGGGGAAAAAGAAACATCCTTCAGCAAACTTCTCCTTGCCATTCAGGAAACTAAAGACGACCTCACAAAGCATATTAACAAGAAAACAACCGACATACAAACAACATTAACGAAAATCGAAGAGTCTTCAATCTCTACACTGGCGGAACAGATTGAGGAGATACAGACACGAGTGAGTACGAATGAAGATAATATTAAAGATGCTCGCGACCGTGTTGGCGAAACGGAGAAATTGATAACGCACCTCAAAGACAAAACCGACGACTTGGAAAACCGCAGCAGGAGGTCTAACATTAGGATAATAAATGTCCCAGAACAAGCTGAGGGTCCTGATGTTGTGAGATTCTTGGAAAAGTTTATACCGGAAATGCTGGGGAAGGATAACTTCACCTCACCTGTCACCCTGGAAAGAGCACACTTCGGGAAGAAGTCTGATAGACCGCGGCCCATCATCGCCAAATTCCTGAACTTCAGAGACAAAGAAAAAACCCTTCGACTGGCCAGAAGTAAAGGAGAGTTGACGTACGAGAACAAAAGGATATCATTCTACCCAGATTACAGCGCAGACCTGCAACGAAGGAGAGATGAGTTCCGTGACGTGAAGAAGATATTGCGAGAGAAGGGAGTGGAATACGCCCTGATCTACCCAGCCCAGCTTCGCATCAAGTATCTGGAAACAGTTAAGTTTTTCTCTACCCCAGCAGAAGTGCAACGCTTTGTGAAAGACATTCCAAGTGAGTAAAAAGCTTACCAAAGTGACAGCAATACACTGTCCATCGTTATAAACACTGATGAGAAATGTTATGATTCAAGCTACGACATAACAGCCGAATAAGGACATCTTCAAATGCTTAAAATAACGGAGACATTGACTGATGAGAATTTGTGGAACCTACGTGCAAACTATATTTTCCTTTATCCTTTTCTTTGTATAACTTGCATATTTCTGCCTTATTTCAACTAATGTAAAATTGCAAATGTTCCTATACAAACTATTATGAGTGGCCAGTGTTTAAATAACAGCAGTTGCTGGAGCCACACCTGTTACTTAAGAGAGTTAACGTTACCTACCTAATGGGTTTTAGTTACAAGGGTTTTATTAGTCGGGTTTTTACTTTAATGTTTTGGGGTTGGGTATGGTTTCTCACTAAAATTCAAATTTCTGTTTACTTACATAATCCAGATTATTCTCAGGTTCAGATTCAGATTATCCTTCTGAAACATCTACACAAAAAAATTGTATCATGAGTAAACTAACATGTATATCTTGGAATATAAGAGGGATAAACTCTCCAATTAAAAGGAAGAAAATGTTGACATACTTGAAGAGGCAAAAGGTAGACATTGCATTTATACAAGAGACCCACCTCACTGACTCTGAACATTTAAAACTGTGCAGAGACTTGGTGGGAAATGTTTTCTACTCCTCTTTCTCCTCAAAAGCAAGAGGTGTTGCCTTGTTCATTAATAAGCACTTGAACTTTAAATTAAATTCGGTAGAAAAGGATAAAAACTGCAGATTTTTACTTGTAGATTGTGAAATAAATAGAAACAAGATATCCTTAGTAAATATATATGGGCCCAATTATGATGACCCATTATTCTTTAACAATTTGGTTATGAAACTGGCTACAATTGTGGGTCAATGTGTTGTGGGAGGAGACTTCAATCTGGTTTTAAATCCTCTTTTGGATCGATCACTACCCAAAAAATCCTTACTTTCAAAGGCAGCAACAGCACTAAACCAGGGTCTGAAAGATATAGGCATAACTGACGTGTGGCGAAATCTTAATCCAAACCAGAGGGATTTCTCTTTCTTTTCACCTACCCATAATACACACTCTAGAATTGACATGTTCCTAATGCCACTAGGTATGATAGCTACAGTTATAGAATGCTCCTATTTACCAGCTACCTTCTCAGATCATAATCCCATAAAACTCTCATGGACGGCTGATATTCCACAACCCACAACACGCAGGTGGAGATTTAAAAATTACATGTTGAAAGATCCTGAGTTTATTTCATATATGACCAACAATATTGAAATATTTCTTGATGCCAATGCAAATTCCTCCTCGCATGCCAACATTTGGGAAGCTCTTAAAGCCTACATGAGAGGCCATATTTTATCATACAGTGCCCATAAGGTAAAACAAATTAGAGAGAGACTCACCAAATTGGAAAGAGATATTAAAAAGCAGGAACAGGAATACATTGCCACCAAAAAGGAAGAACACCTTAATACACTAAAAAAAACAAGGATGCAGTATAATAATCTATGTACCAGCAAAGAGGAAGCAGCTATGGCCAGAACTAGATACCACTATTATGAATTCGGAAACAAAACAAGTAAACTCTTGGCATGGCAAATTAAAAAGGAAACATCTGATAAATTTATACACTCAATATTAACCGAGGACGGCAGACTCCTTGATAAATCAGCATCCATTAATGCAGAATTCAAACAATTTTATGAAAATTTATAGAAAACAGGGCAGGATGCTGAAAATATAGGAGCAAAAAGGTTCTTGGATGGAATAACCCTTCCCAAACTACAAGATGAGGACAAAGATCTGCTAGATGCAGATATATCAGAGGTATTCAAAGCCATTAATTCTTTACAAAGTAACAAGACTCCCGGGCCAGACGGCTTCCCTGTGGAGTATTATAAGGCCTTTTCAAAAAAATTATTAACCCCACTCACGAACATGATTACAGAAGCTCTAGAAAAAAAAAAAATTACCAGAATCATTGGAAATTGCAACAATCACACTGCTTCCAAAACCGGGCAAGGACAAACAGAAATGTGACTCATATAGACCCCTCAGCCTCTTAAATGTTGATTATAAGATTTTATCTAAATTAATTGCTCTAAGACTGGAAGATGTTATTCCAAAGATAATACATGCTGACCAAACAGGCTTTATTAAAAACAGATACGGAGCAGACAATGTGCGGCGACTGCTACACATACTGAACACTGCTCAAAAAAATCTAAATCCTATGCTAATAATGTCTATGGATGCAAACAAAGCATTTGACAGGATAGAACCAAGCTTTTTATTTCGGACTCTAGAGGCTATGGGCTTTGGAGAGAAATTTACTCAATATGTTAAAACACTTTTTAATGCCCCCAAAGCCAATATTTTAACAAATGACATTTTATCTAACACCTTCCCACTATTCAGAGGGTGCAGGCAAGGCTGCCCAAGCTCCCCCCTGCTCTTTGCACTCGCTATCGAACCATTAGCCTTCGCCATACGCTCTAACACCTCCATAACAGGAATTCAATTTGGCACAAGTGAACATAAACTTTCTCTGTATGCAGATGATCTCTTATTATATATAACTGAACCACTACCCTATTCACAACATCATCATGCTTTTATCTCTATGTGTTATTTCTTCTGCGTGACTGACTTAAGTTTGTAAACAGCTGGTTTCATTTCAAAACAGGAAATACCCAAACACTTCACGACATCAGTTTAATGAACTAATTTCTGAGTTTTTCTTCAGATGGAGAAATGTCTGAAGTACTAAAAATGATGAACCCAGTGGTCTAAACTAAACCGTAAACATTGATCACACTGTAACTGCTGTAGAGTATAATGATACTAACTCTAGTGACTCCAGCTTGAATTGTGTGTTCATCAGTAGATCACTGAGGTGTTTCACTCCAGAGTCTCCGAGTTCATTTCCTCTCATGTCCAGCTCTCTCAGGTGTGAAGGGTTTGATTTCAGAGTTGAAGTCAGGATGAGACACTGTTTCTCTGTAATACTGCATCCCCTCAGACTGAAGACAGAAAGAAAAGTGAATAAATCAGATTCATGTAAAGTTCATGTGTCAGTTAAATACATCATTAATAAATGGCACACAGTCATTAAAGAGCAGGTAAGATGGTATTTTACAGTGTCCTAATATTGTGTTGAGTTTCCTGAAACAGGTTTAAATGTATTTAAGGTCTGTAAACCCCTCCCTTTCAGAAGCCAGCTCTTCTCTGATTGGTCAGTTGGCCAAGTCTGTTTTGATTAGTCACCACAAATAGATTTTTCACAAGGCTTTGCTTGCCCAGAAAGGACATTAAGCACCACCTTTCCCTCCCTCATTGTGTTTGTTTGCCTTTGCAGCGCGAGGTCGCGCCTTGCTGAGGGGGGGTGTAAATCACGCCTTGTGTTTTGTTTACTGTCTGCACTGTTTAGTTTTGGTTTCAGTTTAGTTTTGTTTTAATGTGTGATTTCCTGTTTGCCCTTATTTGGTCCTTCCTGTGTCTGTATGTCATTAATAGCTTATTGATTTCCACCTGTGTGTCTCCAGCTGTTGCATCTTTAGTTCATTAGCCCTAGTTAGAGTTTAGTTCATTGTCTTTTAAGTTCTGTATGGTCGGTGATTAATGTTATTTTACATTCGTATATGTGAAAACCCTACCTGTCTGTTACTTTAACGTTATTTGGAATAAAATAGTGAACTTGTTTGGAACTTGAAGTCAGCCTTGCGATTCACTGAAACGGACCGTGACAGTAATCAGGAAGAGTGTAAGATATAGGGTGTAAGGTTTGTTAAGTCTACTCGTACACCCTATGTATTACTACTCATATATACTGCTGTGGAATTTATGGCATGGTATTGTGTACAGAAGACTCATTCAGGGCAAAACTGCACAGAAAAAACAAAACACAACAACAGCTACACATTGTCGTTCCACTCCTGGAAACAGTTCCTTTTGACCTGAACACACAATGGAACATCAGAGGCCTTGCATTTCCAAGGAGTATCCTGCCTCTTACCATGCTTTGCAAAGCACACAGGTCCGGCGAACAGCAATGGCAGCTGGCACATGGTGGGAACTGCTCGGTTTTGGTGTTGCTTTTTTCTGTGGCACACCATACAGCTCTGCAATAAGTTCTTCCATAAATTCCTTATGGTTCATGGTGCCATAAAACTCTTTGTTTACAATGAAAGAATTGGTGGCAGCAATGCCCAAGAAGTGGAGAAATAGCTTTCTGTACCACTTCATTGTTTTGTGCTGTGTGGTGTAGTATTAAATCAGCTGATCAGACAGATCAACACCCCCCCATGTGCTGGTTGTAGGCAGTCACTGGTGCAGGACATGGAAAACTCATTGTCGTCCATCCAGTTTGTGTTTTCACCCTTCTCTGCACAGTGTGTCCTGTGTAGGCAGCGTGTATGTTGGAACAGACAGACACTTCTCGTGTGTCCATCCACTTCACAAACAGAAGATGTTCATTTCTAATCCACCTGATGGTGCCCCTCACAGATTTTTTTGTGAGTTTAGTTAGCTGCATTCCAAGGGCAATTTTCCTGTTGTCCCTGTAGGTTCCACATGCAGCAAACTTCAAAGCAAACTAGTCCGTTAGGAGCTTTGGGCTAGTGTAAAAATTATCCATGTATACATGGTACCCAGAGCCCAAAACTGTACGGTCTAACAGAGAAGTCACAGCATCATATGACAGGCCATGGCCTGTGGGAAAGTTGTTCTTTCCTGTGTACACAGCAACATCAACAGTGTATCCATTTGATGAGTCCGCAAGAACAAACAACTTGAATCCCCACTTGATTGGTTTGTCATCGCTGTGTTTACGCTGCATGCCACCATTCGTTCATCCACTGCCAAATATTTCCTTGGATGATAGATGGTCTTACAAACATGCCGGATAGTGTCCATGAGGGGTCTGACCCTGAAAAGACGGTCATGTTCAGCTGTGCCCCTCTTTCGGTCATTGTCCTTGTCCGCATCTGGGAGGCTCATGTGCAAATTCCATGAAATGGTGCTGTATCTGTTCCTTGACATGATTGTGGCTGGAAAAGGAGCAGAGAATACTGTCCTGCCGCCAGTAGTCTGTAATGCACTTTAACTTCACCATGGCCATGTAAAAGACGATGCCAATGTAGCAGTACATCTCACTGATGCTGATGTCTTTCCATTTATATTAGCCTGTGGAGCCATGTCAGCATCATTCTCTGTTCTCCATGACTGAGTAGGCAGCTTATTTACTTTGGCTTTCTTTGCCACTGGTTCTTTAGCGCTGAAATAAAAAGGACATACTGTTTAAGGAAAATGTTTTATATTACCTTATAGTAATTACTGCAGTTGTTTAGAAGAAATGACTTTACCAATACTGTACTACATTTTTTCTACAATCCAAAAAAAAAAAAAAAAAATATATATATATATATATATATATATATGCATCTAGTGTGTAATGTAACTCAACTTAGTGTCAGGCATTGT